>JBBMOE010000046.1:4324615-4502258 GCA_037975065.1 Chaetodon trifasciatus | reverse complement strand
AGAGAGAGAGAGAGAGAGAGAGAGAGAGAGAGAGAGAGAGAGAGAGAGAGAGAGCAAATAAAACAGTGTGGGGGGATGGTGGGGGGTAATTTCCAAGATTTATGGTGCGGCACTTCACGAAATGCATGCATCCTGTAATTAACCCCCCCCCCATGCTTACACCAGACCTGTACATTAGCCTGCATCCCCCACCACTCCATCCACATCAACCCTTTCCAGTCCAACAGTCCCCACCCCTCTGTTCCCCCGACCCTCTACATAATAAGATCTGATGGCAGCTTGGTGTCACTAATGAGGGCTGAATGCCACAATGAGGGACGGTCTGTTTGTGGTTAGAGGCCACTCCTGTCACCATCGTACCGGATTTTAGCTGGAGAGCCTTTCATTTTAATTTTCTCTGGCTGAGTGTGTAACGCAAACACAGCAGTCTTTTGGTACTATCTGTAGTTTGGTGTTTCATTTCCCTCCACCCATTGATGGCAGTGACCGAGTAGTTTAGAGGTTAGATAGTAAGTCAGAATGAATCCCAGCATGCTACTTTCGGTGAAACGTCAAATGAGCATGCAGTTTCTTCGATTCGACTATGTCTGATTTGGAGCACATCTATACTCTGCGACTGACAGATAATTGATTGGCAACTATTTTGATATCTCATTATTGATGTTGGTTTTTTAAGCTAAAATGTCAAATAGTCTGTGTGAGGATTTTCTGTTTTTCTCTGTTTTTTCTGTGATTGTAAACTGAATATCTGTGCTCTTCCTTGTTAAGAATGCTTGACCAGAGGTGGATGCAGCTTTTTTTTATCTATTACAACAGAATGTCTGACTCCACAGAAACAGCCATGAAGTCTTTAACAAACTCCTATCTTGCATCTGCTAATATTACACCTCTGAGAGTTTGTTGAAGTGATGAGCTCTCGCTGGCACGCTGCCTCTCTCTCTGAGGGCGTCTTTGGCATGATTCTGTGTGTGTGTGTGTGTGTGTGTGTGTGAGAGAGAGAGAGAGAGAGTGAGTGAGAGAACGAGACACCAAGACACAGTGGCATAGTTTCTTTTCTGCTTATTCAGCATAGGCGCTGTGAAACAAACACTTGTAATGGTAGAGAAAACCCTTATGTTTATCAAGTAAATCCTCTTGATAGATACTCTGCATTTGCTCTATAATGTATCAAACAGGAGTGAAAATGGCCATTTAAAAATCTGAAGCTGATATCTTTATCTAGATATTCCATTTATTTTCACAAGACAAAGTAAAGCAGCAAATCCTCACAGTTAAGAAGCTGGAAGCAGAGAATGTTCAGTATTAAGTGATTGTGAATGTAGCTGCTGAGCAGGTAATTGCCTCAGGGTTAGTTGTGGTTTGATGTGTCTGTGGGAACATGCGCCGCCTTTGTTTGATTGTTCTTAGTTGTACACTGTGTTTCATTTTTGATAACAGATGATGAAAGTCCATGACCTCACTGTACAATGTGTACCTTTCAGGAGTTGCATACTGATGCTGCTCGCTCACCTTTGAGACAGTCAGCTTCAACTGTGTCTGACACATAAATAGAAAGACCTCCAGCAAGATATTTCACTATCACGCTGGGAATCTAAGCTGTATAAACAACCATAGGCTTAAAGGCCTCACTGTACTCCCCCCGAGTGGGTGCCCCAATTTTACTGCTAACTTTCACCGAACTTTCCAGAGCCCTGGGCCCCGCTAGCAGCCAGACCCACATCAGGTTCTCATCAAGCCAGACTGGTCCATGGCATTTCTTTGAGTTTCTCTCTGTGCCGTCTCCTCTTCTGATCAGAAGGCAACTGATTGGTTCCTCGTGACGGATCTTTAAGGTTGAATGTCCACGTCGTCATTCACAGGCTGCCAGATTTGTTTTTTTTACACGAATTCACCCTGCACTGAGGACAGTTTCTGTCAGCTGTTTGATGCACTGTCACATATTCAGATTGTTTTTGTGACAGCAGAACACCTTGGTCTTGGTATTCTAATGTTGGACCTCAAACATTTGTTGTTGTGACATATATTAAATCTGAAGTTGTTGCCTCATTTGTCTCTCTCCTCCTCTTCTCCACAGCTTTATGAACTGGATCGAGACCCAAAGAGAAAAGAGTTTCTGGATGACCTTTTCGGATTCATGCAAAAGAGAGGTATGTAGCTGTGTGTGTGTGTGTGTGTGTGTGTGTGTGTGTGTGTGTGTGTGTATGTGTGTGTTTGTAACTTTACTAAACACTGCATTAGTACATCACATTTGCTCTCAAAGTAAAACCTATAACATCTATTCTTATCTGGCTATACCATTATCTCCTTGCTTTATCTCAAGCCAGTGCTACAGAGAGACTCTCAATAATTACGCGTAGAGAGGGATGAGCCCCCCCCCCACCCCCCCACTGCCTCTGACATACGACACAGCACTGTCGACTCATCTTTCACTCACATGGGTGGGGTCTTTATTCATTTCTGAGATGATTGCTTTATGGCTGCGCAACCCTTCGTTGTTCCCAGGCTACAACTAGAAGGGGCACATAATTTCAATGCCTGATATTGGATTACCTTATCCATCCTGCTGCTTGTCCACGCACCTTCCTACCAACACTTCAAACACACGCATACACACAAACACAGACTTAGCCGCGTGGATGCAGGGCCTTCACATCGGTGACGCACACAACATGAGAACAACAGGCTGAGCAGAAAAAAAATGTCCAGTGTCTCTTCATTCAGACCGCTCACTGGAATTTGGAATTGTACAGTAAAGTGTTTGCATGTACCGGGTCCACAAATGCCCAACGGCTCATTTCAGATGTTTCCTCCCTCATAAATACCAAGCTGCTGTGTTAATTTGACAAGTTGACTCATGGCTTAATCAGATCGGGGGCAGACGATTGACATGGGAGACAACATGTGCTCGCAACGGAAACCAGTACTAAATGTTTACAGTGTCAGAGCCACAGGCAATGGGTGGATCAGCCAAGTCTGCTCTGGGAATCTGAGAGTGCCATCTGCAGGCCATACTGGTAACTGAGGCGTCGCTCCTTAGTATGGAAACAGGATTGATCATAAATTTTCATTGAATGTGGGCCTTAAGATTGTGTTTGGGATAACTGCATTTAAATGAATATAATTTGAAGGCTGATTTTCCAGTCTGGCAATATTAGGTATCAAGCAGGTTTTGTTCCAGGGCATTTTCTCTCATGCTGGGCTTGTCATGAACAGCCAGAAAGATACTGGTTCATATATTTTGTGAGACACATTTAAACACAAAAGGTCCATCAAAATGAAATGAAGTGACGAGACACAGCTCTTCCTCAGTGCTCCCTGCTTTATTCCCCAAATGTTGTTGGGTGTCTCACCCTTGTTAAGATGGTGACTGAAGCCCCTTTCACACTTGTAGCCTATCCCTGAAATATTCAGGAACATTTCCTGCATGAGGTCATGTGTGAAATCCGTACTGGCAATTTCCAGAAACTCCAGTGATTCCCAGCAAGAACCAGTGCAGGAAGTTGAAAAGAAGTTTCCGGCCATGACAGTGTTTTTACTCTCTGTTCCCTTTGTGTGTGTGTGTGTGTGTGTGTGTGTGTGTGTGTGTGTGTGTGTGTGTGTGTGTGTGTGTGTGTCTTATTCTAGGAACCCCAGTGAATCGTATTCCCATCATGGCCAAGCAGGTCCTGGATCTGTACATGCTCTACAGGCTGGTGACAGAGAAGGGTGGCCTGGTGGAGGTCATCAACAAGAAGCTGTGGAGGGAGATCACCAAGGGACTCAACCTGCCTACCTCAATCACCAGTGCAGCCTTCACCCTCCGCACACAGTCAGTACACACACACGCACACAGGCACACACACATACAGACATACATATAGTACTTGTACTTCTATCCCTGTGAGGACACTCATTGACATAATGCATTCCTAAGCTCCTTACCTTAGCCTTAACCTAACTCTAACCTAACCCTGAAAACCCAGTCTCAGCCTTCAAACAACCCTTTGAAGTTGTGAGGACTGTCCAAAATGTCCAGTTTTTGTTCTGAATTGTGCTGAAAGGTGACTCGGTTATATTTTTGTGTTTGGATCCACAAGGGCTTGTTAACAAAACTTACAAGTAGCTAATGAATTGGACATCTTTGATTACTGTTACCCTGCAAAATTAGAGATCAATAACACAGCTGATACGGGTTTTTATAACTTTTGGTAGCCACAACTCTTCATACCCATAATCCCTTTGTGCTGCTCAGCATTTCTAGCATGTAGAGCTGCCAGCTATCAGATGTCAACAACCATTTCGTTTTACCAATTAACCCCCATGTTTGAAGCCATTTCCTGTAGCTGGTTCAGATGGCAGCACGCTCTCACTCCTAATGAGCTGCACCAACGATCCCTTCTTCTGAGAATGAGACCATCATTTCAAGATGATGTCCAAGAGTATCTCCTTTTATCACTTCAAATTAATGTCTGTCACTCTGTACCTTGTATGATTAAGACCTGTTTTGTTTTCATTTTAGAGCTGATTTATTCACAGTATCCAGTGATCTACTGGAAACACTTCTTAGGTGTTTAAAGGGGTGCATTAAAAATTTAGTATTGTATTTCCATAAGGTTTAGGGGCTTGTGAGAAACATAATCATTTTTTAAAAATGGCCAAAATCAAAGCAGCAAAGACCGCGATATCCTGACTTTTCATCTGTAGCTAGGGTGAAGCTCCATAAACAATAGATCATACACTTCCCACAATACACCTTGATTGCATTTTTCTGTAAACTGGTAAATTTCTGTGTCTATCAAACTCCATGCAAATTTTGTTACACAGGATTTCTGTTAAAAATGTCTCATATGTGTGTCTTTAAGCCCTAGCTGAGACGATCCTGATGACATCACGATCACATCATTAGGGTTATCTTCTCAGACTTGACAAAGCTCCTCCAGAGCCACAGGAGACATCATACAACTGTTTTTACACGCTGAGTGGTGCTCCTCATGATGAGAAAACTCAGCTCGAGTGTGTGTGTATAATCAGGCAGACAAACATCTTAGGGGTAAAAAAAAATATCCAATCATGTTATGGATATAGAAAACTGGGCACAACTAGGGGTCAGTTTTGTCAGTTTTAACGATTAAATGCATCATAAATACAATCCATAAATACAATGTGTTTCTTCCAGATACATGAAGTACCTGTACCCATATGAATGTGACAAACGGGGTCTGAGCAACCCCAATGAGCTCCAGGCAGCCATCGACAGTAATCGGCGAGAGGGCCGACGACAGAGTTTTGGCAGCTCCCTCTTCACCTACTCGCCCAACGGGACGCCCACCATGCTCTCGTCGCCAAAGCTCTCCACCCACAGTATGGGCCTGACAGTGGGCACCAATGGGGCCTCGCTGACCCCAGTCCACAAGATCAAGAAAGGTGAGATTTGTGTATTATTCTGCAGTAACATCACAGGGGATTAACTGTTGGAGTCAGTGACTGAATTCGAAGAGTCAGACTCATCAGATCACATTTAAGGACTGGCTGTAGATTTTGGTTTATCCTCTTACTTTTAACATTGCTTCACACACTTGAATGTAGTAATGTCATGAGCTCTTCATTTATAATCTTCCAAAAATGGTAATCTTAATCCAAAATGACAAATACAGTAACATCAGGGAGGAATGTAATTTATGTTTTGCCTGGATAACGCATTATATTCAGTTGTATTTGAGTTTGCTTGGCTTAAGTTCCCCCTTCTCCTCTTCTCCGTGGTGTCCGGTCAGAAGAGGAGGGAGGCCAGCCACTGCCGGGTGTCGGTGTGGCTCGTTTGCCAGTAGGGGCCTTGGCAGGTCACTCTGTGGCTGCCGTGCAGGCAGCGGCAGCTCAGGCAGCGATGGCGGCTCAGGTGGCCGCTCTGGAGCAGCTGAGGGACAAACTGGAGGCCGGCGAGCCTCCAGAGAAGAAGATGGCGCTGCCGGCCGAGGAACATCAACGACTGCTGCAGAGAGCGCTGCAACATAATCTGCTGGCCATGACCGCTCAGATACCCATGAACATCCGCATCAATAACCAAGGTACTGAACACACAGTGGACTCTCTGATATATTCAGCTAATGTGCAAAGAGCAAAACAGCCAGTCAGACGTGATTGTGAAGGCTAATTTCGTCACCACATTAATGTGAAACTAAACTGTAATTTCCAATTCTGTGGTCTCTGACCACTGGGTCTGACTACTGGGGAAATCAAACTGTCCTGTCTTGATAAAAGTAGATCTCATCTTTGGTCAGGAAATGAATTAACAGAAGTCACTATATGTAAATCATCCACATAAAATGAAAATATAACACCTGGTGATGATTGCCATTGCCTAAAGCTAACATGTATGTAGATAATAGAATATAATTTGATAATCCATATTCATTTATTTAGATTTACATTAATCAATCAGCACAAAGCATGTTCCTCCACAGAGGTAGAACTGCTGGATCAGACAGGAAGCTGCTCATTTTCAAGATTCAGTAATTTTTCAAGATTCTTAATGAAAAAAGTCATTAATGCATATCACATCCACTCTTTGCATCTCTGTGTGTTTGACATTTCATTGTTTTGCCCAGAATTGGCGTGAGCTCAAACATTCTTACTCTTCTTGGCAGTTAGTATCTCAAGACATTCTTGTCATCTTACCACAAACCACAACACCCAGTAGTGAGGAAGCAGGCCTATATGTTGACCTGTTTAGCTTATAGAAACAGATGCATGCATACATACAGAACATACGTGTGTTTGTCTGCATGGGGATTCCCTTCTTTGACCGTATAGTGGGGTTTGTTTTGTCTGATAGAACATGAAAACAGTTTCTCAGTACTGATAATACAGCTGACTTCAGAGAAATGATGAATTCAGTAGCTTTGAAAGTTGTTTGTGCTGTGAAAGAGTTTTATATTAAGTTGCTCAACGTTGTTTTGTCTGATTGGTTTGTAGATAGGGGAGAAGTCAACTCTGGACTAATGTCATAAAGATATCTTGCAGTTTTAATACTGAAAAAAAGTACTGTATAAATGTTCAGGTTTTGTTAACACAGCTCTACTTTGGTTGTCTAGAAGGCAGGCAGGACTCGGCCCTGAACCTCACCACCAATGGCACAAGCAGCATCAGCATGTCGGTGGAGCTCAATGGAGTGGTGTACACTGGTGAGTATCACTGTGAGGTAGCACAGGAAGTCCAGCTGATCACTTCCTGTCATATTTCCTGTTAAGATTAAGATGCAGAGATCAACATTCACGTGTCTGTGTGTTAAGCATGGAGCGAGAGCCAGGAGATAATTAGCTCAGCTCTGCATGAAGCCTAGAAACATAGGAAACAGCCAGCCATGCTCTCTCTAAAGTTAAGACGTGCTCAAAGATCAGTCATTTAATCTGTACTCAAACAGAAATGTGACTTTCCAGGTCTTCATTGTCACGGTATACTTGCATGATTGTTCGGTGCCATCAAGACCAAATTCACCTTGTGAGGCAGCTGAATTGAGCAGATCAAAAAATCCCAGGAGATCATATAAGGCAAGAATGCATTTTTCCAGGCTTCAGGTTATGTATGTACAGCCTTTATGGTAAACTAGGCTAATCTCACGGCAATCAGCTCTGTACTTCACACAAAGACATGATCTTTTCATCTAACTTCTGAAAAGAAAGCATAACTTATTCTTGAAGTTTTACTTAAAAAATTGAGATGAAATCCAGCGGGCATATTTTGTATTCTAACCTTCATTTCTTGTATCATCTTCTTTCCAGGCGTTCTTTTTGCTCAGGCAGCAGCAGGGTCGGCCTTGTCCAGTGCGTCTGGAACGTCTGTCTCCAACAAGACGGTCAGCAGTCGTGTTGCTCCACAGCAGCAGCAGAACACACCTACCTCAACCTCAACCTCCAGCAACTCATTGTCTTAACAAACCCCCTGCCTTTCCCCATTATTATTATTTTTTAATTACCACGCTAAATAAAGCCAAAAATCAACCTCATTTTCTACATAATCTATGCCAAAAAGAGAAGAACCATAAACTGTACAGAAAGACACAAACTGAAACTCACATCACTTGAAGTACACTATCTCAGGTTTTCTCTCACCAAATCACCTCTTTTGTTCTTCATAGCCAAAATGATTTCGGAAAAAAAAAATATCCCAACTGAGAGCCAGTATATGCTAAACAAATATATATGCACAACCTGTGAATTATTTATTTCTGCATAAATGTACAGATTATTGGAGAACAAAAGAGAAGGTAATAACTAGGAAGGGTAATGCACTGTTTACACACACAAACACAGCTACTGATTGACAGCGATGTTTTATCCTGTAGAGGAGAGATTTTTTTATTTTATTTGATCTTTTCATTGTCATTATTATCATTATTGTTATTCTCTTTATTGTGTTTTATCATTTAAATCTTTAACAATCCTCTCACTGCAGGAAAACAAATCTATATATTTAGAATTCTATTAAAAAAAGAAAATATGAATATCCTCTATTTTTAATCAGAAAAGCTTTAAAGGTATATGTTGTTTCTTCAGGGCATATAACAATGTACCGTTGTGACCTCATTTTGTGTAAAACCTTATAACCTTATTCACATTGCAGCCAGTTTGGATCTCTGTGTGGAAAAGCGAGTCTGGTGCAGGTCTGTGCTCCTGTTGTGTACTCAGATACACATCATGTCAAAGCCACAGATTCTCCACTGAAACACAAATGTAAAGCAACTTGATCTCAAGAATCTGCAAGGATATTGGTTCACTTTTTAATATATTTGGTCCATTTTTGATGGCTATCAGAGTTTAGATAGTGGCTAATTAGCTTTGCAGCTGACATCCCTGCTGAATTCAAGCCGCCGTTGGACAAATTTTATCTAAAATCGTCACCCATTTGTTTGCATGAGGTCAGTTCAATGCATATCCTTGCCAATCTTGCAGGTGTTTTGTTAAGCTTGAAGCTTGATGAGCTAAAGCCTTTCTTGAGGGTTTTTTTTTTTTGTTCCCCTCATGCTGGACTTTCTGAGCCTCAGCGGCGTCCACACTGACTGTTCGAGTTGTGAATAATACACGTTTTCGATTGTTCTCAGGTGTCCATCTGCTCATTGCTTTGTACAATATCTTGACAGAGCAGTCCTTTTCAACATGTCTCTCTGCGGAGAGATCTAGTTTTTGTCCTTTTTCTAACTTGGCCTTCTAGTGGAGTGATTGTCTTAAGGTCAGATGCATGCCCGAATTTGTAGATAAAACCCTTCCGTGATCAGGAGCGAAGCAGGAAAACTGTGATTTCCTGTCTTAATTTCACAGGAGTCGTGTATCCACTAAATCTAAATCAGCGTGGAGACACTCACATGGACAATCACATGTCAGGTGATGCTATTTTAGCTTCAGAAGAAACTTATTCTGACAGTTATTTTAGCTCATATCTGACCTTTTGTTGTTTTGTTTTTTTGTATTATAGATTACAGATGCTTTTATTTTTTGTGTCCGCTCTGTGTGTTGCATGACTTAGTGCTTCTTCTGATCCAAGTGCTTCTTATCCTGTGTGACGAGGACAGGGTCTCCTTGAGACTAGTTTGTCAAGGATAAAATAGAGAATGTCTTGTGATCTTCTGACCGTTTTTAGATGTTGCTTAATCGAGGCTTTTTGACAATGGAGCTCAGAGGTAATCATAGCTGCGGCTTTTGTCTTAGTGTTTGTACAAACGCTTACTGCATTCAGATTTAGAAAAAATAAGTCATCTACGGTGGAGATAGTATATCATTCATAAGTCGTTATGTCTCTGCATTTTGAAGTAGATCAGTCATTCAGCTTTTTGAACTTTAACCTCTCTGGAACTGTCTGCTGTTAAAGATTGTTACCCACCCCCACCCCCCAGCCTCAACCCTCTGCAAAGCAGCTTCATTCCTACTGACGTTAGGAAGTAAATCAGGCTTTGTATGTGGGTTCTGTTCTGAGGCCTTAACACAGCATGAGATGATCAGAGAGCAAGCAGTACCTCCGTCTAATCAGTTTTTACTGTTCCAGTCAAATATCACCAGATGGCTGTCGTGGCTTTGATTCTGGACTCGCTGCTCTGTGGGAAATCGCCACCAGCTGCTACACAAACATTGGTCAGTTTTGAAAATGAAAAGTACTCTTTGTACTCGGGCAGGCGCTCATTCAGAGACGCATGAAATCATCAAATGTATATCTGAACTTTACTAAAATGGTGAGAGTACTTCTCGACATGAGACAGCAAGCTGTTCAGGCTCACTTGTTTTTTCATTATTTCTCAGTAAAAAAAAGTGAATCTTTAGTTGGATGTTTAAAAAAAGTTGGTCAGAGGCAGAACTGTGTTCAGGCAGGATCTCATTGGTTGAGTTACTTCTCAGTGAAGCAGAAAAAACTGTTTTTCCATGGCAACAGAAATGAAAATGGTTTATAACTCACTCACAATCCCACTTATTCACATTTCAATGCACACCAACCTGCGCCACCTATAGGCAAGAGAAGTAGCAGCAGCAGTTTTGACTTAAAGATTTAGATATTTTGAAGTCACTGTGCTCAAGCAGTGTGTTTTACATTTTACACTTATACCACCTGTCAGCTACAATAACTATTGCTAGGGCCGTTTCAGGGGCCAAACTTGGTAATAACAAATTGAAATTAATGGAAGTTGGCAACAATAATAAATGGCATTGGGTGTGAAAGTCAGTATAAGTGGTGTATGAATGTATGAATACAAACATAGATATGAGGCACTTGTTGTCAATGTGTAAAGCAAAAAAGGACAAAAAGCAAACAGACCTTGGTTTGAGGTGAAGGGATGGAGACTGGCGTGTGGCAGGCAGACTTAAATATCTGAGGAACACAGGCCAGATGTTCCCGGTTACTGTAATGGCACCACAGCAACACACACACGTACACGCGCTACACGTACCGAGGCAAAGGGCAGTGAAGTCATCACATTATAAATGGAGAATCATTGTGTCATAGCAACCTTCAGTGGTTATTAAACACAATAAACAGACACATAACTCAGCTTGTGTCTGTACAACACGTTTGCTTTCTTCATTAATCGTTGAGCTTTCCAGGCTCTTGACCCTCAGACAGGTGAGCTGAAATGTTAATTATTTGTAGAAGGAGTCACTGTTCTACCTATGAACACAGTTGTGTGATCAAATTGAAAGCTCAGGGCAGACACTGAGTGGTTATATAATTTTTCAGTCTCAACACATTATGGTAGTTGCTCCCAAGTTTATATTTGAAGTATGAAACTTTGTGTTAACCATTCTTGTTTTGTCAGTTTGCAATTATAAACCTCAAGCACTCAAAAAAAGCCGTTATAAAAAGGAGAAACAGTTGTCAAAGTTGCAGCAGTTACTTCTTTCCTCACCTGAGGGTGGTACAGTTTGCACTTCCTGCGAGTGCACCTGCTTTTCTCTGCTGTTGGGGCTCTATAACTGGACACCAGAGTCTGGCTGAATTTCCCAGTGTCTGTTGTTCATATGTTTTAGGTGAGGGGTTCAGAATCCCAGAAGCAGGGTACTGAAACTATTAAAGCTGGTTTGATTTGGTGTTATCAAGGCTAGACAGTAAACCAGATAACGCAGGACTAATCCGCATGGTGTTATGCTCACAGCTCTCTCTTTCCACGACCTCTGCACTCTCTCACTGGGTGTCAGCAGCTCTTTGGCTCCATCCACTGAGGTTCAACTCAACCAATGAAATTGTTTTTATATCTGAGAAACATTTGCAGAACTGAAACTCCAGTCAGTGTGAGGTTATAGCTTTCTGTCAGCAGCCGTACATACGGCAGGTGGGAGATAATACCAAACCATGTTGCTATTTATTAACTGTGTGCACTACACTTTAAGTCATTTATCACAGGAGAAGTCAGATATATTTTACAGATATAGAGGAAACACAGGCAGTCAAATACAGCAATTACATGATGAATAGAGTTATTTGGGGAAGAGCTTGTTTTTTCCACCTTTTAGCCTTTTAAAGTGTGGATCGCATTTATGCAATTCTGATTTCAAGATTCACAACCGTGTTGATTATGATCAGGTTCTCTGTAGATTTGTTTCAGAGGAAACAAATCTACAGAGAACTGCAGTGTGTTTCTGCAGTGGAAAGTCTAGATAACATGTCATGTTTCCTCACCGTGGACAGTTGAGTCATGTCGAGAGTCATGTCCACTAATGCTGAACTGGCTTCTTTGCATTCTAGGTCTTATTGTAGTTTTGGCAACACCTTTCTTTAAACCAGGCAGGTTACATTACAGTTGTAGTAACTTATTAGATACAGTGTGAACTGTGTGAACTCACTGTCATTTACATCAGCTGGCTTTAGATGGTTGGGTTCAGCACTCGTCCATGCTGCCTTACAAAGTCGGAGAGCAGTAACTACAGAAACAGTGAAATAGAGGGAAAAAAAGGTTTGAAGGCTTATAGTTGAACTGTGAAATAGACATAAAAGCTATAAAACCTTTATTTTTAGCTCATTGTTAATCATCACAGACCTCACACGAAACCTAATAAACATTAAGAAAATAAAGTTATGCTCTATATTTGATCAGTCAGAAACAGTATCTGCAAACAGTTTCTCTTCTTCAGCTAACTTGTACCTTTACGCTGAACAAATTCATATTTAATCAAATTACATTTTCAATATGTGATTTAAGGGAAGCTTAACCACATGAACTCACATGATTTTACTCTACAGACAGAGGCTACAAAGACAGCAGGTCACCTTGTCTGGTATTCATTTTGTTTCTCCATTATGATCAAAGGTTTAGCTGTTAATGTCTTATTACAGTTTGCAGTTCTTATGACTTTTCCATGCTGTCTTTTGACCAAAAATATACATTTGATGATGTAATAATGTCTGTGGTCAGGAAAGATGTCAAACTTAATTCTATTTCGACCAGATAATGTAGTAACTGCGTTTAGCCTTTGTAGTGCAGCATAGTCACTACGGTAATGGTGGTGTTGCTCTTCATGCTACATGCTCTTCCAACCTTAACCTATTTGAGCCAGAACTATGAAAAGACCTAGAAAAAAAGAAACAACTCATTTTTACCAACATTTCTGGGCTTGTATTTGTCCTTGATTCCTCCGTGTAAGCAGATGCTGCTGTAAATCTCAAATATTACCAATGAAAAATGATGTTTTTGTCAGTTTGCTGACACACAGAAAGCCCAGCATTTGTCTCCATGTCTCTTTTCTCTCTGCGTGAGTAACATGTCACAGTTGCTGGTAATGGCTGACAATCAAATTGAGACATGCTGTGACTGAAAGCATTGGTTTAAGGGGGAGGGGTGCTGGAGATGGCAAATTCAATCAATGCTGATCTAAAGGATCAACATTGCTTTTTTTAGATTTGACCTGGTGACCCTTTGGCCCTTAGAGACAACAGTTAAGCACCTGCCCCCTTCAGTGGATCCATGTTTATCGTATATCTATCGACAGGCTTTGTGAGATATTTGCATTTGAACAGTGGAGGTACTGCAGCTCTCTCTCTTTCAGTGTGTGCACGGCAGCATCTTCAGGGAAGGTTGGCATCTTTTTAATTGCGTGGTAGCGACAATCAGGAGACGTTGTGACAACACTGTTTACCTCCAAACTCTCTGACATCCCTTCAACCACAATTAAGCCCTCTTTCTACCTCAAGAACTAAAGATTTCAGACCTACATATTTCTTTGCTTCAGCCACAACAGAGAAGCTTGTTGAAGGTTCACATTGGAGAACCTCATCAAGATGTCGTTGATGCTGGCTCATGAAGACTTTGACTCATGAAAGAGATTGTTAGGACCACAGACAATCAGATGTCAGCTTAAAAATCTGACTCTCGCCTTTAACCAATTTCAGTTATGGAAGGGGTAGCAGAGATGTCAGTCTAGTTGAGGAGTCAGTTCAAGCTTCAACCTCTTTACCAAGAGCTCCCCACAGTGGAAGGTTTTGTTATGACGCACAATCAGCTTAGATTTCCTAAATCTGCAAAGATTCAGTGTCGTTCATTATGACCATTTACTGCAAAAAGAAAAGGGCATTTTAAGTGTTGTTTTTTTCATTTCTTTATAGTGTTTCTGGAGTTTTGCATTTAGGTCGTCATGTAAACAATCAATAGTCAAACTGTTTCTCTAGCTGTGCTCAGGCTCCTTCATATCTGGTGTTTAAAGACACAGTGTAACAATATAGCTGTAAAAAGTGTATCGTTTTAAAGTATGTGGCACCTGGTATGAAAACAGAGGTTGTTTCTAGCAGATTTTGGTTCAAACCGCTGGCTTTTCTGAATGCTACATCATCTACAGCTCTGTGTCTGCGCTCACTCATAGACCGTGCAAGTGGTTTTAGATCAGACAATGCTCGCACGAGATGCCGCGTTTTTTTTTTTTTTGGTTTGTTTTTTTTAATGTTCTTATCATGTGCAGTTAAAAGCTTGGATTGATTTCAAAAATCTGCTTGTTTGGTGCATTTGTGTGCTGTTGTACAGACCGGAACAATGACTTAGCTGGACTAATTTTCATCGCATTGTTAATGCAAAATGCATTTTGTTTGTCTTGGACCCTTGGAGTCTCTTGTGGTTGGCTTGCTGGCTCTATGTCTAAATGTCATAACATAAGAAAGTCCTTGAAATACTGCTGCTTTTACTCCAACCAAAGCCGTAGCTCTAAAAAGCTCTTGAAATCTTAAATGGTCCAGAGTATCTTGCATGGAAAATTGACTCCGACTCCTGTTCCCACATGTTGCCAACATGGAAATTCTGCTGCAACGTTTACGGGTTAAGGTGCATGTGGGTTTGGGGGTTTTGACTGGATTTCGCCACTGACTCTACCTCCATCAGGTGGACTGTGGACAAGAAAAATGATGAGAAATAACAAGATGCCTTCTGCTGTGACAATTGTATGAATTAACCTGTATTACTCAGATTAATTAAATAGAATATTCTGAAATATGGCTTTTTAGGGCTGTGAATTATATCATGTTTATATTGTTTATTTTTTTTGCTCTTGCTTTGCTTTTTATTTTTCCTCCTGGATTTGCTGTAGCATCCCCAGCACACAGAGATTACATTTAGAGCAGATTTGTTAATATAACAATAATGATGATGATAATAATGTGATTATTTTCGGGAAGCATGTGATGTATGTGGGGGCTTCACGTGTCTTCAGGTTAACTTCAGAACTGAAACAAGGCTCTTGTCTTTTACAACTTCTCAGGAAAATCTACCTCTACCTCCAGTTTGATGCATTTAACCCAGTGAGGGCTCAAGTTACAGTTTTAGTGGGTACACAAAGAGGGCGTAAGGGCGGACACCGAGGTCCAAAATGAACCTCAACATACCAGTGCAGTACTTAAGATTAGTTGTAATCTCATGACACAAATGAGACTGTGTTAAAAACGAGTATTGTGGTGTATTACTATTGTTATCTTGGCAGGAAACAAATAAATACAGATATAATTGTCACCCTGTAGGTGAACTGAGAGGTTCATTTTGGACTCTGGGTGGCGTCCTCTGTCCCTCTGTTTCTCTCTGTGTGTTACAGGTTTGTAACACTTCTGCTGTTTAGTTTATCAACAACAGGGAACCTCCAGCTCAACAAATAACTACTACTAGTATGATAACAAGTACCGCTTTTAGTACCACTGTTGGTACTGCGAGTCGTTTTTCAGTCTGTTCTATTAATGTGTGCTTATTCCTCCTCTTTTCTATGATGATTACATTTTTGATGAATGGGATGTTTCCCGGTAACCACAGTAACAGTGAAGTGGCGGAGGGCAATGCAACTTTTTTTTCTTTTTTTTTCTTTGTTTTCGAAGGGTGAAGAGCTATTCTTGCCTATTTACTCAATATGTGTTTGTGTGAATACTTTTATTTTGAATCTGAAATTAATAAAATATCATTCTTAAATGTCACAAGTGTGTTGTATTTTTTTATAGTAAGATAAGTTAGCAAACCTATTAGTCAGTGTGTTTATTATCTACTCAATAACACTGATGCATCGTATTTATAAGCTCATTATAGGTTTTGCATGTGAAGTCTGAATCTGCAAAGTATCTGTTGTTACAAACAGCTGTCTGTAACAACAGATAAATGTGGAAATATTTGAGTAAAAGCTATGTTTCTCTTTTAAATGTACTTCCCTCAGGGGCCAATAAAATCTTATCTTAACCAATGAGAATACATCAGAATGTATTTGTTGATCAATGTGTTATTAATCTGAATTTGCAAAGCTAACAGCTGAATTGAAATAGACTATTCGTATAAAGTACCAGAAAATGGAAAATGACACTACTCACATGAAATGATTTCTTAAATTTCTGTTTGTGTCCATTCGAGGAAAATTACTAAAACGTTTCTAGTATTTGAGCTGGATTTTTTTTTTTTTCTGGCGTGAACTTATTGTGTAGTTAAAACAAAAGGGGCTCTGGGGTGAAGTGCACAGGTTTCTGTGTTCTAGATCCTCGCATGTAATCATTCATACACACAAACACACAATCGCTGGGTCTCCAACTCTCCAACGTGACTAGTGTCTCACGCTGACGCTCGAGTCTTCTCAAGCACCGCCCAATAACAGTGTCCGCTGTGGTGAACCTATCGCACCCCGGCAGATTTAAACACACAGACTGATTCGAGAAGGCACCGTGATGAGCGGGGCGGAGCTACACCGACTCTCGGCTACTGGCCGACTGAGGGGGTATACAAGAAAAGGAAAGCGTCGGAGTCAATGCGATCGTATTTTGCTTGTCTGTAGATGTGTACAAATCATATATGAAGAAGAAGAATGAAACTTAGGTCTCAAAGAAACGTTACGGCCTGCTCGGAGACGCCGAGGAGCAACGGCCGACGGTCCAACAAAGCGACGCCGAGACGAACGCGCCTCGCCGTGACCGAGGGCCTACTTCAAACCAAGGTAACGAATTTGTGTTACGATTATTTCCTCAATAAGAAACGTTTATAAGTACCGTAAATTTCAGTTGTTCCAGTAAACACTTTGTGTGTTGCCAGAGTCAGTAGTGTGAGTAACCGTGTCGGTATTTGTGTAGTTACCCGGACGTTGGTTAGCTAGCGTTCTCATGAGAACACAGACGGCGTTGCTAACAGCGTTAGCTCAAGTCTGGACCGTCGGTGGCTTTTCATGCCTGATCTACTTAACAAAGTTATTGTCTCCAGAGTTATTTAACTAAATAATTTAAAGGCTTTCGAGCCGACCCGGAACTAACGTTACGTTAGCTGAATGTCTTGAGAAGGGTGATGCGCTAGACAAAGATGAAGCTAAAGCTACAGACTAACAGCATAACAAAAGCGCTGCATTAAAACTAATTATTCAACTTAATCTCCATTTTAGAGACTGCAGTTTGTGGTGCTGGATGGGTGTTTCTTTGTATTTATTGTGGCTTTTTAATGCCCTCACAGAGCTTTTCTGTGCATTTCCATAGTTGAACTTACTTGCCTGTACACTTTATGTTGTATTGGCTTTGTATTAACGTTTCTCAAATTGAACACGTTAAGTTGGTTATTAACAGTCAATGAATTTAAATGTCACCTTTTAACTTAATTTTGAGAGTGTTTTCATCCGCATTAGATGTGCAGAAACTTTGGACAAAGCAAACCAGTCCCACTCAACGCTTGGCAACAGCCAGCGAGTGTTTACAGCATATAGACATCACCAGATTATCCCTGTCTGAGGCTGCAAGATGTGCAGCTCTGTGACATGGTGTCTGTCTGACACAGGACTGATGCAGCAACACAGGATTAAACTGCACGATTGCATGTGAGAGGGTCCCAGTAAAAGTAGGTCATTAGGACACATGCGTGCAGACTGTTTACACTCCAGCAATGTGAGCTGGGCTCTCAGGAGTTATTTTGTCTATGGTTCACTGGTGGGCATTTTCCTGTGCTGTGACTGTTGCAGAATTAAAGAAAACAATAAACTAAGACACAGTACAGCACTGCACAATTTCTGCTTCTTCACAAAGTAAACAAGGAGAAAAAAAACAAGTTCCTGCTACTGATGTAGTCATGAGCAAAGTGATGCATAATCTTGCAATACACCGGCATCAATGTTATTCTCCATTTTTGGCAATGCATTACTGATATACTAATAATACCAGTGCAGGACCTTATGGGCAATACAAGTTACTTTGTGCAGCTTTTCCTTAATTTGTCTCTGTTTGCACTTGAACAACAGCACAGTCTTGGAGTATGCATGTTTGTGTTTGTCGAGTTCAAAGTATGCAGTGAAGAACATGGACTGAGGTAGTGATTAACTATGCTATTGATGCTTCTTCAAAGATCACCACGGTATTTCAGGGATGTTTTTCACTTCATTTACACAGATATTTAGATATATTTTAGCTGATGCAATTCACAGACTTGATTATGGAGAACTATCTGAATGATGAGAGTATCCAACTTAGAATAGATGTTTAAAGGTCATAGTGAGATGTGCTCTTTGAAAATCATCACATTGTGACATTCAAACACAGCGGTGACCTTTTTGTGTGTGTGTGTTTATAATACATTTATTTATTATTTCTTTCTTTTCGATTTAACATGCAGAATGAAGAGACCTCGGATAATGACCCCCACCACTCAGATGACGAAATTCCCACAACGACGAGGCGACCACTGCCCCGTGGCCGGCCGAGAAAGAGAGCCATTGCTGTCGATGACAGAGAAACAGGTGTTTTTGGCAGCTTCCACTTTATATATAATATTTGATCATTTTGTTTCCCTAATTATATGAATTCCTTACACTGATCCATATCCCCATTTTTGTGACCAATTGCCTTCTTGTGCTCTAGATTTGGCCTTCAAGACTCCCATTAGGTCCATCATGCGCCATCAGCACATACTGTCAGAGATCGACCCGGCGACTCCTCGTAACACAACAGCCAGAAACATCTACTCGCCCATTGTGCGTTTCCTCACACCCAGCAAAGAGAGTGAGTACAGCTACTGTCACTGTGGTTCTTTGTAACATATGGTACCTGGAGTACCTTAAACAGACTGGGCTCATATGAATGTAAGTCATCAACAACCCTTTATCTGATTTTGTGTTGTGGGACAGGAAAAATGTACTCTGTCAACTCAACACTTTCGCCGATTTTTCGTTCACTTCGGGAGATATCCAGTCATCCTTTTGTGGGTGGTTTTCTTCTCTTATGACTAAAGTGCCTGGTAGAGTAAACTTGAATACCAACCACAGTATAAACGTACCAGCATCTGTACGGGTGGCTTGTGGTAAATTCCCACCCTGTTCATCAAACAGAAAGAACATTATTGTTGCGTCATCTGCTCAGCAGGCATAAATGTGGTGAGCAGAATGTTGGTACTTATTTTCTTGGTCGATGACTCTGCGTCCTGCTAGAATTCAGATCCAGTATGAGTCATTTTTATTCTTTTCTCTACGAGTCAGAGACGATGTTGATGCTGTAAACATTTTTAACAGATGAGTCTAGCTGTTTTGGTTTGTGCATTATGGGAGAGGCTCCAGTCCCATTGGCATGGCAAGAGAGGAAGCATGGAGATGTCATCTGATGACTCTGTGTTTTAAGTTTCCCTGGTTGCTCAGAGATGAACAGTTTGTGTTGTTTACAGTTCGGACGTGTTATTTTTTCTGTCCAGATGTGAAGTGTGCAGACACGGTCAACAACGTGTTGATGAGTCCAGAACAAGGTGTATTTGGTTATGGCTCCATTGACCTTCTGGCTGGAGATGAGGAGGATGACGCCTTCAATCCGTAAGTATAAAGCCCCTCTCAGATACACACGCTTCTGTGTGCGATGTTGAAAACATTATGTTTCTCCTTTTAATCTATTAACCTTACTTTTTCCAAACCAACATGATACTGAATGATGTCTGCACCAACCGGGTGCACATACAAGCTACAGCATCTGTCTCTGTTTCACTCTGTTTCTGTGCAGAGCATGTGCAATTGTCAGGAGACAGGAGGGGTACAGTGAGGGGACACTGTCCACATGTTAATCGATCACAGATGGCGTCATTCTCTAGGACAGATAAAAAACAAAAATAAACGCTAAAATGGGTCACCAGATTTACTTTGGCGGCAGTTAACTAAACCTTGGTGGCCTGCCCAAGTAAAGCCTGCATGTGGGAAACGCACTGGTGCTCTCACACGCCTTTCTCTGCTTTCCTTCTGTTCAGCCAGACAGTGGCCGTCAGCCAGACCATTTGGTTTAAGTGTCAGTATTGTTTTATATTGCAATTAACTTGAGCAAAAGAACGCAAGTGAATGGTTTGACACAGTGATCTGGAGCAAAGATTTTGCTGCCTTTTCTAATATTTTTGATTGAATTGTGACACCAAGAATCAGAATCGAGTAGTTTCCTGAAGACTCCCGCCCCTAGCAGACGTCTTGTTCTTATCATGGCAGGTACTATGCCAAGTCAAGATGAACAAAGACCCAGTACATCAAACAAAAATGTTGTCTAACTCAAGTGTTGCTTTTTGATTTCTACAGTGTCAGAGCTTGTCACCTTCACCAGTTCTCCACTGTGTGTGATTCTTTCTTTCCTTCTAAAAGCATTATTTTCTTTTCCAGCTTTAGGTTTATCAAGAACATACCATCACAGTCTCAGCATTCCCGACCCCAACTCAGAGATGTCCCTCCAAAAACCAGGAGCACTCCAGAGGCCACACTGGTGGTTGACCTGGTGAGTCTAAGTCCCTGCAGCGTCCTCCTCTCATGCACGCACACAACAATGCACATACATGTATAGCTAACAAAGAAGTTGGACAAATTAATCGTAACTCAAGAAGAGCTTAACATAGAGCTTAAAGTGACATAACAACTTAAGACACGACGAACAAGACTGCAGTGATGTGATTGTGAATCAGAAAGGAGCCAACAGCAACTGAAATCCACACCAGCTGTGGCAGAGCAGGTCTGTCCAGAGTTCTGGAGTCTTTGCCAAGCAGCAGGCCTATCGCAGTGTGTGTTCTTGTCTGTGCTTGCGTTCTTGTGAAACCTCATCAGTCACAGCTCAAGTGCTGTTGCAATTCAAAGTCCACATCCAGCCAAGAACAGTCCAGATGATGGGAGGTGCTCCTGGGCTTTATTAAGTTTTGATTTTTTTTTTTTTTCAGGTGAGGAAGTAACCACTTAGATTTTGAATATTTGTCTGATGTATCCAAGTAAAGCCTGTTTGGAGGTCTGCTCCAGTGTATTTAGAGATGTGACAGTCTCATCTCTGCCGGCACTTTCAGACTTCACTACTGGCTCTGATGTTACCGTAGCATCAGTACAGACTGGATAACAGTTGTTTTTTTTTTGTTTTTTTTTTTTGACTGCATCTCACTGTCACTTTCCTCTTTCGAAAAGGTCTGTTCGAGGACCTTTTTGATTTGCAAGCTGATCTCAGCTGGCGGTGTTGTGTCGACAAGTTCAAGTCCTTACTTGGTGTGCTCTGTTGAGAAAGGCCTAGTACTCATAAATTGGCTAACACTTAATATGTTTGGGGCTGCGCTGAATACTACGAGGCTTCATTCGTAACATTGACATTTGAATTCTGAATCAACGTTCAATTGCTGCAGGGCTTTTTTTATGTCTTTATAATATGTTTCTGCACAGTTGAAGATACTACACTATGCTACACTAATATTATTAGTATTATACTTTTTGTAGAATTAGTTTCCAGTGGTGACTGCGAAGGATTGTTTTCAACTTGTGTGATCCATGGGACAGGGGAATTGTGGCATAAAATATGATATCAGACATTCAAAGCTTCATCAGAAAACCTCAAGTGTAGCCCTAAATAGGTCACACATTGCCTCTCAGTAGCTGCATATTGTTTTCCTGAGCTAGGGTCAAACACAGTGGTCACAGTGGTTTTCCCATCTGTCTTCAAGGCTGACCTTTTGGTTGAGATGTTCTTATTTGCTGTTTTTTAATTCAGAGTAGGGATGCACATTTTGGATTTTTTTTATGACCGTTAACCGACGCCCTTTAACGATTAATAACCGTTAACCGATAAGATTTAAATGCCCTTCCATGCTGCCATTCCGACATTCCGTCATTCCGACGATGCACACACGATGCACAAACACATTAAATCCGTCATTCACCGCCAGCTGCAGTGTATGTGCAAAACAGGGGATCGAGTCCCAGCTGACCCGCCCGGGAGAGTTGGCTGCCACGATGTTGCGCGCGTTGTCGTGGACGCATGCGGACACTTTCCCACTAAGTCCCCACGTCTCCACTGCATCAACCAGTTTAGCTGTGAGGTTATCAGCTGTGTGTCTACCTGGCATGCTCTGCGTTAACAGGACGGCAGAATTAACTTTCCAGTACTCATCGATATAGTGACATGTAATTGTCACGTAGCTCTCTGTTGTGAGCACGGTCCGGTACATGCAAGTCGCGTTTTACCCCCATGAGTTGATTGAATTACGTAGCTTAAAAACAAAATTGACCGTTAGTATTAATCGGTTAGAGTTACTGTTATCGGTTAACGGTTAAACGGTTAACCATGTGCATCCCTAATTCAGAGAGATCTGTTGTGGAGAACATATTACCCACTGCCAGACTGGAGTTCATAAAAAGCTTTTAGAAGATTGTTCCAGAGTTCAATTGTCTAAAATTAAAGGGGAAAAGTTGTACAGTTAGTTTGTTTCGTGGAACTGGCAGTTTATTTCTCTATGTGGCTCAAATGTGGCTGGTTAAAGCAGATACTTTGCACCCAAGATGAGAAATTTATGTTGGATTTTTAGACTAAATAAACACTGACGAGTCACACTGACGATGTCCTTCCAGGAGGAGACCCTGATGTTCAGCTCTCTGAATGTGATTGACGAGCCAGAGTACACCTTCTACACAGCTTTCCAGGACCACCAGTACAAGGTAACTGCTCACCGTGTGTGGTTCTTCACAAACCTGCTTTTGAATCTGAAGCACGCTGAGTAAATGATCGCAGATGATGAAAAGAGTGCAAGAATTACTTGAGTGTGGTCGCCCTCTTTAGTGAGGAAATCTAGTCTTAATGTGAAGAAACACCAGGACTCACAGTAACACTGATGGGCCATGTGCGAACAAGAGACACAGAAAAGAGATATATAAACTGGTATAGCAGGTGAAACATGGAGTAAGCTTCCCATTGGACAGTTTTAGCGAATTGAAAAGAAGCTGAAGAGAAAACGGACAACGGTTTCATCAATCTTTCATTCTCTCTGCTCCTCTGTTGTCAACAGGTGTACATGATCCTACGGCCACACGTCAAAGAGTTTCTGCAGTCCATGGCAAAAATCTATGAGGTATGTGTTCATCTGATAAAGAATTCAGTCTGGTTGTTTATTGGTGCAGTTGGCTCTAGAAAAGTGCTTTCTACAGTCTCAGTTTGTTTTTAGTGAGATGAGGTGAACTTTATCATTAATAATAATAAGTATAATGTTTCGTTCTGCAAAGTTTGAACTGTGATGAACTGATCTGCTCCACATCTGCAGAGCTTACACTCTTTCTCTACACACAGATACTTCTGTCTTACCTCCACCAGTTTTGATCCGAAACAGTTCATTTCCACCTTTATCTTATTTTTCATTGCACATCATCAGAAATGAAAGTCGATACAATTTTTTGTGGTGTCCTGATGCCCATTGCGTTCTGGTTTTTGTGGACTGTCCTTACAGCTGTTTGTGTCCTATTACAGCTGTTTGTTTACACATGTGCAAAGAAGGAATACGCTGAGAAGATACTGAACATCCTGGACCCGCAGAGAAAACTGTTTCGGTATGTCTCTGGCTTCCACTCGTGTTTCACAAACTCTTTGCTTGACCGAAGTGACGTGCACTCTGTCAGGTTTAGCAGACGCAGCCAGCCAGTGTTAGCTTGCTGCTGGCGCTGTGTGTTACCAGCACAGTGACCTCGCAATGCTGCTCGGAAACGGTCTGTTTGTGATGGGACTGTTGGTTGGTCACGCTGTTTGTTCTCAGGTGTTTAGCTGACTGTTATCCACAGTGAATTCCAATGAGTGCAGATGTATTTGTGTTTTATGGTGGGGACAGTAGAAATGAGGTATCTTTTTGGCTTCAGGTGGTTATTGTCACATAGAAGAAGGGACATAAACGTGACAGACAGTGGTCAATAAAAAACCACAGGTGTGACTCAAATGCTGCATAACATTCAGAAAAGGGCATGTCTGTGTATGACCTGCCCTTCTTCAAACCATTCACAACATCCCCACGCTGAAAGCAGTGTCAGACTATTGTGTACCTCACTGCTCATTTAAGCAGCTATAATCTGCATTTTTGTGACAGTCTGAAAGCAGCAGAAAGAGATCGCTCATAGTCATGAACTTAGAGAATTATAGAGAATTAAAACAGTGACATCAGTAATATTTGGAACATTTTAAGTGTGGCAGAGCTGTTGAACTAGATTGTGCTCAGTTGTGTAGTTGTGACTAATAAAGTGGCCAAAATGTAGATAAACATTGTATTGTTAGAGAGGCAGAGATATGCGCTGGGTTCACAGAAACAGGTGTCAATGTTTTTCATGTGATTTCCCTCATAGACATCGTCTGTATCAGGACGACTGTGCCTGTGTTCTTGGCCATTACATCAAAGATCTCAGCATCCTCGGGAGGGATCTCGCCAAGACGGTCGTTCTGGACAACGCTCCCCACACATACCCGTACCACGTAAGCGCCGTGGAGCTGTGATCCTTAGCTGCCAGTTTAACGTCTAATTTTGTGTCCTTTTCATTGCCATTAATGGAGAGGGGTGGTGATATTTTCAGTAAATCCCATGAAAAGACCAAAACCGACAAAGTGTTTGTCCATCTCCTCATGCAATTTCAACTGAAGACGCAAACTTTTAAACATGTACATTACTCAAAGCAGACTTAACTACAGCGCCTGTGTGCATCACAATGACAGTGTGGACATTTTTGGAAAATAGTGGGTCTCTATAACACACGTGAATAAGATGCAGCATATCAGGCTTTTACTACATGAATGATACTTGTTAATAGGATAAATTCATTGTTGGTTTTGTACCTTTCATGTGATTTATTGACATCTGACTTACATAGTTGAGATTCCTTACTTCCATTATCTTATATCACTTATATAATCATCTTCTGCACAGTGAAGAGTTTTTATTCATCTGAGTTTTTGGTGGTTTTCCAGCTGATGAACACGATTCCCATCAAGAGCTGGTCTGGAGAGTCAGAGGACAGAGAGCTCCAGAAGCTTATCCCCTCCTTGGAGAAACTGTCTGCAGCGGTGCGTCTGAATATTATTACACGCTTGTTTGTTTTGTGGCACAAATGAGTTGCTGTATCCGTCAGTCGTCATGTGTGAATTTCTCCTCAATCCTTTATTCACCTGATTGCCTTTTCTCAAATTCAGCTTAAGGTTCATTTAAGAAAAGAGGAAGAAGAAATAGTCTCTCAGTTAGGAGTGTGACAGTTATGATGGTATCGTCACCAGATTTTAGACTTCTTCCTGTATAAATCAGCTAATCAACCTGGGAAATAATCAGTGGATTAATCTATTATGAAAATAATTCTCAGTCGCAGCCGTACAGGTTTAAAATTTGTGAGACTGTTGTCAGATCTGTATAATTGGTATTAGAAAACACCCTCAGTGCAAGAGAAAAAGTGCTTTTAAAACTGTACTTATGTGTCAAAAGTATTTGCAGCGTTAAAGAACTGATGATCCATTTGTAAGGAGACGTGTTGCACTGTCACAACTTGTTTGAGTTCTCTTGTTTGAAGTGTGTTATCGGGTTCAGGTTTTCTTCTCGTGCTCGTGGTCAGTGCGGCCAGTGGAAACTTCACTGTTTCACCAGAGTCAGTTGTGAATAAAACAGCTGGTTATCTGCAGCAGCATCTGCCTGCTGTCTTTCCTCCCCCGGTTTCATCGTTCAGTCCAAATATCTCCTGTTGTGTTTTTTCAGGAGGATTTTCGGGAGGTGCTGAAGAAGAGGAAGGATCACTTCCACCGGCTGCTGTCAGAGGACTAACAGGACTCTCCACCACCTTCCCTCACTCTAAATACTTTATGTGACTTTCACAGCTCATGTTTTCATTCTTTGTGCTCTGGCTAAAAGCAGAATTCAGTTGGGATTAGCTAGCCTGAAGCCTGTTGGTCTGTGGTGGACCTGCTTGTCCTCCTCTGTCCTCCCTGATGACTTTAAAGGACGGCAGATCGGTATTTCAGACATGCTGCTGGTCGTTAGTCACCAAACCCCCATTTCTCCAAGACTCATTCCACCGGGCAATAAACTGCTCCTCAGTGTATGTGTATATTTCCAAAACTTGAAATATGTTGTTTATAGTTGTGAAATTTTATTTATTGATTATATTGCTAATCAATAGCATTTTATTTAGATATGCTTTTTTATGCAATAAAATGACCCTAATAATAAATGGGAAAATAAACCACTTTTGGCGTGACTCTTTATCTCATAATGTATAATCTGTTTCAGGTCTGTGAAGTAATATTTGATTTAACACTAGATGTACGTTTCTCAGCATGTGAGGTGATTGAGTCGTCATGAAAGCTGCTTCAGATTGATGCAGGGGAGGGGGATGTTAAAGTGAAAGGCTGTGAATGCCATCAGTGAGGTAACAGTGATGCAGCATCATGACAGCACGCTCATGTATCATCCTTTCACTGTTTAAAATAATGAAATCATACATATTCCACAGGACTCCCTGAACCATGTCAGCAGCCTTTCTGCTGGTCTGATTCTGGTCTTTTATTTCCTAAAAAAATGCTGCTCCTGCTGCTGAAAAAATAAAACTCATCACATCCTGTGCAACAGGAAAAGGCCACCAGGGTGTTAGAAGAGCAAGTAGAAAAGATGTGTGGAATAGGTGGGATCACTTAACATGATTAAGAATAGGACTGTGACATTAACCAGCTTTGTTTAGGATATGTGTTGACAGCATCGTGGGATTTAAAGTTATTTGTGCCACCTCATATTTCATATTTTTGTTATGAATTAATTTCTTCAGCTGATTAATGATTTGGAAAATCTTGGTAAATGGTGAGAAATGGCTAAATGTGACCTGTTCAAATAGCATTTCCAAACCCTAAATAGACTTAAATAAGCAGCATATTGGAGAGGCTGGAACCACCGTAGTTTAGATTGATAGTCTGCAGATTGACTAATTCATTCTTTGGCGGCAGGCACAAACTCAGTGTAGGAATATTATAGAAAAGAAGCACAATACACTCAATAATGAACACTGTAGCCTGATGATCACTGTGGGAGCATGCTGTATACAGGCCTGTGATCACACTGACAGACTCTCCATGAACAGCTTACTAAGTCAGTGCTAAAGAAAACAGCCTCATCTTGTAAATGCGTTTACCTAGTTATAATGATAGCATTAAATATAAGATTTAAATACAGCAAAGTCATTAGTGCGCACCATAGCCCTGCGCATGAATGTTAGAGGAGTGCTGAGGTTTAGTTTTAGTGTAAATATTTACCATCCTGTTTAGATAAACTCGTATTTGTGATGGATGAGATCGTTAATGTTGAATTTGGAGGTAAACTGAGAGATAGTGCTGCTGCCTCCTCCTCCTCCTGCTGCTGCTCCTGCCCTGGCTTTATTTGCTCCATATGGTGTTTGACATGGTACCCAGGAAAAAAAAAAAAAAAAAAAAAAAACTAGTGTGGGCGGAGGAAAAGCCTAGTATTTTGTCCGTCCTGAAATTTGATTCAGAAGTTCAGGATCCTGGAAGACAAAAAGCAAACGAAGGGGGAGGGAAGAAAGGCAGAGAAGGACGGAGGGTTTTTTCTGCCAGAAGAGTAAACTCATCAAATAGTCTGCAACCTCCGACTAAAGTAAGTCCATTTCCAGCCTCCGAGGCGTCTTTCTAACTGAATAAAGCGTTTAAACATGCATTTCGTGGAACTAAATTAATTCACATTTGTCTCTGAAATCACTCGGTTAACTGCTGTAATTGCTGCTGAATGGCCACTGAATATAAGGTTTCAGCATGACTCGCGTGTCCTTTACGCACAGATTTAATGCGGGCTCAAGCGCATTTTGGCCTCATTTATTTATCTCTAAATCAGGCATTTCCTGACCTGCAGCCCTCATGCTGAACCAGACACAGAGGAGACTTTGCTTGCTTTGTGGAAGATGAATTGTAATCAATGTTTGTTTGGGAGAGCGGGGGGAAAGCTGTTTTTCAGCGGGGAGGAGAAGCACATTGCCCCCTATGCGCGTTTCCACATCCACACAAACTCCGATCACCACCGAGACGCACCCCCTCTCATGTCGACCATAAAAGCCAGACGAGTCCTAATTGCGCTCTATACATGGTAAAGTCCTCATTTGTTTGGAGAACGATCCTCGCAGCAGATTTTGCGTGCCGTCTCTGCGCCAACGCTGGATGTGCGCCAAAAACATCCAGAAGAAAATGCTCCAGATTCAATCTGCAGATGTTAATGAAAGACTCCGAAAGTCATGGTACGGTTCAAATAACGGCGGACCAGCAAAGGCGCGTTGCTGGTGTTATATTACATCGTGCGTATATTTACGCGCTTTTATGGTGAGAAGTGACCGCAGCAGTGGTGGAAGAAGTATTCGGATCATTTGCTTGAGTAAAAGTAGCAACACCACGTTTTAAAATACCTCCTTACAAGTGAAAGTCCTGCTTTAGCAGTACTCAGATGTAAAGTATTTGTAACAAAATGTACTTTAGATATTTAAAGTAAAAGTACTCATTATGCAGGACGCCCACTCAGTGTTAAGTTGTATTATTTGATTGTTTACTTTCATGCTGTATTTGGTCAAGGTAAACCTGATTTTAGCTGTTTCATGTACTGTTGGGCAGTTAATGCCTCATATTAAAAAAAAAATTGTCACATGTTTTGTAATGCTGTAATGTAATCTGAAAAGTAGCTGTTAAATAAGTTTTCTGGAGTCAGAAACAATATGTAGTACAGCTGAAGTAGGTATAAAGTAGAATAAAATGGAAATACTGAAATTATACAAGTACATGTACTAGTTTGGCTTGACTAAAGGACCCCTTTAGTGCTCAACTGTACTTGATTACAGCTCTTGATTAAATGTGCTTAGTTACTTTCCACTACTGGTAACCACATGATTTAATCCTTAGTTATTATCCTGATGACGTGAGAAATCACTCTGATATTTCTCTTGTACATTCACTTTCACTGCATTTGCTCTATTGGTGATGAAATCCTGCCATGTGTTATTTCCGATCATCCTGCTTTATACAATAGGCTACAGCAAAGTTCAGGACCCCAAAATGGTCCCAAGATCTGAGATCTGAGGGGTCACCAGGTGATTGAAGAAAAAATCTATCACAAAATAAATCAAATACTGGATATTTTCCCTTCATGGTTCAGCAAAACTTTAAAATAAGTCAAATACAACAATCAGCAAGTCTCTACTCTCAAGTGTGCGCATGGAACATGAAACTGGAGCCAGGACACGCGTAGCTTAGCTTAGCTTAGCTTGCCTCATGTTAGCTTAGCTTAGCATAAAGGCTAGAAACAGCTCTCCTTTCTCTGTCCAAACAGTCAGTCAGTCCTACCAGCACCTCCAAACTTATCAACACATTCCATCTCACCCGTTCAATCCATTAAAAAATAAATAAATAAAAGCTTAAAATGATTTTATAGGCTTTGGAGTTTACTGCGGTTAGGCACCTTCATGCTAAGATAAGGTAACTGTTTTTTTTGTTATAGCTTCACATTTAATGGGCATATATGCCAGAAGTATCAATCTTTTCATTTAACTCTTAGCTAAAAAGTAAAGGAAAAGAGAACTCAAAACAGGCTTCTGTGCTCTAAACGTAAGTAATTTACCCACACTGATTTTGATAGCTATTTTGATTCCAGAAGAGCAGGGGAAATACTATTGTCCTGGCTGCACAATCACCTGTTTTACAGTACATTTACAGTATTGGATGCAGAAAAAATAGATAAGTTAAAAAATAAAGCTGTAGTCTGGGTAAATCAGTCCTATCTCCTGCCATCAAATGTTCAAAATGATCAAAATCACACCAGATTCTATTTTTTCAGGTGCTGACTTTGTGAGAAAAGGTCTCAAGAAAACAAAAAACTTCAACGATAACAATTCAAACCTGTACAGGCTGTTACCTTGCAGAGGAAGATAAACTCTGACTTCCTGTCAGTGATGATTATTGTACAACCACAGACATAAACTCATATCAACACTGATTTCCTTTAGTCCCAAAAAAGCCCATTTCCTTACCAGGCTGACATCACTGCATGTAAAGTGCCAGCAAAGTTTTGCTTTTAAGGCTTTACTCTTGCTTAATTTGGAGGATAAATACTATCATTGTCCATAAAAAGTGTTAATGTGGTACTTTTTACACAGTCTAAACAGCTTGAGACAAAGGTACAAAGTGCCTTGCAGGTAGAAGAAAAGAGAATTAAAGGAGATAAAAGAGACAGAGAGGACAAGAAAAATTAAATGTACCATTCACAACTTTTCTTGCACTTGTCTGACTCCAACTTTTATGGACTTCCATCGTTGATCAACGATTTTTTGGAAGGAACTTTTCATTTCGGTACAAAACTGGTTTCCAAAGCTTTTTCAATGACCTTAATATTCTGTCAGAGTTTATGATCATGTGGCCTCTTTCTGCACATCAGTGCCACAACATGCTTGAGAGACTCAGAAATAAACTGTATTTCATAAGAAGTAAAGATAAAACTCTGGGTTTTACAGTGCAGTTGATAGTCATTTGGCTTCTCTGACACTTGGAGAATGGGGGTGGTTTTACTGCCCTGCATGTCCCTGGTTTGGTGTTTTTAACTGGTTTCTGGTCCTCTGCCTGCTCCTCTCAGGCTGTGTGACTATGAGCACCCCGGGGCTTCAGGCCACTAACCGGCAGAATGTGAAGGAGCTCGACAGCATGAAGGAGTCCATCAGCGACATCATCAACCAGCTCCAGGACATCGACCCAACCAGGCTCTCCTTCTCCCCCTTCCTGGACCTGGACACTCAGATCTCCTTGGCGCCAGTTTCAGACAGTCCCGAGTCCTCGGTGGAGGAGCTACACTCATCCTCCCACTCCGTCTCCGGCTCCCAGCACTCCCTTGAACCGCCACCAGCAACCAATCAGCCAAGGAGTGAGTTATTACTGCTGCTTTTTACTGTCTGACAGAGCTGTAGGATTTGAGGGGAGGCCAGAGCAAATTAGCAAAGGCTAAAGTCAAGTTGGAGTCCAGACCTGATCCTTAGAGACTTAAGACAGAGTCAGGGCTGATTAAAGCGGAGCAACAGTTGCACATGTCTTTCCAATTTTGAAAATAATGCTAAAGGAGCTGTTTAAGGTTGAGCAGATGTGTGGATCTACCTACAGGAGCTCTGGACTAAATCAACGTCTATGTCATGCGTACAAGTTTAAGGAGCTTTAAATCATTTATACAGGTTGTTTGTAGTGCTGGGGAGGACATGACAAAGCAGTATGAGCTGCAAAAGAAATATGTTTTCAAAGTTTACTTTGTTTTAATCAGTCATAAGCGAGTCAACATACAATACAGTTCCACTCAGGTGCATTGTTAGCTTCAGAAACAGGCCGGTTTAATTGACTCCCTGAAGAGTAAAGGCTGTTTTCTTATGAGATTTAAAAGTGATTGAAGACTTTAAGTCCACTCCATGTTCCATTGCTCATTATATGATAATTTAAGAACTACACTTTTTAGTCAAATGTCCAGTAGTAACTATGTTGTCTCATTACGTCCATGTGGGCATAGCATATGCATGACCAAGTTACTCAGAAAAGAAAGTGTTATTTATTTAAATGACATGAGACATTGTGACGTTTAAGACAGATTAAAGAGCATGTGCTTCAACCAAGAAATCATTTGGATTTAGTTTAATGTATGTTGACTCAACAGCCTGCAGCAATGATGAAAACACCTGTGGGAAAGTTGAGAGAATACCTGTAGACGTCTATGATTTAATTTGTATGTAGATGTAGCCTCTTTCTGAACATAGCCACAAGTTCCACCAGATGCTTGATAAAAAGTGAATAATTGATTTTATGTATTTAAAAGTAAAAATTAAACACTGCTTTATCATTTTAACAAGAGAACTAGAGCTGGATTACCAACTGGCCAAAAGCTTCTGGGGTTTTTTCATCATTTGAATAAATTTCATCAAGGTTCAGTCTCAGGATAGATCGCTCTTGCATCATGACCTTATCCTGTGGTCCTGTATTGTAGAGGGTCTGTTTTCAAGATTCCAGTTATTTCAGTTTAGATTGTAATGACAGGGGGGTTATTCCTAAATTACATTGTGCTTAATCAAATTGTCGCAAAGCAATTGACATAAAGGAAACTTGTGGTTGTGTTGTCATAATATAAGAGTTTGCTCTGGTTTCTGTGTACACTGTAACAGTGGGCACTTGGAGGTGACAGCATGCAAACACAATGCACAGAAGGTGGAAGGAGGAAGGTGGCTCTGTGGCCTCCTAATAGGTTAATCCAGCCATCTGCCCGCCCCTCTAAAATGTTACTTGAGATCCAGGCAAAGCAGAGGCCTGGACAGGACGTGCAGTAAGAGAATGATTGATTAGTGTGAGTCAGCAGCTGATTGCCTTCAGTATGTGGTTTTGAATTCTGTGTTAAAATGTGCTCTGGTTTGAACAGGCTCTGCTCCCTGCCACCAGCAGCCCAGAGACGACCTCCCAGAGGAGCCACGGGTAGACCAGACAGAGGAGGGGGAGCTGGATCAGACTCTTTCCAGTCCGATCATCACAGCGCGCAATTTGGACGCCGCCACGGAAAACTGCATCAGCTGTCCAACCCCAGCCTCTCAGGGAGACATTCCCAATGGCACAGACACGCCGAGATGGAGTCCAGAATCCACCAATCTGGACTGCACTGTGGATGAGGGCCGACCTCTGATAGGCCCACCGCCAGAGAGCGTGGAGCTGACTGTGTGGAGGTCAGAGGGGCGGGCAGAGACTTGTCAGATGGCAGAGGAGGCTTCAGATCGGGGACGGTGCTGCTGCCGCTGCTGCCAGTGTAAATGCTGTCAGAGCGGCCGAGTTCCCGCTTTCTTCTCAGTCCTGGCCTCTCTTCTGTGTGCGGCTGGGATCCTATATGCACTCTATTTCTATGTTCCCATCAAACCCCCCGACTGCCCCGACGCAGCCAGCCGCATCGTTTTCACCCTCTGCTGCTGTGTGGTGGCAGCCGTCCCCATCCTGCTCGGTACGCTTCAAACACCTGCACTCTGACATTCAAAAACAGCCGCAAATGAAAGATAAAGATTAAGAGAGGATTTGGTTTGTCTGGCCGCCTCGTCTCGGAATGTTCAGTGTCCTTTAATTTCATGTGCTTTCAACCTCAGTGCAGCAGACGTCTCCCTGGGCCTCTGGAGAAAAGCATAATTTCCTCCTCCTGCACATAGCTTTAAATGGAAACTACAATAAGAGATTGGCTGCGTCTGTCGTCTCCCAGGCTGTGGCCTAATTATTTCAGAATATTTTAATCACTTACCAACCTGGGTGACCTGAACTGGGGGCAACATCCAAACCAAAACCTGCCCAGACCAGTTCCCTTGCACCTACTTGTCATGCATGTAGGCCGTTTTGCTGGCTGTTGCTGTACTCAAATGAAGATATTATAAAAACAAAATATGCTGTCAGACAAGATCAAGTGCAGCGAGGAGTTGCTTAAAGTTGAGAGCTGTTTGTGGAAAGATGGCCAAGATTCAAGATGCTAACTGACTTATTGCTCTTTCATCCCTTGCAGCGATGCTCATGAGTGCAGCGTGCCAGTTCTGCACAGCCTCCTTCAGTCTGCAGGAGTCGATTCCCAGAGGACGGGCCGTTCAGCAGCTGTTTGTCATGGCGTCCTTGGAGCAGTTGCTCCTCTACGTCCTCAACCTCGTTGTTATGGCCGCTTTACTGCCTCAAGACCAGCTGAAGTTGGTGCCGATACTGGTTGCCATGTTCATCATAGGAAGGTGAGGCTCAAACGTTTGAGGTTGAAATGCACCAAACAAACTGATCTGATCAGGACTGAAGTTTTCTTTAATGTTTTATTCTGGTTTCAAAATTCCCCATCGTTACTTTAATACACAAGTGTTAGACGCTAAACACAGATCACATCGATTCACAATAAAGAAAACTGATATGTGGAGACAAAACATGGAGCAGCACATGTTCAACATTTAATATGAAGAATAAAATAATACAGAAAAGAGTCTAAAACATGCAAGCAGCTCTTAGACAAAGCTGAGCTAAATGCTAACAACAGTATTCCAACATGCTGATGTTTAACAGGTAGTATTTACCATGGTCACCATCTTAGTTTAGTGTGTTAGCATGCTAACATTTGCTAATTAGTGCTAAAAACAAAGTATAGCTGAGGCTGACATCGTTTTTTCGTTCATAAACCAGAGAGGAGAAAAATCAGAGGATCATCCTGAGGTGGACATGAACGTCTGAACCGAATTTCATGGCAGTGCATGAATAGTTGTTGAAGCATTTCAGTTTGACCAAAGTGCTGACTGACAGACCGACACTGCCGCCCCTGGAAGCACACAGCTAGCATGGCTAAAAACAAACACAACCACTGTCATTAACAAAGCCAGAGAGAAGTTTTGGCAGCACGTCGTAGAGCAGCAGGGAGTTCAGACTGTGACACAAGTCAACCCAGCGTCACTGAACTCCTCTGTTTGCTCACTTTGTGGCAGCACTCGTGTACAAGATTGTACAAGATGTAAGACATGCAACACCAAACACCTCTGGAATATGAAATCCTAATTTATTTAACAGGGAGAAGATAATTAGCATGTTCTAGAACAGATATCAGCTTGACTGTGACACAATGACCTCCACATGGTGAAAATCTCATTTAAATACCTTCAGATTGGCCTGGTTCTAATCATATTTAGTTTGGTTGCCACTACGCTTTTTGCTTAATCCAAACTGAACAAAAGCTCGAGTGCAAAAACAACAATTCACCATGTTACATGGGGACTGTAATTAGATACTGGGCCATGTCTTATCTGGGAGCTGCTCACTAGGCGACCAGTAAAGACTCCAGGAAGTTACTGGTCCCAGTTAGTTATGCCTTTTAGTCCTCTACATTTATCTGACAGCTATACTTACTAGTTACCTTTCTGATTTACACAAAAAACACAATGAGCTCAAAAGATATGATGAATTTAAAAGATTAAACCAGTTGTTCCCAACCTTTTGGCTTATGGATTCGTCACATTTTGAGTTGTTTGCAGTTTCACCTCAGAATAAATTTCCCTCTAAACTTCTTAGATCTTTATTTGTATAATTATTCAAGCCTCAAAGATGTAAATTTATCCAATATTTCACAAAAAGAAAGATTTGAGTAAAGCCCAGACAATGAATACAGTTGTGTGTCACATATTTTCATTTTTTCATTGAGCCTTTTGAGGATGTCCCTTTCATACCCAATCATGATACTCTCACCTGTTACCAATGAACCTGTTTACCTGTGGAATGTTCCAAACAGGTGTTTCTGGAGCTTTCCACAACTTTCCCAGTCTTTAGTTGCTCCTGTCCCAACGTGTTTGAAACATGTTGCTGCGTCAAATTCAGAATAAGCAGATATTTACAAAAATCGGTGAATAAACCATTTGCTTAATAAAAGGTCTGAATACTTCTTTCTGCCCTTGTTTAACTGCTACTTCACCATCAGGGAGGTTTTGAGCATTTATCAGTGAAGTTTGAAGTTCATCTGATTTCCTGTTTGTGTGTCATTGTTTTTTTTTTCAATCCTCTGCAGGCTTGTTTACTGGGTCGGCCTGAATGTGTGCAGCTCCTGGCGAGGCTTCGGCTCCGGCCTGACTGTGTTCCCGCTCCTCGCCATGGTGGCTCTCAATCTGTTCCTCATGTACACCCTGAATCTCAAGGAGCCAATTTTTGGCTCTCAGGACGTCCTCTATAATCAGGTCACCCCCTCTTCCTGGTCAGGGGAGACATCACAGAGCCCGAGTGGCAAACCAGACATCCTACCCACAGACATCCTGGATGCTCAGTGAGGAGGCGAGCTGTGCTTTCTTCTCTCAGAGGAGGAGATCTTTCCAAAAATAGGTCATTCCTGTGGTCTGCAGTTCAGCACAGCAACACGCTGCAACTATAACCTCCAAGTCTGTGACGGCTTAACTTGTATTTTTGCTCCTCCTATACAGGACTTTTTTTTATGTGGATTCATGCTTATTATCTGAAATGCCAGAGCTCTTTCCCTGCTAGTGGTGAAGGAAGCCTTTGAACAATGCTGTAGTCTTCAAAGATTTGTCCTTTTAAGCTATTCCAGTGGCTATATTTAATGTTTTGAACTCTAAGTACTTAAAAGCTCTGCTATATATGTGGCTGAACTTGGTTTGACCTCAAAAACCATGAGCAAAGCAACTTCAGTTGTAAGACTTTATTATTATTTCAACTGTCCCAAAAAAGTTTGTACATGATGAAGACAGAATAAAAGCCATTTGTAAAAGCATCTCTTCATCTTTTCCAGCCAGTTTTCAGTTCCTTCACTAACGCTGACCAGTTGCTGCGTTTGCTTTGACTTTGCAGCTATTCCTGGAGAAACTGCAGTGTGTGTTTTCGGCGCTGGGACTGTCATTATGTGATAATATGCTCTCCATGTTTCTCTGGTTGCTCTCCATCTCCACCCTGCTGGCATCCTCGCTGCTACTGATGGTGCTCTCTCGGTTTGTGGCGCAAAATGAGGCCAAAACAAAAACAGGATGCTTAAAGATGGCTTTTGACCACTCAGTCAGTCAGGAGATTAAAGAGCTATCCAAATTACTTTAATTAAAGGCAATTCATTTGATTCAAGGTATTTATCATTTCAGAAAAAACATTTTTAAGCCTCAGATGCTCAAAATTTACTTGCGTTTAAGGGTTTAATTCCTGTACACAGTCGGGCCTGAAGAAAGTTCATGACTGACACGTTGTGTCTCTGATGAACTCAATGCTGACAGTGTGCAAGAGTTCAGCCTGGTCTGTCCTTATATGTGGTCAGGTAACAAGTGCAGTGTCATCATATTTGACATTTTGTGCACCAGAGTCTCAAACTAGCTGCCTGGGGATCATAAGACAATCTCATAAGGCCTCCCTTCATGTTTAGAATTTACTGTTAAATCTTATCCACAAATTCATGTAATTAAATTTTTCCCATTTTGATTTTTCCCCTGTTTTTCTCTAAGGGGTATTTCTCTTTATTTCAATAATTTTCTAGATTGAGTATGAATAGTGTTTTGAGAGGTTTTGTTTTTTCAAATTAGAGACAGTCCATGAAGGAGACAGTTCTAGGACAAAGCTGGGATTTGATACAGCCTTCTTCACACCAACATGTATCTTTTAAACTCAAAGGTTGAACTGTGCAGCATTTAAAGAGAGGTGGCCGACTGTATTTTCATAAAGTTTAATGTGTCCGTGTACTGTCTCATCTGCAAGGAAAAGCCTGCCTTTCTCTAGACATGCATTACACACAGCAGAGCACTTTGACAGGTATGATGGAGAAGAGCGAGCCAAGCTGCTGCTGTGCAGGTCATATTAAGAAAAAAAAGTCCAATTAGTAGATGTTCTGGAGCTTTTGATCCTATCTGAGGTTTATTTTTCAACCGAGTGTTCAACCCAGCCAGTGGCCCACAGCTAATTTGAGCTCAAGACTGCTGCTATAGACTAAATGATTCATCAAAAAATAATTGTCTGGTTAATTGATACTCCATGAACTGCAGCACCAGGCTGCTCTCGCCCATGCCAGTGATGCAGTTTTGCCACAAACTCACGAGCTTTAGGATTTATGCTTTTAAATCCACAGAAAAACATTAATCAGCAGTAAAACCGCAGCTCCACTAGTTCAGTGCCTTGCTCAAGAGCTCCAACTATGTTTGCTGCTGTGTGTTCATATGCTGGGTAAAGACAGACACCAGACAAAGAAACATGACTGCAGCCTAACAAATTCAGTTTAACTTTCAGCATGTAGAAGAAGTTTAAAGATCACTTATTGGAAATCAAATGCACACCTTAATAGCACCACAAAATACAACCGCAGTCATTACAGGTAGATGGTTTTATTTTCACATTGAGGGTCTATTAATCATAAAAGCTCTAACTGACACTGACATGTATGATTGAATAAATGTGTTTGTTATGACAACGCACAGCATGAATGCAGCTCAACCTGTACAACCAGGCTGCTGCTCCAGTCTGATGAGACAGACAAATACAAGTTTAGGCTGCTAAAGTGAAAGCACAGAATCAGTCAAAAACTTCTGTGATCATAACGTGTGTGTGTTCTGCTCCAAACATGCTCTCCAAAGTTAGGATCATGCAGAGGATGAAGATTTCACACAGATTGGTCTATGAGGGAATAAAACATCTGAAAAATATATGATGTGTTCTCATGCTGGTGTTTTATGGATGTGGCTATTATTTCTGTGTTTTTTTTAAGTTAGTCAATTATATGCTCAAATATTGTGTTTTGGGTGGAACCCATGAAGATGGGGTTGATAAGGGCTTTAAAATAAATGACCACATAAAAGAGGCCGTTTTATCTTTTAAAGCCATAAATCCTGATCTCCAGCTGCCAATAGTTCCACCACTTTCTGCTTCTGCATCTCTGCACAGACACAAATGAACATGAGCTCCATGAAAATATGTTACTGCAGCGCCTGACTGTGTGCACTGCTCACTTCAGTTTTATGTAGTTTGATTTTTACAGTCATCATGGATACGTTTTTTTGTTTTTTTTTAAACATCTATCTGGAAAAAAAAAGAAAAAGAAAAAGAAAAAGAAAAAAACTCCTCACTCCTCACCCCACTGGGGGGAGCTAAACAGCTATAATAATGACTAAAACACACAATGTATCTATAGATCTTACAATATGTTATAAGATAGATATTATATAACAGTACTAGTTATCAGTGTATGTCAGTGTTGTTTGAACATGTACCTCCTACAAATGCATGCATGATGTTGTGAAGACATTTTTTTAAACAGCATTTAAACCTGCACAGAACCTTTATGTGAAGTATAATTTAACAGTTAAATTAATGTGTAAGTGTCAAAAAGTGGCCACTACATGTAGAACATTTTACAGATCTTTTTTTTGTTTGCTAGTCAAAGTTTCTTAGGGGGGTTGGGGTCACTGTATATCCAAATGACTACTTTAAAACTACAAAAAAATACAGGATTCAGGAGTGTATTCCTGGTTGTGTGGACAAGGCTTGGAAACACCTTTAGATGTTAATGTTGGGGGGTCAGATTTGGAAATGGACACTGAATAAATCAGATAAATATGAAAAAGCAATGTGATTAGCGCATTGGGGGGTTTTGAACTTTGACCTCAGTATTTCTCAAATTGGCCCTGCTTACATGCAGTTTTACTTTGTCTGAACAATGTTTTTATTGTGTGGATTGCCTCGCCATTCAGTAACCTAGATATGTGTCCCAGTAACCCTCCTTACACTGAGTTACCCATGTATTGCAGCATTTTTACACGAAATGCCACAAATATTACCTCTACGTCACCCGATTTAACCTTGTAATCCAGTAAAACCTCTACATTGTGAGCAAAGAAACAACACTTTGACCTTCTTTAACTCATATAACTGGTTGTCAACTTTACAGCAGCGCCCTCTGCAGCACGAGCTAACACAGGCACGGGAAGCAGTCTGACGTAACCAGAATCCTAAACATGGCGGCGTTGGTTGGTAAGTGATGTTTTGACTAAAATGATACACGTTTAAAACACATCGCTGTGTTTTCAGACTTACGTTTAGCACCGTATTTACAGAATTTAGCACATAAATGTGCACTGCCGTGTGGTTTGACTGCGCTGGTCTTCGGATATCTAACTTTTAGTGAATACGCACACTGACCTTGCTGTGTCTGCGTTAGCATAGAGGCTAACCAGGTTAGCTAAGTAATGCTTATGTGAGCTCCAGCCGCAATCCCAGTAGCAGTAAAAGCGCAAGCTAACAACAGCTAACATACATAACGACACATTATGTCATCGTCAAACTATCCAAGCAGTCTGTTATTTTAGTGAGTTGTTTAAATCCAGTTTGTGTTGAAGTTACTACAACAGACATGTTCTTATCCCCAATTGCGTGTCACCCTTTTTCGATAAGATTGTCAAACCAAACTCTTGAAAATCCTGTCATTTTGGGATTATCACCTGCATTTGCAAACAGTGTCATGTGAAGTATCATTTAAGGGTTTTTCCAAATTGCTACGGGCCATTCTTTAATTCGGCATGCATTAAATGCACCAAGCGGCACTTGCTTAAAATAAAGACGACACATCATTTGTCTGTATTGTTCATTACAACGTAGATGGAGGGGCCTTACGTAGCATTCAATTGTAAATATTTAGATTAAGATGAGAGCAGAACAATTTGCTCTAAGTGAGGCTACAATTTCCAGACTTTGTGTTTGACATGAAGTTGAATTTCTGAGTTGAATTTCTTTGCAAAATGCTTTACGATTTATGTCACCCCGCGGTCAGTGATTGGACAATACAGCTGTTGAAACATGTGAAATACATACAATATATCACTACTATCATAACATTTCTTAAGTTTTTTTTTAATGCTTGTTTTTTTTTTTTTTTTGTGCAGCGCCTCGCCTGTCCGTTTTTGGCTGCTTTTCAACAAGGTAAGAACCCTCTAATTGTCTCATGTTTCCAAAGTTAAGTTACTGCAGCTCTGCTCTGCTGAGCTGGTCCGACAGCTGCTTCAGTATCATACTCTTTAGAGATGTAGAGTTGGTCTTTAGTACCTGCATAAACACATTTGTTACTCGGCTATTGTAAAAGTCCAACTAACTGAAATAGACCTTAGTAGGCAGTAAATGCAGGGTGAAATATCCATGATAACTTCCAACCTACACTGTTTTTATTCAGTCAATTTTGGTCAATTTCTGTGTTACTTTTGAGGTCAGATTAAGCCACATTGAAGAGAATAGTGAGGTGAAACAATCCTCACTCAAAAGCAAGTGCTCAAACATTTACAGTGCTCAACAGGCTGTGCCGTCTTGCTTTTGGCAGCAGCAGCAGCAGCTCTCAGCCTGTATGCTATTCAGAGGCACCGTCAAGTTAATCCTTTAAAGCGTCATCAAGTTTAGGAAGCTCAGACAAAATCATCATATCCCACAATAAAATCTGCCCATCTGTCCATCGCACACAATGTCTTGAAATGATTAAACTTCACACTGTAGTTTTACAGTAGTTTTTTGCCCTCTTGTGGAGTCGACAGTTTTAACATACACATATGTTATGATTAAAATATTCATCCACAGACATTTTTTGTTGTCACTGCTGTTTCTCCCTCTAACCTGCTCTCCATCCACCAGGTCCATTTCAGTGTTTGCTGCTCAACAGAAGAGTCTGCACGGCAGTGCAAAAAGCGAGAATACCACCACGACGTGAGTTTACCAAAAATCCTCTGGTGTAAATGAAGAACAGACACGCAGTAAACACTCTGCACATGTTAAAGATCCCCTCCATCCTTCTGCTGCAGTGTGCTTCCAGTCAGAGAGAAGAGCACAGCAGTGGCAGCAGCCAAACCAGCATCTGTAGCCACCAGCAAGGGGGAGTATGTCATCACCAAGCTGGACGACTTGGTTAACTGGGCACGCAGGGTGAGTTGATGAGAGGATGTTGGCTTTGTTAACACCCACATATGTGGATTGGATTAATCAAAGTCTGCAGTGTTTTCTCATTAACGTTATATCTTCATTTGTCCAACTGAGAATGAGACTGTTTGATCTCAGGTCATGCAACTGGACATAAAGCCTTACGTCTAGAGATGTGTGACGTAACTTAAATTGCTACTGTTCCATCTCTTATTTACATGAAGGCTCATCTTTCTGAGCTTGCGAAGTATCTGAACCTTCTAACGGCTCAGTTGGCTCTATTTTATTCACCAGCATTTATAGAAAAACGATTTCTTATTTAAATGGCTTGCTGGTGCAGTTTAGTATTCACACCAGCAATAAATGCGATAATTACAAAGGCAAATATATGAGTCATATTGAGTTGAATACCACTGAACAGCATGTGCCAGCTGAACCAGAGGTCTGACAGTCGCAGCTATTAAGTTTTCAAGCCAAGGAGTTGTTGCCTGAATTTCTTTGGCTGCTGGTGCAAACACAGCACAACTAAGTAATGTAGCAATGTGGAAAACCTTGGCAACATGCCTAATGCACAATCAGTGACTGACAGGAGGTTATGTGGTATTTCCTGAACGACATTACAAACCATGATGTTGCTGTCCTCAACAGAGCAGAACTTGACCCTCATGAGCTTGATTAAACTGTTAACCCCTGCTGGGTTGTGACCTTTTCAGGTATTATTTTGTCCATTTGTCCACAGATGTATTGCTGCATCTGTAGTCTACATGCGCTCCCTGCTGGGCCTGAACAATACCTTGAAGAAAGTGTTTGTGTGTGCATGTGTGTGTGCTCTGTTGGTGTTTTCTTGACTTCCTGCTGCTCTGCTGTGCCCTCAGAGCTCTCTGTGGCCCATGACCTTTGGCCTGGCGTGCTGCGCGGTGGAGATGATGCACATGGCGGCGCCTCGTTACGACATGGACCGCTTCGGAGTGGTGTTCAGAGCAAGTCCCCGGCAGTCTGATGTCATGATAGTGGCAGGAACACTGACCAATAAGATGGCTCCGGCTCTGCGGAAGGTGAGGGAGGAGAAGGGTGGAATGTAACAGCAGCTGTGATACCATCAGCATCTCACAGTTAGGAGTAATTCAACTAATGATGCTCTGAACACCCCAAACCACTGACTGGAGTTTGATTCAGGTTTGTGAAATGTATGATGCACTGCTCATAGCCATTGTTGGATGCGAGTGCTCCCTGTCTCAGACTTCTCTCTCTGCAAGATGTGAGCGCTGAGAACAGTATAGCTGTTTAAATGCTGGCTGGATTATGATCAGCCTGTCGGTGGATTGGTAGACTGGCATGAAGCCTTCCTCCATCTGAAAGGACAGATTAACTCTTAGTCAGATATTATATAAGAGCGACTGAACTGTCTTCTTCTCAACAGGTGTACGACCAGATGCCCGAGCCCAGATACGTCATTTCCATGGGAAGGTAAGCTAACCCCTGAGGAGATTTACATTATCAGCAGTGTCATCTATCCTGTGTCCGTAAAGTGTCCACAGCTGATCCGATACTAATACTGACTGTGCTGCTGAATGTTGAGTTTTGCTGCGAGTTTGTTTATTCCTGCTTTTCTCCAATGCTCTTTCCGCTCAGTGGCTACAAGCCTAATCTTGCTAGCCACAAGTCGCATTTGAAGGTCTCATCCAGCATCGGTTGAGTCGTGGTTTCTTAATTGTGGTCACGTTGTGCTTCAAGTAGAATGTTTTTGCACTTTTATAGTTGTCTAATTCCTACTGTATGGCTTTGGGGTTTAGAGTCTAACCTCAACATTAAGTGTCTTATTATATAAAAGTGTCCTGACAATTTTCCTCTTCCAGCTGTGCTAATGGAGGAGGCTACTATCACTACTCCTATGCTGTCGTCAGAGGTTGTGACCGAATCATCCCAGTGGACATTTATGTTCCAGGTAAACTTTGCTCAACAGTGCATATGATTCATGTGATATCTACAAATTCCATAAAAATGGCAATGAAAAATACTGAACATAAAATTTTGGGTAATTTCATACAAACACTTTGTGGCCAAATGTATGTGGACACCCTTGGGTTATTGGTCTTTTATTTCCCATCAGAGAAAACAAATAATGATATTTTAGAGAAAAATGTGCTTCCAACTTTGTGGCAACAGTTTGGAAAGACTCTTTCCTGTTTCAACCTGACAGTTATCCTGTGCATGAAGCCAAGTCCATGAAGAAATAGTTCTTCCAGTTTGGTGTGTAATGACTTGACTGGTCTGCACAGAGTCATGACCTCAGTCTCATCAAACTAACCTGCCTCACTAGATGGTTTGTTAGACAGAACCATATGGGAAGTAGCCCTTGGAACCTGTTTGGAGAAGGGCGGGCACTTTCAAAAAAATACTTGGAAGGTAACTGGATGAACCAACTGTTCATCACCGACTATCACAGACTAACTTCAGCCAATTAGATCAACGAACTGTATGATGTAGTTGGAGGGCAAAACTCTGGCTGAAGCCAATTGGGAGAAGAGTGAAGATGTCTTTTTCATGGAGAAAAGCCTCCAGTGCTGTTCTTTGCACCTCCTTTAATGAAGAAATACTCTTACCAGCTCTGATATAAATGATGCTATAGCAGCATCTGCCTCACCTCTATAGGAGCCGCCATACGAACAGTCGCTTCTCATTGTCGTCACATTTAAACCATGCCTGTTCATAGCTTCCAGTGGTTCCTTATTGGATGCTGATTGGTCCAAAATGACTGTGGTCATCAAACACAACTAGAAGCCTGGAAAGGTGGATTTTAGCATGGTGTGATCTCTTGATCTAACAAATCCAGCTGCCTCACAAGGTAACCCATTAAACACCTTTGTGAGGGGATGAAATGCTGCAGGTTCTAATATCTTATGGGAAGGCCTTCACAGAGCAGTGGAGACTGTCATAGCTGCATGTTAAAGTCCATGGTTATACAAAGAGATGCTTAACAATCACATAAGGATGTAAAGTTGGGGTGTCCACATACTTTTGGCCATGTAATTCCAGTCAACTGTTCATTGATGGCAAAAATTCACTGTAATTGTGGTGCACAATTAATGATCACATTTAGGAATGAAGTAGTTGTACAATGAACATTAGTAGTTTAGAACTATCAGTACTATTCATTGTGTTATTATTGATAGTAGCTGTAATGTAGCAGTAGTAGATTTATGACTAAATACTTAGATTATTAACAAATACTGGTACTATTAGTAAAGCTGGACGTACATGTTTTATTGTAATAAATAGTGAAAGTGCATTATGACTGTGTGGTGGTGTTGTCAGTGTCAGCAGCCTTCATACTGCATAATGTACGTAGTTAATTCCAGTCAGTATTTATCACTGTCTTGCAGACTGATAGGATCAGTGTGCGACATTAGCAGCCAAATATATAAATAAATTATCAGAGAATTAATGAACAGATGCTGTTCATCAGTCAGACTGAGCCTGTGTGCTGCCAGAGTGCTGAATTGAAATCTTTACCAAACAATGTACAGTTTTTGTTCAGTTATTTCTATCCTGTCCTCAGGTTGTCCTCCCACTGCAGAGGCTCTCCTCTACGGCACTTTACAGCTGCAGAAGAAAATCAAGCGTGAGAAGAAGATGAGGATCTGGTATCGGAAGTGAATGTGTTATATGTGTGTGTGATGTAAATGTTGTATTTCAGGTTTCATTTGGAGCTCTGCTCCTCCTCCATGTAGAGCTGCAGGAACTCTGTAAAATGCTTGTTGTAATTTACTCACAGTGCACTGTGGCTTGTTTTCAAGCAAGCACAGCAGCGCTTACTCAGTTCAGTTTTTCTGCTCCTTTAGTTCAGTCATGATATCTGGAGACTCTCTGTAATAGGAAACACACGTAAACTTGTTACCTACAAAGTTTGTGCTTGTGTTAGAGTTTAAACCACAGTTTAAATGATGTCATCTTTACTCACGTAGCCATATGCATTATGTTTTACTCCTTTTCAGCATCAATCTGTCACTTGGTCTTCATCATAAGATAAGAGCATCATCCTATATTATCTTACTCTATATTATTTTGAATAAACTGGGCTCACATGAAAATACATGATTTCAACCTGTGGTGTGTCATTCTTTCCAATGTGACCGCTAAAGCCAAATTTAAGCCACTAGGTGGCTCCTGTGATCACCTCCTCTGACCTTCACTGCTCAGTGTCCAGTGTGTCTGTGTGTTGGAGACAAAATGCATTTTTGTAGAGTGTTAATTGTTACTTAACAATAAGTTATTGTCTCCAAAAACACTATGTAATCCCGCAGAGTGAACAGGTCAAATGCGGATTGTTAGCAAAGCTGTGTGAAAATTGTTTTTTGTTTTCCGAACAAAAGCAGTATTTTGTATATTCAGCTTGAACTGTAAACCAGCTGCTCTGATATGTATGCAGAGCGAGAGAGCAGCGCTGCTTTTCTGCATCTTCAGTGTGGAATAACAGAATCATGGGTACGGTCCTCTGTGCTGTTGAAGGGTTCTTGAGTGAGACACTTAAGTCCTTCTTGCCTAGCATTTGCTCTGGATAGCTGTGCTTTTGTGCTGTGATGGCAGTGCAGTAGCTCAAAGACTCCAGTGAAACAGTGTCATGTTGACAGTTCTTATGTATACTGGTTGAAGATTGATGCTTTAACTTATGTTTTTAAACTGCATCATTTACTCAGTTACTGGAGGTGGAGAGCCAATTCCTTTACACATTAAAAAGGCAGCAGGATGAGGAGAATCATGCATACACTGTATTTACTGTAATTTGAAGAGGCTTCAGTGTCATTGAGTGATATTTTAGAGTTAGAAAAAGCTCATTTTTTACATAGAAACAGGACTTCTGAATAAAGATCTCAGCAAAACGTGTAAGTACTCTCTGGTGACAAACTACATGATGGTGTCACATGTCACTCTAAATGACGTTAAACATGTCTTTGGCTTTTCTTCTCTACAATTTCCTGTATTTGATATATTCTGAGAACTGATCAACTAAGATAGTGGTACTCCAGAAACACAAAAATCCCAACAATATCTCCTCTGTTTTATGTTTTCCAGTATGTTTGTGATATGCTAAAACCATGTTTAGCGGCAATAAAGCACATTATCACATTATCGACATTATCACAACAAAACATATCAAAATATTGGTGCTAATGTATCTCAAGAGATCTTATACCACAGACAATATATCGCAATATCAGTTATGTGCCTGACCCCTACTGGTTACTGGGTACGTGGAACTACTGTAGAGTGTCAAACTATTTTTATAGATGTTGGTGGCTTACTGCTGTTTTCATTATCAATTAATCAGGTGGTAATTAGTTTTTTGATCTATCAGTTGTTCTGTTCTCAAACACCTGGAGGCATCTTCACATCCTTTGGTTTGTGTGACTGATGTTCAGATCAATCCTCAAAGATGGAGAAAAATGATGAATTATTTCAGTAACTTCTTGCCCTCTGAGCAGTAAAATCTGTTTTTGCCTCTTCATATTTCTCTGTATGAGCGTGTTGACTTGAAATATGAGTCATGTCCTCCTGATTCAGATCTGAGATCTGCCAGCTGCTGTAGTTTCCCACCTGACTGCAGCCTGGTGTTGCATCATCCATCCGTCTAATGATTAATGTGTCCTCGCCAGGTGCTAACTTATTCCCACGTGTTCAGATAACATACATGGTTGTCTCTGACCATAAATGAAAACATACCGTTTCCTTTAGTCTGTGTCCATCTCAGTGGACTGTTTAACTGCCAACGTATTGTTTTAATGAAGAAAGGTGAATATTAAACACTTCATTATACACTACAGGTATTATGCAATAATGCAAATTGTAAGTAGTCTGATTCTCACTTTACTGGTGTATCCTAAAATGAGTAAAATTAAAGACCTTTGTTGGTTAACCTTCTCAGATTTGGGCCATTTCAAACATGATTTCCTTTCAACATTTGTGCCTATTATTTAGAAAAACTACAGTTTCCTCCCAACATACATGCCACTGAGCAATTTGCATTAATTTGGCGTTTATGGACAAATTCCCACAGAAATACAACCCTGATTCCAGAAAGGTTGGGATGCTGTGTAAAATATCAATGAAAACGAAACGCACTGTTTCTCTCAACGACTGTTTTATGAAGTGTTCCTGAGCCCTTGCAGTAATATTTATCCAATCATGTCCTCATAAAGAGGTGAACCTTGCTCCATCCTTGCTTGTGAACAACTGAGCCTTTCCAGGATGCCCCTTTCATACCCAATCATGATGCTATCACCTGTTACTAGTGAACCTGGAGTGGAGAAGATGTCTGGATCTAAGACCACACTCTGAATTCATGACAAACTTTTAAACATGCAGTGAAACATCTAGTGCTTGGTCTAAAACTGAGATATGAGTGCCAAGAAAGAGGCTCAGTGGGGTGTAAATGCATTTGTGGTGGTTTCATGTGGTTTCAGTCTGCTGCTGTCTCACATATTTACTGCTGTGAAGAATAACATGTATCAGTGGACTGACGCAGCACAGTCTGCTGACAGAGAGACGCTCCAGCACCATGCTGAACACTGAAGATTCAACTTCAACCTCCAACCATTAAATAAACATATAATCAATCAAGCACCTTGTACAATGAGTTTGGACTTGGATTTGATTTTATTGAAATATGGCACACAATGAAAAAAAAAAAAAGCACTGTCTTCGGACTTTACTCCTTGACGATGGTGGGAGTGATCATCTTTTTGAAGGAGTAGTATTTGCATTCGCTGGGTGGTTCAATGTCCATAGTGGTGGTGCTAATGTTCTCCTTCTTGAAGCCGGCTTGGAGCAGGTGAGGCACCTGGGTCTCCTGAAAATCATTAACAGAGAGAGGTGGTCAGTGTGAGGCGGTTCACGGCTTTATCGGCTCCCTTCAGCCTGTTTATCGTGAACCTTGAAGTTATCGCAGGGACAAAGTGAGGTTGCCCTCAGCTCACAGTGCTGTGCTACAGGGATAGACATCAATCAGACACAGAAGTCTCAACTATCCTGTTGAGATACACATTCCAGGAGAGGGAGAACAATCAGAAAACACATGTTGAAGATTCACACGTACACACGTACCCTAACCCCTAACCCTAACCCTGACCCAACCCTAACCCTAACCCTAGCTACTTGTATATATTTTATATTTTGTGATTTTTACTAGCACTTGTTTGATGGCACTTCTTTAATATTGTATACTTTTAGCACTTATTTTTTACGAATCCCTCTTGTTTTGTGTCTAATTTCTTACATCCACACCACAGCACTTATTATTTATTCTTTCATTATATTGATTAAAGCTTGCTCTTTTTTAAAGTAATGACGGCCCCAAATGATACAGCAGAGACCTGGAAAGAGGGGGGACTTTGATAAATATACAGGTTCCCGCTGCCGGCCTGCACCATTGCCCAATCCACCAGGCATTTATAAACATCACACTTGCCCAGGCTTTTAAGTATTTTTTAAAGTATTTTATTTTTTAAAAAAAAAAAAAGATCCAAGATCCCACAAATAGAAAGGGGTACAACATCCCTGGGATCCCCACAGCCTCCGAGAGCCCGTGCCCCTCGCAGTGCTCCCCCAAGAGCACTGCGCTTTTATCCAAACCTAACCCTTACACTGTTATGTGATATGTCAGCATTCAATAACTTGGGGTTCTTATGCTAAATAAATTGCAGGATACTCTATTTGCTGAAACACATTTCACTAAAACACCTCACTGAAATGATTTCAGTGAGGTGTTTTAGTGAAATGTGTTAGTTTGATTTCAGTGAAATCAAACTAATGGCTCAGGTCTCAGGGTCAAGAGATCCGACACCCTAAACCTATTTCCTTCATTTAAAATATGTAGCAGTGGTACATACTATCAGTTAGTTCTGTATGTAGTGTGGAATTGGGACACGTAAAATGTTCAGGACATTTTGTCCCATCATGATTCCTTCACCACCTCTTGTTTCCCCTGAAAATCCCTCCATGCAGTGATGTTACTCTTCCACAAAATTTCTTTTGCACAGGCAGAGGACGGTGACTAAGACGTACCTCGAACATCTTCTCAATGTCATTGTATTTGGTCTTGAGCAGCTCGCCCCAGGAGGTCAGGTTGCAGTAGGTGAGGACACCGCCGGGCTTCAGCATCCTGTAAGCGTGACCCTGCAGACAAAGACAACCCATTTACAGTCAGGACACGACCTAAAAAACAGGCTGCAGCATATGCACCAAATGAAGCACAATGTGTGACTTCTGCCATTGTCTTTACACTAAAGTCATTACTACTGTTTACTATTAGTCAGTATCTGTAATCCACTTTTCATGTAAACTATTCCAAGTATTCAGTGATTATCCTCCTGCAGAATTTTAATCTTTTCTAGACACACTGGCTAACTCGCTGCAGTGTTGTGTGGATTGTAACTACCTACCTTAATGAAGTCAAACTGGTGAGTGTGCCATGTTTCCTCTGACAGTGGGTATGTGTCATACAGAATACCTGGGAGAGGAGGTACACAGTGTTAGCAGTGTGCATAGTATTTAAATCATTCAGTGTTTTATCCATCGAGTCGTGAGATGGGACAATGTCTCAGGTTTTCTTCATCAAACATGTCAGGTCAAATTGTGAAGACCCTTGATTGGATAATGAAGCATCAATGACTTAAATTGAGTGGCTAAACAGGGGTTCAGGGATGTTTTTTACCCTGATGTGATAACTGATACTCCACTCGACAGATTTTGATTAAAGGTAAAGAGTTAAACAGGTTACGTATTTTGATCTGTACCATCTTTCTGCTCTGTTTTTCTCCAAAACATGTCGAACTGTAAACTCATCATCAAGCAAAACTGAACATCTCCATGCAACCAAAGTTCCCCCATTTGATTTCTTACCATCAAAGTGGTTGTCTGGCAGGGTGGGAACAACGTTCTCCCAAAGGCCCTTCAGGGGGACGATCTGCAGCAACATGAACACATCTTCTGTCATCTGCATCCATAACAGTAAACTACACCTCCAGGTCCCAAGCAAGCTCATCTATGATAAACCAATATTGGCTTACTGATGCATCACTTGGTTCGACTGACCTTATGTGGCTGAGACTTGGCCCAGTTCTCCAGTCTGGCGAAGACGCCATCATTGCACTCGATGATCCAGTGCTCCTCGATGGGGAGAGACTCAAGCTTAGTGGCAGCGATGGCCATGCCGAAACCAATCTCCAGAACCCGACCACCTACCAGACAACACAAACCAACAAAACATTTCCTTTCCAAAATATTTGGGTTTAGTGTAGCTGCTTGTTGAGGTTCAGCAACACAGTGACAACTAGCAAGACTATAGACCACACTGTGTGTTGGGTGTGGAGGAAAAGTCAGCTGGTTGTAACATGTGGTGGACAGAAAGGCCAAAGGCTTTCAGTCTTTAAATAGATAAGAAGTAAAGGCTATTTCATGTTTCTTGACCCTTTCAGAATGATTTACTGGACCTTTAATCAGCAGCTCAGAGTAATGTTCACATTTTAATTTCATTCATTTTTGTATGCTCTATAAACATGAAGCTTAAATTCATTCAGATAAGGAACAAAGAGTCCACAGAGACACTCAGGGGAAAAAAAACATGACGTTTCCCATGAGAAAATTACATTTTTACATCGCCTTTGTGCAAAATAAAATGTTTGTGCATGTAATCAAGCAGGCAAAAACACAAGGAATCCATTTTTATATCTCATTTGAAGTTAAAATGAACAATTGTCCAAAACAACATGTTGTGGCAGTCCAGAATAATGCATGCAGAAATAATGCAGATTAGTGGACAACATCAACACCATTGTAAGAAAATGCTCTTTCTCTGTCCAGAAACCCAAATGAAGCTGTTTCAAGTACAAGAGAAATGAGCATCTGTGCAACGTAGTGTAGACATTTTCAGTGTGCATACTTGTCCCCTTCCCACATGTCTGCGAGGGTGTGTGGATCAGTCTATTTTCACATGAAGCTAAGAGCAGATGAGCTGTTTCCCCCTGCAGACTTCCTGGCCGGTCCCCATGAGTAGAGTAACAGCTGCTGTAGTATTCACAGAGCACTGAGTACCATGCTGCTCACGCTCTCACACATGTCCTCCAGGTCATTTACCAAAAACGAAGGAAAAGGCTAAAATGTGTATAAAATGCATTTTCTCACATATTGCTGTTTTTCAAATAAATGTATATACATAAACATATATGTATGTAATGCCCCCATTCCTTTTTAAACAATCACCTCACTGCATATTTTAAGGCAAACTGTGTACTCACTTGAGTGCAGTGCTGATTGAATACGACTGACTGAAGAAATGTATTTTTTGTGTATTGATGTTATATTTACCTGACAGCAACTAAAATTTAAATGATATAGTAACCAGTAATAAAATGATTTACAATAATTTATGAAACTCAGTGGCATTAACTTGTTATACTTGTAAATCACGCTCAAAAGCGGCTGTTTGGGGTCAATAAGCGGCTCCCAGAGTCCTTTGTCGGACACAACCATCAAAAGATTACCATGTCCGATAATGGAACCTGGGTTTGCTCCAACTGCCGCTTTTACCTTTTGAGGCTGCAACGGTGGACAGAGAGTGCATGTACGGGGTTTCCCAGCGCTCCATCACGGGCTTGCCCATGATCTCCAGGTGTGTATCGCTTTCATTGTAGCCGGCAGAGGCGTCATGCCAGGAGGGTTTGCAGTCCTCTCCCTTTGAGAAAATGGGCTGGGCGGCGGAAGTCATGTTATGTTGGTGTAGAGGAGGCGGAGGTTGTTGCTTGGTTCTGGTGAACCGTTTGGCAGACTGTGTCTCCACTCAGAAGAGGGTGAAAGACAGGAGCCGGCAGCTTTTATGGAGCTCAGAAGTGCTGACACCGCGGGAGTTTCACGACAGGTCAACCCCCATTCCCAGAGGAGGAACTGTGGTGCCCAAGATCTTCCACAGACAAGAGCAGTCACTCTGCGGCAAAACAGTAGCTCACTTTCCTTGGATGGTGGGTGTGAAGGAATACATGTCGTTTCCTTGAATATAGATGTTGTAGTCCTTCCTTGCACAGTGTCCAGTGTAGTTTGTCAAACTTTCCACCCCCTCCTTCTCCAGTATGATCAGCAAAGCCTGATGTGAAGCCCCTCTGAGGTCACAAAATGCAGATACACTGTTTGTTTGTTCACACTTTCTATTGTTTACATTATTTATCATCTACAACTGTACAAATCTTTTTTGGAACTACTGTAAATACTTGTTTATATTCTTAGTTATGTTGTATTTTTATTATATCATTATAATATTATATAATATGTGTTATACATTATAATACATTATATAACTATATATTTAGTCATACTTATATATTTTTCATATATTCATATCTTTAACTAACTGTGGTTATTCTTGTTTATATGTTTTTTTAAAATTTTAAACAACTGTTGCATATATTTTGTATTTGTATGTTTAACCTGCTACTGCAACAGAATGATTTCCCAAATTGGGATCAATTTGGATCAATTCAAGTCAAGTTTATAACCTGCATTTGCAGTGTCCATAGCACCTATTGTGTGGCAGTATGGAGTAATCACTGTAGGGGCATGAGGACACCAGTGATTTCCTAGATTACTGTTGTCATTGTGAGGTTGCCAGAGGCTCCAGGAAATCACTCTCTGCATTCCATTGCCAACACTACCATACTATGTAACATATTAGAAAAATATCTAGCATGCCTCAATACATAGGATGTCAAATGCAGTGTGACAAAAAAACCTGGATGTCCTACTGCATCTGGTCCCATTTTGCAGTACACAATCTGGCATGCTTTTCTGGCTGTTCTGACCCACAATCCTCTGCACAGCGGGAGACGCGTCACATCAACTGAGCCGCCAAGAGCAGGGTTAGTACAAAGTCTTGGCACCTGTTCCAAATTGCATACTTTTTCTTTTTTTGTCAAATTTTGCGCTATGGACTGCATTGAATATATGAGCAAAAAGGTCAAAGTTCAAGGCCTATTGTGTTAATAAAGGGGTCCTTCCCAAATGTGTGCATCCTTCATAAGGGCAGCAAAAAGGAGGCAAAAAGAAAGATCATGTCAGATGGTGTTACCTGTTTGGAGTAGACTGTGGACAGCTTGTGTGGTGCTCAGAACGAGCAGCACAGTGAATGCTCTTAGTTTTTTTCTGCTCTCTGAGTCTTGGCATGGACAGCTGAAGTCAACTGTGGATCCTGCTTCCACATTTACTCAAATTGCGTAACATTCCTTGAGCAGCTTGATCAAATGGATATATAACATAAGAAAACTTTTTATTTCACACATTAAAAGCAGCTGTACTGAGGGATGACAGAATGTTTTTGTATTACAGCCCCAAATGTTTTGACATAGTGTTCAGTTCAGATTTGTACAGGCACCTGTTTCAAGCCCACAGCTGTTTGGCTGACACTCCTTCAGCTTCTGTGCAAAAAAATATTTGATCCTCCTCTCTTTACAAACTCAGCTGATGCATGTGTAGTATTCCTCCTACATTTGTATTTGGATGGTGATGTGCAAATATTAGTTCCTGCAGGGATATGACTGTCCTGATATAAAGTTATTATTGTGTAAAATGTGCTTGTTAAGGTCACTGTAGTTTTACTACTTACTACCATTGACACTACAGATAATACAGTACATTTAATGCCGAGACATTATCGATCTAACTAAATAACTAATCAAGAAATCTAGAAAATAAGGCATAGATTAATCAATATTGAAAAATTGTTAGTGTAGGCCATTCCCAAAGGAATACAGAGACACTGTTTGCTATGGGAATAACATTAAGATCATTTTCATTTAGGGTGTCAAATATTCTGTTCAAAGCAGAAAGGGCCCTGAAACAGGGCACGCTCTGCCCTAATTTCTCTGTTTTTCAATGTCACTTAGCCTTTTCCTGTGCGTGATATGACTCAATGCACAATGAGACAGAGCGACAGTCAAAAATGGATCATCTGATCATCTTCACAGCCCCTCTGCCCTGGTTACCCATCATCCACTTCAGTCCCATTAGGTGAAGCTGAGTGGGACCAGCTCCTCAGTGAGGGTCCTCATCAAATCGCAGGTTTTCATCCACCTACCACTCTTACATGAGGCTCTTCACTCGCACTGCCTTTGAATAATACTTATTTCCACAGAAGCTCACATTCGTGCAGCAAACACAGCTCTCTGACACGGGAAACAATAAAACATTTTTTGCAGTTCTCAAACGCTGTCATGTCACAGACCCCAAAAAGCCCACCAGAAGCCTTTTGATGAGATTTAGCTCGAGGAAATATCCCACTTCGCTAAATGTTGCTATTGAATTGCAGAACTACTTGACGAGACGAGAGCGAAACCTAACTGGGATCATTTCCAGTGATTTCAATTATGGTACTTTCAAGGATATCGGTTCTATCAATGCATAACAGGACTTTATACAGTTCACGTTACACAGTTACTTACTCTTCACACCACTGCAAAGACACTCAGGTCCTCAATGCAGAGATTATTAACTGTTCCAAGGTCTACAGGAACACCTAAAGATGAGCATGCCTTTGCTGTTGTTTCCTTCTCTACTGTGGATTAGCATTCCTCAAAGCCACATGTTTTATTGGTATTTATTGGTTTATTTACTGCTTAACCCCAGCAACCACTTGAAGAACTCATTGAAAACACCCTCAAAGACCGTTCACTAACTCCTAAAAGTTCCATGATCGGAATCTCATCCCTTATCTCATTAATTTCACTGTAATGACATTATAATATTCCAGCAGCATATATAGTGTCCTTTTCTGTAGAGTATCCTTCTAAAATCTTCTAACATCAGCTTAGGGCACAGACAACATCATCACCTCTTTGTTGGACTCACACATTTAGCTCATTGTTGGACTAGTTGATTTATTACATGACCTGTTTCATCACAGGTTTCCTCCTCCCACACAACATGCTGCTGCTGTCTTCAGCATTCCTCTATGCGGCTGCTCATACAACACGTAACGTCCACTAATCAGAATCAAAGGGCAGAAGAGGTCCTCCACAGGTCAGCCAGATAATCCCTCTTTCCATTATCAGTCAGTTCAGAGTTCGTTTGTGTTTTCCCAATTCACATTCCATCAGATTTTACCTACAGGAGCATGTACATTAAAGAAACAAAAATGTGAATCTTCTAGAACATAGTATGACTTTTGGATCAAAATGAGATGGTTATCATTTATAGATAAATCCATAAATGGTTAGTTGTTTTTTTGTTTTTTGTTTTTTTGTTTTGAAGTAGCATTGTGTGAGATATATATTCATAGTCAGTGTATTACCTCCAGGAGATGGCTGTTGGCCCCCACTTTGGAGAAGCAGCAGGAGAAGCCAGGTAATGTCCTGCTGAGGAGGGGGGCAATAGCAAAACATATTTTAGCCATATCACTCTCCCCAAAGCCACAGTCCAAAACAGACTCCTTTGACAAAAACAGTAATTTTAACATGGGACTTGCTGGTGTGCTGCTGCCTCAACTGGTTAGTTAGTTTGTGTTACTGTGGGACTTCAGTAAGTATGACCATCTAAAACACCAAAGTCACACAATAACACAAATAAAGTAAGCGATAAGGCAGCAGTAGACCAGCCACTCCCATGTTTTACAAGGTAAAATTACTGTTTTTGTTAAAGGAGTCTGCTGGCTTTCAAGAGACCATAAATGGATATAACGGCTTCAGTTGAGGGCAAGGTAAAGTGGTGAAAATATTGTAAATATAATGTACACTTCAACTAATATTGATTATTTGTACTTCTGCTGCTTCTCTAAACCAGGGAGATGCTATACTAACTACTACTGTAGGTAATATATTGACTATGGATAAGTACTTCATACAACTCCTCTGTTGAAGTTACAGAAAATGGTGCTGAAGGGTTAGGTCATGTAAGTCTTTGATAAAGAAAAAAATCCACACGTTCTGGACCAGTATGTTGTCATTTTAGGCACAAATAATGAAAACGTGTCAAAACAGGCTATAATGATTGCAGCAAATCCACCAAACTTAATAAAATCAAAATGATCTGCTATACAACTTTCAGAAATGGAGTAAGTGCAGATCAGTTTACTCAGTCAACAATTTAAACACACTGGTTTTTATTCCTTGAAGTAAACCTCAGCCATTATGGTCTAAACAGGGTGAGACAAACACACAGAATATCATTTGCAAATCCCATTTGAATACCAGGTACACTCCTGCTCCTGTCCAGTGGGGAAGGAGAGAGAAACTGTCCGCTCGACTAAATGAGCAGTTTGAGGGGATTACACGATGTCACACCATGTGCTACTGCAGTGAAAAAGGAATAAATCAATCAATAAATCAATAAACCATTGGTCAGATTTTAGATTATATCTGACCACAACTCAGTCTAGATTGATATTGTTGAACAAGATCCAGGCCTTGATTATTGTACACTGCTGTGTAAGTCATGTGGACTTTGAAGTAAACATTTGAATCACATGAAGTATTGAAGAGATTACAGCTTGTCAAATTTATACCCTGAGTAAATTTCAACATATCCACTGGGAAATACCTTATAATGTAAGACCTTTCAAACACTGAGTATTTACAGCAGTATGTGTGCAAGTTAAGTCATTTTGTAGTGTTCTCACAGCAAAACAGCCTTCTCTTACTTCAGTACCCATTTAACAGTATATCAATCAATATATTGATTTTACAATGTAAGATGTAAAACATTAAAGGACCAGTGTGTTGGGTTTAGTGACATCTAGTGGTGAGGCGGCAGAATGCAACCAACTGAATAACCCCTCACTACAGTGGCCGATAAAAAAATAAGAAACACAAAAGGCTGTTTTTAGAACTGGTGTTTTGTTTGTCCCTTCTGAGCTACCGTAGAAACATGGCGGTGCATTGTTGCAGTTATAAAGAGCTCATTCTAAGGTAACAAAAACACAGTGGTTCTTATTTTCAGGCGATTATACACTAATGAAACTGAACTGAATTGGTCCGTTAAGTCTGAAAATACATTATTTTGTCAATCTAAGCTCGCTACTATACATTTAAAATTTAAATTTAATCTTATTATATTAGTGTGTGCAACATTTTGTCACAGTACATATATGTATATTTTCTCAAGATTTCCACCTCAGTGAAAACTATGAAGCTTGTGTTCTGTAAATGATCATGAGGGTAACTGGGATATAATATTTTTAAAGGAGATGTTGCTGTGGTAACTACAAACAAAATGCTATTTGCCTCCACTCTGTTAGGATGGTGACATAAATCTCAGAGATGGATATTCAAAGCCTGTAAACATAAAAACCTGTCTGCATGCTTGATACCACCAGTGAGGAACTGCTGCTGAACTGATTATCTTTTATGGGGGTGTGTCAGCATCATATCCCTGTGGTGGCTCTAGAGTTGCCGTAATAACCCATGTTCTCCTCGTTATACTAAAGCTAAGCAGACATGTGGCAAACTGCTGTCAAGTGCAGATTGGTGGACACAGTTTGAACCATGTTTGTGGTGTCAAATGTATATTTCACTGGTTCTCATGTTGGTATATTCCTCCAGTGGATATATGATACCATTGGCTCAGGGTTTGGAGGGAAATCTGCTGGACTGCTGTGCAGCACACAACAGGAAGAGGGTGCTGTTTTCTTTTCTTTTTCAAAGCCAATGGTGCATAAGCTTGGGAAATAATTTATGACTAGTGTAGTGACTTTGTGGTTTTAAGATAGTTGTGGATGGATGATGCAAGAATTAATTTTATGACAGCCTTTCCCTACAGACTGTGGCGTTGCCTGTAGGTTGAGTACTTTGCGGTCTGAATTGAACTGTAGCACTTATCCACATCAGACTGTATTTATAAAATCTGCCCCACTGATTATCAAGCACTGCATCTGAAAATTTGAAAGTATCTGAACTGGCTCCCTTTTAACAAAAAGTTGCACTATTAGTGGCTTTAAAGGCAAATACATACATACATAGGTCTGAACTCTGCAACCACTGACTCTGCATTTTATTGGCTTTGCTTTGTGTACAAATATCCTTGCTTTTAATTTGTCTCACACACACCTGCTGCTGACATGGTAGCTTTTGTGTGATCCACTGCTGTGTGTAAATTTGTATTTTGTGTCTTGTTTGTCTAGTTTGTTTAGTGCTGCTCTGTCTTTGTGCGTATGTTTTACATGGGACCTACACATGAAATGACATCATGTAGTTTAATACTGATCCCTTACGATGTATCTGCATTGTTAATATAGCTGAATGTAAGTTGACAGTTCTGATCATTGATTGATGATTAGAACCCAACAGCCAGTCTAACATCACCAGAGTTAAAAACCCACTAAAACAGGGACTAGTTACTAACAATCCAGAGGACATCCTTCTCTGTTTTGACAATATAGGACTTTTCAGGCAAGCCAGTTTCTTCTGAGAAATGTGATCAAGCCGTTTTCCTGACATACTTTGTAATATGAAAAAAAAACCCTGTTTCGATGGACTCCGGTCCCAGAGGAGAGTCTGTTATAAATCTTGACATACTGATGTGTGACCTCATTTTGTCCTCCAAAAATGACATTAAAGAGATAAAGAAAAGCAAGAACATCCTTCAGACTCAGACATTACACTGAATGAGAGGGTGGATCTCATTCTGACATTTATAGTCTCTACTGGGAGCTCTTTAAAAGCTGGGGGAATACTCCAAATGGATACCTGTGTACTTCTATTTTTACTGTTAATTTGCTCCACAATTATTTGCATGAAGTAAGCTACACATGTGACTTTGCCTGTGCCTTTAATGACACACTTTAACTAGATAGACAGGTAGACAGATAAAGACAGCATGTGTACAAATGTGATGGTCTAGTTTTCACAATTACTACACAAGATTTCTTCTACAACAGATTTCTCATCATCAGATGCTCAAAGACCTCGAACGTAAAGGAAGCCAGTTTTATCAGATTGTCTGCCATAATTGATGATATATGATTCTATGAGAAATGTCCTACTTCTTGGAACCAGCAGAGGCTGGTATGAATGGTTTTTCCCATCTGGAAGAACATTTTTTGCCAAACGTGACGTGATGTGAATGCAGGTATTGTTGAACCTTCAGGAAGTGTTGATGTGTTCATTCAATGAAAGTTCTATGATAGGATGTTAAACTATTCAGAAATTAAAAAATTTAGTGGAGGGCTGCTCTCAAGCCCTCAGACTGTTTTTGTAATACAATATGAGTTTTCCTCTCTAGTAAAACACAGTTTTAGTTTGAAAATAAAAAGCTTTTCTGTTTATGTGTACATATTTATACTCAGTCTGGTGTTTTAAGAACATTTTTGTAAGAGAAGGTTGATTTGTGATAAAACTTTAATGATCCCGCTGGAACAATTAGTTCCAGTTGGTTGTGGTGGAGCTAATCTTAATTACTTTATGTACTTTTGGATAGTGTAATCTATACCAATGTGCCATATTTTATGAACTGATCATATGCTTTGTGAAAAGTAATGAGTAACGACAGCTGTGAGACAAATGTAGTGGAATAAAAAGCATAATATTATCCTCTGAAATGTCAAAAAGTGTATAATAGATCAAAATGAAAATACTCAGGTAAAGTACAAATGCCTCAGAAAGTACAGGACTTGACTAAATGAATAATGTCACTTTCCACTGGGCGTATTTGCCTCATTTCATTTTTACTGTAATGTAGAAATGTGACACTACGTGAAAATGTGATGGCAAAGATGAGTCTTCATAGTGTCCAACCGAAACAGTCACTTTCTCCATGTACTGTAATTCCTCAGATGTGTTATCTGCAGCTGGAAATTAATTTAGTACCTGGAAGTTTTTTGGCTCTCCATTCATCAACGTTATTGTGCATCTTCTTGTTCACAGTTTTCCACACTTTGTATTGTGCCAAACACTCAGACTCATGTCATCACAGTCTGTGTTTAAAGGGAAAGTAATAGGTATTGTGCCTGAAAGGTGTTATTTAATCACACTACATTAGGTGTCACCTCTGTCACTTAGATTTGCATTTCATGATTTAAATGTCACTGTTCACTGCTTGTGACTTCACTTGTGTGGTGAGTTATCAACTCAACTCAAGAGTGGATGTTGTACGGTCTTCGTGGTCCTGTTTTCAGAAATGGCAAAGTAATGGATGGATTTGCATGAAATTTGTTGTGTACATGCATGCAAATATAAGAGGACAGCCTTTGCTATTAGCTGGGATGCTCATTAGGACCTTTCTTGCAGGCCACTAGCCAAACTTTCAGTTTTGAAATATAGGAATTGGTATTGGGTGTATAATTTTTAACTTAAGCCTTGCCTCATGTTCAGACTTTGTGGTTGAATTGTATTTGTTAATGCTTTTGTACTGTATTTATTTTTGTTCTTGTACGCAGATCTCTCTTGAAAGACAACTCAATTAGACAACAGGTTTAAATATAGGACTAAAATAACATAACATATAACATATAACATATAACATAACATCTTCTTACCTATAGACAGAATGCTTCCACAAGGAGGAAAACTTTTAATTTTGGTGAATACATTAATTTGACTTTTACCCCACTATGAACCTAATAACCAGACAACCCTTTAGAAACCCTTCTATTCTGTCTGCCTTCATTGATTTCCTGTTGTTTTTTATTCACAATCATTTATTGTTGTTAGCTGTGTTTCCTTGTAGAAGCAATTTCCTGGTATGAATGTTTAATGAACTAAATGTGAAATAAAAAGACCTTACGGTTTAAGGCATTTAACTTCCCCCCTGGGACAGATAGAGTAAGTCAGCAGCCTGAGTGCGGACTGGTTGGTTGTAATGTTCCTTTAAAGGCCGCTGCCCCCCTGCAGCGTCGTCATTGCGCAGAACAGTTTGAACCAAAAAGCGGAGTGACCTTCCTCCGCTCTCAGTCTGAGAGGGGCAGCACTGAAGCAATAAGCCGGTCACAGCTCCTACAGTCCCCCGCTTTAGCCTCAGAAATGAACAACAACTTAGTCGGAGATGAAGTCGGGTAAGATGCATTTAACAAAGCCTCCCATTGCAGACGCATGAGATTGTAAACTGCATAGTAACTTAGAGTTAGCGTGCTGTCTTGTCAGGCTGTCATTTGGCAGCTAACGTTAGCTAGCAAGCTAAGCTAGCCTTACTAACTTAGCGAGATCGCTAGCCTGAGGAAAGACGGACAAAAAGTGAAACTAGTCATCAAAGTAGCGCGGTTGTTACTGTTGTTTCTTGCGGCGAAATGGACCGTGTTTGTCTGGAGTGCTGGCACTTAGCTTGCCAATGAAATGCGAGAAACTGTAGTTACTTAGTTCAGTGCTGTTTTCAGTTAGCTCGAAGCAACTGAGCTAGCTTAGCTGACGCTTGCCAGCAAAGCGAAAGTCTTCTCTTCTTGACTTCGCCAATGCGAGGACATTTAGCGGGCACTGCTGGAGGATGGAGCATCCTCGTCTGCACCAACCCTGCACTTTTGTCACATACAGAAGTTATACACTAAACCCAGCATTAATGAACTCGACAGCTAGTTTGATGGTAATGCCGCTAAAACTGCAGATAAACTTCCAGTTTTGCAACCAGCATCTGTTTTGTTTACTGTTCGCACGCAGGCAGCCGAGCACCTCACCTCTCCTCCGCTCCGCTCTGACGAGAAAATAGTCTGGGTGTCAGTGAGGGTTGGAGCCGGTGGTCGACCGTGGCTGCTGCGGCCACCGGAGTCAGATTTGTCAGCTGAGTGCTGTGTTAGCTTGCTAAACGCTGTGGCTCTGTCCCGGGGTAACTTACGTGGCAGGAGGTTCATAAAAAGACCATTATTGTCGAGGCCATCGCGTTCAGTAACAGAGCACCAAAGTGCCATCCACGGTCAGGACTGGACCTTCATATGAGTCACATAAAACGAGCCTTTTAGCTAGAGCGGTGTGTGTGTCTCCCTAAGCTGCAGCAGCTTTGGTAGCAGCCTTCCCTCATGTTGTGTAATATCTGTGTGCTTGGCTGTTTAGTCAGCTGTAGCGTCGTTATGCCTCTGAAACTGTGCTTTCAGTCTCATCCACCAAGACGTCTGTGCTTTTAGTCGGGACAGGCAGAACATTTCCATGGTGGTTATCATGCTTTTTGTATGTGATTTTTGTCACGATGTTTGTATAATAGTTAATTATTTGCTCTTGACTCAAAGTGATGCTCAATGGCTGACTTAAGAGTCATTTTTCTACTCTTTCCAGGAAACTTTTTGTGGGTGGATTGGACTGGAGTACCACACAAGGTAAGTCACATTGTGTCACCTGCGAAGACTGAGTCACTTCATGGACACTGTTTTTAATTGGCACCAATTTGGCCGGGTGATGGAACTGGTTTGTTGTGGTAGCTTGTTGGGACTCGTGTTTGGAGTTTGAATCCAAGTTGAATAAACTCTTAAGATTATTTAGTTGTGAAATACAGAGGAGAGCTGGGTAATATTATTGGAATATTAATCTAACATTTTTTGGTGCTTTCATACAATTATAATTGTGTGTGACATGGTCTCTGACAATGAAAATCATTACTAGCATGGCTTAAGTGGTCTAACAGAGAAAGTCTTGCCTATTTATTCTTTGATCAGATGTTTCCAGATTTAAATGATTGTTTTGTTTGTATGATGTTGTGTTTCATTAGTTAAAGTATCCATACAGCTGTGTTAAAGCACCATTAGACATTGATGCATTTAAGAGGCTCTGTTTTACAAATTTTGATTTGTATGTTGATGTACTGATATGACAAGTGGACAAATTAGCACCACTGATACATATTGCCTGCGATCGACTGGCGACCGGTTCAGGGTGTACCCTGCCTCTCGTCTGTTGACAGCTGGGATAGGCTTCAGCCCCCCGCAACCCCGAAAGGGATAGGCGGGTATAGAAGATGAACAAATTAATAAATATTACATATTGATATGAAATATCAAATAACAGCACTGATACGATCATGATATGATATGAAGTGGACAAAATTCTAGAAATGTGTTACAATGTAATACTATAGCCCTGCAGAAAACGCTGTATTGGTTCAGCCGTACTGCACGTTTTTTGATTCTGTAGTGTGCAGTGTGTTTATGCAAATATCCCAAGAAGTGTCTTCCAGACAGTGAGTGTTGGTGGATTCTGCTTGTGGCCACTCTTCTTCTTTAACAGTGCAGTTTCTATGTTGGGAATATGTCATTGTGATTTTTGATCTTTTCTCCCCCTTCACGTCGCATAACTACTGATGATCAGACACAGGTGGTAGAGTCTACATTATGGAGTCTACATCGGTCGTGTGTATACACTGTCTTCTCATTCAGACTGGCCCAGAGATGGTCTAGTTTGTCTAAAGCACTTTACTGGCTCATGCTCGGTTGGCCATTGTGTAACTTTGCCTGTGTTAACAGCACTGTTAACATTAATATCTGAATCACAGTGCTGTGTAACTCAGCTTGTTTCTCTCGCGATGCCCCAGGGCTTCCCAGCAATGAGAAAAGCAATTACGCTAACTCTTTCCAAAGTAAGTCCTCATTTGTTCAAACTTGCACGCCTTGCTTCTGTGGGCGTGTGCTATGTGACATGACAGTAGGTCAGTGCTTTGTCAGGTCTTCAGGAGTATCAGTATGTGACTTGAATGTGACTGTGCTGTGATTTTATGTTTTTACATAAAAGCACAACAGCACAATTTCCAGCATTCTGACATAAGACAAAAGCAAGGTCACAGTGATTTGTAGTGTTCCCTGTGTAATTCTATGGAGTGGTGCTTGTGTCTTTTTTTTCTTCACATCTGTTTTGGTCGCAGTCACAGTTTCAGTGCAGGTTGAAGTGCTGAAGATATTTTCTTACCATCAATTATGAAATTTAATGAAAGTATGAGTAAATCATGACTGGAATCATTCTTTGTATTCAAAGTGGGCTTCGTTATGTCTTTGATTAGAATTTCACATGTGCAGTATTGCTGTGTTCTGTGCTTATTTTTGTGAAACAGCACGGTTACGTCAATTCTGTCTTTGTCTTCTCAGAAACACTGAGAAACTACTTCTCACAGTATGGGGAAGTAGTAGATTGTGTCATCATGAAGGACAAAACTACAAATCAGTCGCGAGGCTTCGGCTTTGTAAAATTCAAAGACCCCAATTGTGTACGGACAGTGCTGGAGACAAAGCCGCATAATCTTGATGGAAGAAATGTGAGTATTTTAAATCAAAGGAGCAGATAATCAAATCAACTCGAGTAATCTGCTTGTGCTTTGTGTGAGCAATGTGAAAAACCTCATCCTGTATTTCATCATTCGGAATAGTTAGAAGTTATTCAAGGAGAAGTACAGTTTTGCTTTAGGTTGTTCCTGCGTGCAGACATTAGTACAGATGATGCTTTTTGCAAAGACTGACATTTGTTTGCTCAACAAGACTTACCTGTTCAAAGTCAAATTTGTAGAAGTGGCAGTTACACCTGGATTTCTCTGAAATGGCTGCAAAGAAACAAACTGCTGTTAATCTAGTTTTCACCTCTACCTTAACGCTGCCATGCACTCAGCTCCACACCAATGACAGATTGCCTCCTTTGTTCTGTTGAGAAGGGCATAAAATTTTACTGGCCACATACTTAAATGAATGTGTGTCAGTACATATGTTGCATGGTGTGTGAGGTGAGCCAGTATAATGTAATGGATTCAGTGAAAAAGAACATTTGAAGGTGCCTTTATTTGGGGCTAATGTTAAACGTTTTCTCTCTCTCTGCTGTCAGATTGACCCGAAGCCATGCACTCCCAGAGGAATGCAACCTGAAAAGTCTCGAACCAAGGAGGGCTGGGTAAGAGGAATCTGATTTTTACTGGGGAGGCTAGGCTAGCTGTTTCTGCTGGAATAACACTCAGGTCGTCAGTCTCTTCATCCCCTCCTCCTGAGGTTGGACTCCAGTTTCTTTTCATGGGCCATGAAGAAACATTGAGCTTCATTTATAAAAACACTCTGACTTTGACCTAAATCTCATTTTGTGATTTTTTTTTTTTTTTCTTTCTTGAAAGAGTGCCGTTAAAAAAAATTGTCACAGTGTACAGCCGTTATACCTTTGAGAATGCTAGAAATTAGTTTGGGGTTTTGATAAATCGCAGAAGTATTAAAGAATACATGACCTGTATTGACCTCTATTTGTAATCAAGGGGCTGCAACAATATCAGCAGATACATGGTAGAGCTTACACTGGCCTGGGATTGACACTAAGAAGGTCACATTTTCCCAGATGACACAAAAATGATTCATGAAGAGGTCGTAGGCCTGTATCACGATGCTAAATGCTGGAATATAATGACACTTTTTAATGTAGACGTTTTCTTGATTTTGAGAATTTTGAAGAAATGTCATGCCTTCTTAGTTGACATATGTTGCTCTTATAATGTCCTCCCTCATTGAATAAAGCTGAGAAAACCCAAGTATGTTTGGAGACAAGTAGACTGGCATGGTACAGAAAATTGCTTTCAGCAGTGATTTTGTTTTTTCTTTTTGAAAGGCAGAAATCTCTGTACCAACTTGGGCAATTTGTGGGCGATTAAGAATGCTGTCAATCCACTGCAGATCTATTATTGTCATTTTGTCTCGTTGGGCAGCAAATATTTAAGTTATTGCACCTTTGCTGTCAATAAAACATTTTATAAGTCACATATTTGCCTGCGAACATAGACTGTAAGTCAGAAGCTTTTATAAATGAGGCTCTTTGCCTGCTATTGGAACTCCTTTGATTGACCTTAAGTCATGTAGAGGCTATTGAGTGTTTCACCAACAAAGCAGAAGATGTAATTGTTAAAAATCATTCTTGTCCTCAGCAGCCTCTAGCCTTTACAGCATGAGTGCAGGGCACAGCAGTGGTGAAATGCTTAGTGGTTGAGAGTAAGTGGAGGAAGCCGTGCTCTCTGATCTGTGGAGACTAGTGTTTGCATTGACATGACATGTTAAGAAATATACCCCAGGGCAACTGGAGAACCTAATTTCTTCTGCACTGTCTGAATAGATGATGGCTAACTGGCCCCTTCCCAGAGTGATCCTTTAACAGACATTGAAATCCATACACTCCCTGTTTTCTTTCAGAAGGGCAGCAAAGCTGATAGCAATAAATCAAAGAAGATATTTGTAGGTGGAATCCCCCATAACTGCGGCGAGCCTGAACTCAGGGACTATTTCAATAGATTCGGAGTGGTGAGTATTGCCATGTGCATAATTCAAGTCAGTTCATATCCTCATTAAGACTGCTTGAGTGGGTGTGACATTGAACAGGGTCAATATTACAATATAAACAAATTGAAATTTACTGGGATGAGATAGGACAATTAATTATTTGTCCAAAATGCAGCAGGATGTTTAATTGGGCTCAGAGTGGACCCTGTCTGCTTTTCTAAATGGAGCCACTGTTTCCCTTTGTCCCATTCAAGGTCACAGAGGTGGTAATGATCTATGATGCGGAGAAGCAGAGGCCCCGAGGTAAAAGCTGATCCCGTTTTTTCTCTCCCCTCTCCATACCTTACCATCTTAAATCTCATGGCAAACTATCCTGGCCCAAAGAGAAAAAGCCCATTCAGCCCCAGATAGTCAATTCAATTTAAACACTGTCACCCATAACAGAAGTCTTGAGTGTGGTTGAGACACAGTAAGATGCAAAAGCATGTTAAATAAAGCCTCATACCAAGTCACCACAGTGTGCAACTACATTTTTGGAGGTGGAATGAAAAGCTTAGTGTGATGCAAAAGACATGTCTCTCCTGCAAGACACATGAAATTCTTAAACAGACATTACGGCGGTACCTTTTATGTGATGTTATAAATTTGTGCAATGTTACATGTAATTTGCCCACACAGTACCATAGTTGATGACACCTAAAAAACCTGTCTCAGCCTTTGTCGCGTGCTCAAAACTGAAAATTGTCTGAGAAATCGCTGGCTGTGATTTGGACTGATGCAGTGTCCTTCATGACCTTGTGTGAAAATATGAGTCTGGTCTGTGGACACATTTCTATTCAGTCAGATATATTGTTTTCAGAAGATAAGTGTCCTTCAGGCAGAGCAAGGAGAGAAGCTTGCTTAAAAGCCTTTAGTCAAGAGTATTGGTTAAAACACAAACCGCTTTTGACCTGAAAAGGTCGTCATCAGGGTGGAAATAGTAAAAATGGTCGTCCTTAAGACTCAGTGCTTGCTACAGGAGTAGGGTTCTTGTCAGCGTGATTGTGATTACTACATCAAAATGTATAAGCCTAGCTAATGGTGCGCAGAGGGCCCTCATACTTGTTATGAGACCTCTGAGGAAGATTTGTCTGATTCAAACATTCACATTTGTTTTTAGATATATGAAGATTTTCTAGGTTTGAGTCCACCAGTGTCTGATGTGTAAAAGATTGGTTCACAGCTTTCAAGTCTGTTGTAAAACTGTCAAGCAGTAGTCAGATGCACATATAAACATTTAATGACTTTTTGCTTGATCTAATTATTCTCTTCATATTGGACGTAAAGAGATCCATTTCTGACATATTTCCAGTGTAAGAGATGAGGGACAAACTCCACAGTCCTCACTGCAGGCAAAAATGTATTCAAGTGCTTGTTTTAAGCTCACATGGGGCTTCAACAATCTGAGTTTGTCAAATCTAATTGGTGTTTTTCAAAGTAAAGGTCTTTTTAGACTGTAACCAACTCGTCTCTTGCACTGTAATCACATTATGAATGGATCTTGTAATGGCCAGTGTGAACAAGAGGAATAATGACTGAAAGAAGCACTATATGGGCACCTGACGATTGTTTCAAAACAGACTGTGAACCTAACCTTTAAAGGACAAATCCACCCTAAAACGAATAGTGGCATTAGCTGGTGATGTACTAAACAAGCTGATCTCCTTTCTTCTGTTGAGGATTGAGGATAGCTGGCCAGTTGTAAAGGTGATGTTACCTAAATAGGGCTACTAAAAGTTGTTTTTATGTCAATTATTGATCAATCTTTAATCTGTTGATCAATTACTTGTTTGATCTTAAAAATAGTAGCAATAAATAGTAAAAAATTTTTGTGCCATTTAAAAAATGCCACCATCGATTAATTGATAAGCAATATTACGATTTAGAGAGTGAGCTATTTAAACCATTTCAGAAGCAGAATGCAATACAGCTACAAGATGAGTTATGTTTTAAGGAGGGCGAGCCTTGAAAATCTTTTTCTCCTAGAAAATATCTCCACTAAAACATATTAAATGTAAGAGTTTATGCAACTAAATGGACTGTTAAGTAGTGTTGTGGAAAGCAAAAGAAATCACTGGCTGAGGGAGAGATGGCAGGTTGCAGGAAAGTAGGTGCTCCAAAAAAATATGCTACTTTATCACAACATGCAACTGGCACATTGAGCACAGTTTGAGTTTCTAAGGGGGGATTTGTCCTTCAAAGAGGCTGGTATCAGCCCAAAGGCTGAAGGTGAATATCGCATTGTTATCACTAGAGCCGTGTTTGCTACGTGTTCTTTGCTATTTCTAAAGTCTCTCTGACCGCTTTCATGACAGATGAATTGACGGACCTTAAAAACTCAGAAAAGTTTATCTAGTAAATCATAAATGTATCATGAGTTTATGACATGTGCTGACACTTTTAGCACGGTCGGCCTCACTGGGAATCAGACCCCATGCCACTGGCAGTGTTGGTGTCAGACTCTGCTTACTGAGTTACAGTCACAGCTGTTTCATCTGCATTTGTCCTACATAGCAGTGATGCAGCGGCCACTGACCCACAACATGTGTTACTGCTCTTCCTTCAAAACCCCCCATTCTCTATTGGGAGAAACCCAGAATAGTTTGTCATCGGAATTTAACATGATGTATCGTACCAGTAATAACCATTACATAAACTTTAATAGTATAAACAGTTTCTTTTACTAAAACCATTAGACTTTCAACATTCCAATAAGTTTTCTTTACCTTGATTTAGATGTAACTGATACATGTATCTTAAATGGCATAGTATGTGTTTTCCCATATGTAGAAAGTTAAGTATTTTTGTAAGTAAGCCCTTTCTATTTTTCTTTCTTCTGTCCCCCTTCTCCTTGTGAATGGTTTGAATGTGATTAACTGTGTCTCTTAAGATTTGTCTTTTCTCCTTTAGGTTACTGTGCATTGACTGGTAGCACAGAGGTACAGGCCAAATGTAAAAGCACCAAATTTTTTTTTACTTGGTCAGAATGGGGTGTATACAAAGTTCCATCAAATTGGGAAGTTTCTCTGTAATTAGACAAGAGTTTGTTGTTCACATCCTCTGAATTTTCTAAATTTAAGATGTTTTACACCAATATCACAGAAATGTACATGCTACAAAAACCCATATACCTTCAAATCAATGCTTGTATAGACAAGAATTAAATACTGTAATCGGATAATTCTCCAATAACTTGATTACAGAGAGAATAAATGATCATCGTTGATTGTTCTACTAATTATTTCCATGATTAATAGGTCAATTGTTTGGTGTCAGCAAATACTAAAAAATGCTTTTTATGATTTCCCAGAGCCCATGACGATGTTGTCAAATGTCAGACTTCGTGTTACCAACAATCCAAAACCCAAAGATATTCAGTTTACAATAACAAAAAAGTTAGAAAGCAAGAAAGTGTTCACATTTCAGAAGCAGATGATTTCGTTTTGATTGACTAATTAATCATCAAATAGTTGCTGCAGCTCTATAAACAATCCCAGTCCCCCACTAAGTTTTATTTTCATGTCATCCAACATTTTTAAGAACTGTTTCATTGGTGGTTGATATCTTAATAGAGTAAGACATCTTTACATTTAAACTTGACCATAACCAAACTTAAATGTGTCAACTTGGTTGTAAATTTAGATGAAGGACGGGTCATTGACAGATGTTATTAATAGCAATAGATCATGGGGCTTGGGAGTGGTTGGCACGGTACAAGAGGTCTCTAACATCTCAGTTGTCTCGTAGGATGTTTAATTGGATTCAGGTTAGGTCCCCAAGTAGAGTTGTGCGCACAACCCAATTCTGCCACAGCGGAAAGTTAATCAAATTGAAAGTAGATCACTGCAGTGCACCGCGGCCTGCTAACGCTGGGAAAAGTTCTGTTCCAGATAGTTGGATGAAAAAGTTTACTGAGCGGTTTGTGCGGCCCAAACGTTTCAAAAGTTTCTCAGACGTTGCGTTCTCGTTGATGAAGTTTGTTTACCCCCCTTGAAAACTCTTGATCAAAATGAGCTATTCGCCGCTTTAGGAGAGCAGTCATGGCCTATATCTTTGTGTTACCGTTGTGAGCAATATTTTAATTGTCCATTTTAGGCTTATCCTGGCTGACTCAAAAGTAAAATACTGAATTTGGGAAAGCTTGGAGAAAGCTTTAGGCATTCGACAGTTTGTGTTTCTTCATATTTTTGTGATGCATTAACAATGGCTGCTGCGAGTGTGTGCTCCACAGCAATATACCAAGGGACAGATCAAGGTGGGGTTTGGATGAAACGGCATGAAGTAACAAAATGTTGCATCGGTTCAATTGGCATTTATCAATGTTAGAAGGTAGAGGGTGGACTTAATTGACCTTTTTTATGTGACATTTCACATGAAATCAAACGCTGCACTCATCAGTCTCCATGTTTAGCATTTAAGCAGTCCTGTGTTGTTATCGTCTTAAAACCTTTCACTGCACAGTAAAGAGAGAAGTTTCCTTCAATCCCCCAGGCTTTAGTCTTGGATTTGTGTTGTTCTGCAAGTCTGCGACATCATCCGAACCCCAGGAGCCTCTTGCTCAGTCTTGACGGATCCTCACTCTGCTGAAGCCCAATACTGTTCTTCATCTTGTGTTGTCACAACCCCCCTGCTACCTTGATTCACTCTTGGTCGTTGGCTAGGTTTTGGATTTATTACTTTCGAGGCCGAACAATCAGTGGACCAGGCTGTCAACATGCATTTTCACGACATCATGGGCAAAAAAGTGTGTAGTTGTAGTTTTATTTTACCCTTAAGATCAAACAGAGGCTTGGGCGATGGAGTGAGAATTTAACTATGATGCTGTCAAATTAGTCAAATTATCTCATTTTCCATTGGCCTCCCATTAATGACTGTAGCATCATATAGCACAAAGTTAGCCTGTAACATCTTAAAGTGACCACTAAATGAATTTACTCATCTTATTGTTTGCTCTAAGCATTATCGTTACACTTATTGCTATGGCTTATAGTTCCCTGAGGCGCGATGGTCCTTCACAAATGCTGTTATATTACAGTTTTTGTCGCCCAAGGCTTTGTTTAAATTGACCACTCCTTTAGGATGTCTTCTGATTGTACTACATTGTACTTCAAGTTACATCATTTGCATCATTCTTTTTTGCAGAAGCAAAAGAAAAGATAAAGTTTATATTTCAAAGCTCAAAGGATCACAATGCACCTAAAGGATTGGTCCAAGTTCTGTTTCTTTTGTTTTCTGATATTTTGTTGGCAGGTCACTTATACATCAACATGTTTTCTTTTTTCTTTTTAAAAAGTTAAAGCAAAAGCTCAACTCAGTGACCTTAGTTGAAGAATCTCCATACTGTGTCTGTCAGTTCTCTAAATAACAAATGGCAGTTCTCTCTAAAATGCTGCTTAGGATGAGACATGAGTCGCACAATAATATTTGCATGACACTTCTTAATGTTTGTTTTATCTCAGTGTGTGTACCAGATGGATGGGGTTTACTTCACAGAGACAATTCAGATAGTGTCAGGTAAGCTGTCCATCCGGGAAAAAACAAATTCACTGTGGTGTTATATATTCAAGCACACCTCCTAACCTTCTGGCATTCCTTCTATTGTTCTGTTGCATGTGGCAAACACCACCCACCTGGCACCTCAGCTGAGTAAAACAAACTGTTAGAAATATTGTAGTACTGCAGTAACTATTACTTGGTACTACTTGGTACATATCTGGCTAGGATTGCTCTGGACACTTGGCTTTAAATGCACTTTTAGAACTCTCATTCATTAACATCCCCCATTTTCCCCAGTAGACCTTTTGTAATTAGCAGCTTTTAAACCACTCTACAGAGATACCAGAGCAGAGACGCTCTCCTTTCTGCCCTCCGTGCCGACAGTAGTGATTTGTGGGCATAAGAAAATGAAAAAGTCACACACTCAGTCATTTCATATCATATCATCTTGTGTATCTTCTTTCTATTCTGGATCTTTACATGGCTGCTTAAGTGATTTAAATATTTGAAGGTCAGTCTGTTACGCTCGACGCTCATAAGATCTTTGTGTATATTTTGGCATTTATTTAAGACGTTACTTACAATTCTGATGTAGCCTTTATTTTTGCTGATAAGTGTGAATTGTTGTGGTGTTTCTGCACTTGGTAGAATAGTGAGAGCTCTTCATTTCTTTCTGTCTTGATGAAGCCTGACTTTCTGTAGGTGGTGTGCTCTGTTAGGTCATGGTAATTTTTTTTAAAGTATTTTTTGGGGATGATTTGAGAGTCAACACACGGGAGATGACAGGAAATAAGGGGATAAAGAAATGGAAAGAAATTTTTTTTTATATATAAAAAAAGCTTTCCTGAGCCTGAGCAGATTTAAGATGGATTTTAACATGCTAATCAATAATATTGGGTGGCAACACAAGACATTTTTATTGAAATGTTGCTGATTATTACATCAAAAAGATTATCCAGTCTCATTTCCTTGGTAATGATTCAGCCCAACCTGTATACTCTCCAGTGGTGCGCCCCCCCCTCGACTTTACCCTGGTTTCCAGCAGGAATCAAGACGCGACTTAATCCATTGTTCTTGACTTGACATTACCTTACGCTGGGACTTGAGGGAGGCTGGGAGATATGAGTTACAAAATTAGAAATTGGAGCACATCAAACTGTGGAACAAATCCCAGTTCTGCTGTTGGGGACTGTACAGAAGTCATGGTATCCATCACTCGTAGCTGTGATGCCCACGGGACAAAGTGCTCAGGTAGCTGCCGGCGGCGGCGAGGCCGCTGCCGGAAACATGTGCATGTAATTAGGTCGACAGAGAAGGAAGAGGGGAGGCTGGGGAAGGTGGCAACACCTTAAAGCTGGGAGGAATTTGTGATTCGTTTTCCTCCTGCAAGGTGACCCCAATAACTCAACCCCTCAGTCTATTTCTGGTTGGCTCCCCCTTAGTCTCAGCCTGTTTCTTTGCTCTGGTTAACTGCTGGTAGCTTTGCCTAGTTACAGGAAGAAAAGTTTTGTTATTGGGGCAATAAATGTATATTTGACCCAAGGCATTGAAATACTATAGCACCGAATGAACTATATATATAGAAGTCACATTTAAGAAATGTGATGTGATGGATGGATATAGCCTGTTTGTGACTGTTGCGTACATGAATTAAGAGTGTATTGCAGTAATTCCCAGACGGTCAGTGTTCTTATTGTAACTGAATAATCATCACAAAGAAATTTAAGTTCACCATTCCTAACATTTGAGATTTTTGTAGTATACAGACTGTGTCCTCCAGCAGCAACTTGACATTATAATGGGGTCAAAGTGCATCAGTCACTTACACTCAGTAGAAAACTTTAGTCTTGCGTTTGACACAGTATGAAGATTCCATTTTAGATTGACTGAAAAGATTGTTTATTTTTACTATCTGCATGTTTACCTTTGTATATTCTGTTAGAACTGAGATACAAATTTCTCTCTACATCCATTTACCCCCCCCCCCCCAAAACTTATTCCAAATAAAATTAAAATGAGATTCTTTATAAGCGTTAGCCGGAGAAAGGTAAGTCACGACCTTACATTAGATGTCTTTATCATATGTAGGGCAGCTCGTTCGAGGAAAAAAATAAATCTATGTTTCTCAGGTACATCTTAAGAGGCTGTGATCTGGACATGATGCATTAAAAACAATAACTGTATTATTTACTGACTTTGCATTATGATTTTATCCACAGTGAAATTGCTGCTTGATGTTTAGTACCTGAGACACATAGGTGTACAGCTCTCCTGGCTACACAGTAACATAATTAACAGTCGCCCCTCATTATTCTAATAAACCTTAAGAGAAAGATTTCAAACTGGCCCAAAATTTTGAGATTAAATAATCAGTGGTAGGACAGGTCTGTCTAGGTGAGGGACTTCACGGGCCTCATACTGGTGTTGCCAAATGTGCCCTCCTTGTCCCTTTCTCCAGGTGGAAGTGAAGAAGGCTGAACCTCGTGACAGCAAAGCCCCTGGCCAGCTTGGCCCTGGCCAGTGGGCACCCAGGGGCATCTTGAGTGCAGCTAATGGTTGGACAACACAGCCTGCCCAGGGCTGGCAACAGCCTTACGGGCCACAGGGTGAGTGGGAACAAGTCCCAGAGCTGAGCAAGTGAGGCTCGCTGTTCAGAGGAAAACATAGTAACTGTTTAAATGTGTTAAACCCTCTGCTTTAACATTAACCTTGTGCATGTAGGTCACTGCCTGCACTGTCAGTTGAATGTTAAACTGGATTCTGTGAACATTTTATACTTCAGGCAACAGTATTGTCCTCAGTCTAAAGTTTTTTTTTTCTCTCTCTTCCTGAAGGAGTGTGGGTGTCGACTACCGGCCAACCCATAGGTAGGTGTTCAACCTCCACTTGACAACACACAGAAAATATCTTTTCCTTCCATTTTAGTGAATTAGTTGTGTTTCTCTATGTTGCATAACTGCGAATTGATCAAATTGCAGATAGATTTTGTGTCTTTGCCATGTGATCATGTGCTTATCTTGAAGCGCTTGTGTCACAGAAATGGGCTCGCACTCTGTGTGGCCAATAAGCTGATGACAGTTAACAGCACGTGTTATCACTGATTCATAATGGCTGAGGCTGCTGATAATTTGCTGCTTGAGACAGATGGCAGCCTTGAATAGATTCCAGCCTCCCCCTGCTATTGGTCAGGCTCGGTTTCATATCACCACCTCCGGGTCAACCTGCAACACTCACTGCAGTGTCGACCCTGTGCTCACTTAGTTTCATTCAGCTTCAAATTGTGTTCTTCAAAATGTTTTATTTTTCAACTTATTCAGCTGCTCAGTAAGAAAATGAGACATTTAAATTAATGCGATTTAGATACAGTGAATCTGTGCTGGCACTGTCTACTTCTCATGTCATTATTATTATTATTATTATTATTATCATTGTTACTATTGTTGAAAACATGTGTGCATATATTTATGTGAAAACGTTTCTATAAACTAGATCTCTTCTGTGTTGGAGCAGGCGGGTATGGACCTCCGTTGTCGGCAGGTCGTGGAACCCCCACACAACCTCCATCACCTTTCAACGCATTCCTGGTCACGACCCCGGCGGGCGGCTTCGCTGCACCTCAGGGCTACCCTCAGCAGGGCTACAGCACAGCGCCTCAGTTCGGTCAGTGATACTAATACATTCACTCGTTACACTTAGGTGTTGTTTTGACGTCCTTACTAAGTGCTTATTGTTAATGTAGTGTATGTGAATGTAACACTGCGAATTAGGTGGAGTTTCTGAAAACTAGTATTGATTTTTGATGAAGGTCACTGATGGTCAGCTGTGTCGAAATTTTATTTCTCAGACAAAAACTGTTCACAAGCCCCACAAACTGCATTTAGATCATCATTATTGAAAACAATTTCTCATTTTTTTTGGGCTCCTAGCTCCTCAAAGCAGCATTTTTTTTTACTAAAATGTGTTTTTTGAATCTGTCAGGTTTTTTCTAGGCGGCTTTGCTGTTGCTGTGGTCAGGGAGGAACCTCCACTTTATCAGACATGGACAGCGTGACTCACACCCAGCATTTCATGAAATGTTGCTAAAAAGCTTGTGGGGAGATTATTACCTTCCACCTATTAAACCTGTTGACTGACAGCAAAATATCAGGAAAGCCAGTGGGAAAGAAGCCCAAAAACGACTGCTTACAAGTGTGCTGGCAGAGTGATCATAGTTTGACTGGCAGCTGATATTTAAAAGACGTGGATGTACAATTTGTTTTCTTACAGCCTAAATAAGGAGAGATTTGGTGGAGAAATGGAACAATACCTTCACTAGTAGTGTCTTTTTAATATGATGGTACAGTGTGGTCAACAAAGACTGGTTGTGGAAGAGGTTTTGTGTTTTACTCAGGGACATTGACTATGGGGCTTCTGGTCTAAGGCCTTTATGCTCATATATAGTAAATCATCTGTGATGAAGCACCACTGACAAATGATCTTCAGGGGGGAGTCATAGAAATGATCTTATTACTCTCCAACAGGTTACAGTTTTGGCACACCCCAAGCAGACCAGTATGCTCCCCAGGTTCCTCCTCCACCCACCACTCCAGGAACTGCACCTCTGGGCTTTGCCCCCGCCACCACACCAACTCAGGACTTGAGCAAAGCTCCCACTGGGCAGCCTGACTTCCCTTATAGCCAGTATGGTAAGAGAAGCATTGTGCATTGAGCAGTTTGCTGCCCTTTTCTCTCCAGTTTACTTTTTATTCAGCCCTTGGCCCTGTCCATCTCCCTGGATATTTTAATTGATGCAACTACAGCTCGTTTAAGTGCATATCTACATCCCTTAGACAAGCAGGAGCTTGCTCTTGCTACCATTTAGCTTGAACAGCTACACATGCATACATGCTTCTTGCATACATGAACCCCTCTGGCTCTGCCGTGAAGATGCTGCTGAAGTTTCACCAAATCCACGAGTTCAGCAGTCATTTCTGTCAACTTTTCCCAGCTGGGCTGTGGATTGGTAAAAAGACTGGTTGGTCTTGGTAGGTTTGAATTAGATCATCCTGCCTTGCAATGTTTTTTTGTTGTTGTTGTTTTTTTATATTTTGATTTTATTTGGATTTTCAAGTGCAGCCTTCTCCTGACGGACTGTACCAGACATTTGACTTTGTTCAAATATTCCTACCTTTTAATTGCTCCCTTCTGTACCTCCTCCTCTTTCTCCCTGTTGATGACTGTGCTGGCTTCTTTTTCTGGTCTTGGCACGATCACCATAGAAGATCACCAGCATGACGGTATTATGCCCATGAAACCTTATTTCTGGAATTAGGCACGTCCAACCTGCTAAACTACCTATCGAAAATTTTCAACTTGTCCATGAATTTATCACTCCGGAGCTTTGCATGCTTTTCTTCAAAATGTGACCTTTGCCCCTCTGCCTTGTATATACATGCAGATATGAGCTAATGTGTATGTAGGTTTTACTTTCTGGTGGGGTCTTTGAGCTAGGATGTTAGTCTAGCCTAATACTACCTTTGGACTGTGGTTGGTAGGATCTCAGCATGTCGGGACTTGAAAATAAGACGTCCATAAAGCTGCTCCAGTGTCAGAAAATGATGTGTCCTTTTAATTTTTGTGATGTAAAACATTTCGGGGGTAGCCTCTCCAGTAACATGCTGTATACTCATGCAGGATTAAGAGTTTGAGATCATGCTGAGAGCACAAATGGAGACTTGAGATTTTCAGCTCTGAACCAAAATAAAGACTGAAATGCTGTGAAAAATAACCAGACTCCACGGAAAAGGAACAAGCTTGGTCTTCATTCAACACTCACCCATTCAGTCTCACAAGCACACAGTCAGATAAGAGTCAGATGTTCATTCAGAAGCTACTTTTGGTTTTTTGGCTGGCTGGTATTTTTCTTCTGACTTGGCTTACAGCTGCTTCACCCTGCTGGATCTACATTTAAATGCAGTCATGCAATCGCTGTCAGTCATGACAGGTGCTCATCTCGTTCAGTGTTTCCTGCTTGTGCTTATCTTCCATCCAGCTTTTTGCATTTAGAGTCCGCTGCCTGTTTAGGAACTTAGTTGAGCAATCGAAGTCAGCAGTTACAACAGAGTCTCACAAAGTTTTTGTGAAATGAGCAGAAAATCACACACCTTGCTCCCTTCTGTACCTCCTCCTCTCAGAACTGGACATTTTCACCTGTGTAAGATTAGTAAATGTTTAGGTTAGACAAATGAAGCAAGTCTGGTTTCAGTTAAGGTTAAGTTTGACATTTGAGCAGTTAGGGAGTTAAAATCATTTGTTAGGAAAAGGTCAAACCAGTGGTTTTACATGTTTAATTCAATCAAATTTGAATGCATACCATATGTTTTTAAAGATTCCCACCTTCTGGACAGCCACTGGATCTACTTTTATTAGGTTATTCATGACAATAACCCTTTTTTTAACTTTTTCTGTCAAAACTCCTGCATTCAAGAAAGCTCAGATATGAAAATTTACTGCCAAAGAGCAGCTTATATTAATGCAAGACACCAAGTTACGCCCATGTTGGATTTATGGATTTAATTTTTTTTTTTGTTCAACAATATAGTAGTAGTGCTTTTTTGCAACTTTGAAATATTGAAATGTCATTGAATGACCCAGCAAAGAAAGTACACAAACACAGTAATGAAATGTGACACACAGATAAATCAAGTTGATTGTCACATCATGCTGACCTTATTGGAGACCAGTGTTGGCTTTGAAGATAGGAAATCCATCCAGAAACGTGTGGCTTTCTTTGGGAAATGTTTGGCCACAATGTGTCGTGCTTTACGCACTTTAACATGTAAAACCACTGGTAGGGTTGTTCTAGTTCCTCTTTCCAGTCGCTTCCTTCTAACATTAACTTAGTAGGAAAACGTATTTCACATTACATGCATCTTAGCATATCATGCACATTTCACAAAATTTCATGAGACCAGGCTGGCATGATTAAACAGCCAGATGTTGTAGCAGACATTCACACTCCATTTTGTTTTGACTTCCAGATGAAGCTGAGCAGCGATGCCTCTCCAAGCGTAGTGCAGACGCAGTCAATGAGTATGAATGTACAGCTCTGTTAGCTCAGTAAGGGGGGAACTATTGTAAAGTAGTCGGCCAGCAGTATCTGGGTTCAGTCAACCTGGTCTCCTCATCTCCCTGATAGGCTTGGGTAACTACCCTCAGGACCCCTCTGCCTACGGACCAACGCGTCCTTCTCACAGTTATGGTCAGGATGAGCAGGGAGGATATAGTGCAGGTAGGTGCCAGCATCGTCTTCTCCAACCACAAAAAGTAGCATTTGTTCAGTACTGTAGTGTTCATAGAGCTGCAACCTGGTTCTTTTCCACTTTTCTTTTGCTTTGTGTTCCGTATTTTGCATGTACATTTTGCATGTACATACAAATTACTGTGTGTGCTCTTGTATAGTGAAATACAGCCACCGAATGTCTCATAGCTGAGTGGATTTGAAAGAAATTTATATTGAAATTTGACATTCGGCGCTCTAAGCATGCCACCTCCCTCAGCGGCTGGAGCCTTACTATACCAAGACAAACCATGTCCTCCTTTTTTGTCCACTCTCTCTGTCCGCATTGCTTTGCTGATTATAAAAGGATGATCTAATTGTCAGAAGATTTGTTCATGGTTCAGTTGTCTCTATGCATCAGCAGTCCATTCACCCGTTGTCTTTTTCCCCATGTACTGTCTCTACATTATAGCTAAAGAGGTGAGAAAGGAAAGAAGATTTAAAGGAGGACGTGATGCCAGTAAATTTCCAATTTCTCTCAGATTCTTCTGTCAGGCAGTCCTGTTGGGGCCGCTCCCTGTTGTTCAGATTTTGTATTTTTGTTCTGTTCATGGAACTCTTTGAACACCCCAAAAGAAATGTGCTGTCTTTTCTAACTTTTCCCCTTTTTTTCTTTCTGTCTTTCTATCTCTTGTCTTTCCATTCCGGTTATTTATAACGTTCCCTGCTCTAGTACTTATTGGTGACATTTACTAAGGCAGGAAAATAATCAGTCACCAGCAAGATGCTGGAAAGATTTGGCTGTAACTGGTTCTCATATTCTACCAGCCATTTGGTTGCCAACCACTCATTTTTTTTTTTACCCTACAAGGCCCTTTGGCATGGGCAGTGGCTGCTGAATTTTGGGTTGCATTTTATGTGTTTTTCTTTTTTCCAGGCGGATTAGTTTCCTTGCCTTGGTGTCAGTTTGGGTCCCCTGTCTGTTTGCAGGGGAACAGTGCCATCCAGTGTCTGAATACAAGAACATTGTGCGTGTTGCACTGATCATGAGACAGAGTCCAGAGATTGTTTTCCTCCATGAAGCCCATTGAAATGATTATTAAATTAACCTGAAATTGTCATTTTTGTCTCCATACATTTTGAAATTGTTACACAATAATGTTCAGTGCTAAAGGGCTCATTGAAGGAATACAGTATTTAAAAATCTAAAAATGTAAAAATCCACCATGAAACCTTTCAAACTCTTTAAGTAATGCACATTTCATTTCTTGGTCCATTTAGTTGTTTCCATTCACAGACAAACAGTTAAAATACTCAAATCTTTAGATCACAATATATTTAAAAATGTAGATCTAGTCAAGACAAAACATAAAAAAACAAGACAAAACACCCTTTTAAACTTTAATCTACCTATTACAAGGAAAACTACTCATAGGTATTAAGGCTGGTCATAATGTAGATACTGGGACAAAATGGTCCCGTTGGAACAAGGAGGCAGCATGATAAAAATTATTTTGATGGGACAGACCAGTTCCTCCAACAGCTACTGTAGAGTTTGACAGCACAGTTGTTCACCAAAACTGGAAATATTTAACCAGACGTAACATTTGGAACACACTGTATCGTGTAAGGGAAGGGGGAGATTTTTCCTGAACATGAAAATTGTGAAAGTGTTCAACTATTTTACTTTTAAGGCAGTAAGGCTTCTCCCTGAACTCCATTTGCTGACACTGACATTAAAATCCTCTCGTCTCTCTCCTCTGGTCCTCCTCAGGGTACGGACAGGACCTGACAGCCTTCGGCCACAGCTTCGCAGACCCCAGCCAGCCGACGGCCTCGTACGGGGCCCCGACAGCACAGCCCACCGCCGCCCCCCAGCCTGCCGCCAGTGCGTTCGGCAGAGGGCAGAACCACAACGTACAGGGCTTCCACCCGTATCGACGCTGACCGCCACCTCTGGGCAGGGCCGCTGTGTAAAATTTAAAAACAAAAACAAAAAAAAGAAGTCAGGGAAATGTTTGTTCTCGCTAAAAAGCAAAACTGGAGTTCTGGATTGTTTTAGGGGAATGTTGAATACACAGTTTGTGAAACAGAAACCTCTGTGAGAGCAGGGATTCCAGTAAATTCAAATGGGGTGTAAAGAAACCCAGGGTTTTTTTTTGCATAACTTAAGGAACATTCAGCAGAAAGAAGCTTTTATCCCCCACCCCCCACCCCATGTTTTATAGTAGAACTAAACTACTTTGCAATAATTTTGATTGTCTGGTCAAACACTAGCACAGAGACTATATGTAAAGAGACTTGCATATAAATATGTATATTTATGGTGGACACAAATGAAAACAGGGTCTCAAGTTTCCTCAGCTTTAAATTCTAGGGAAAAAAAATGTTTTTATTTTTCATTTGGTGAATTTTGTTTACTTTCTGAGCCTTTAAAGTTTGTTTAAAATGGAGATTATGAATATATATATATTATACACAAACTGTGCAATTTTTTAAAAGAGAATTTTGTACTATAAATGTACACTTTGCTTGTTTTTTTATTTAAAGATGTAGACTTCCCTCAGGTGGCTCTTTTGGGTGCATTTTTTGCACTTGCGCAAAAAGAAAAAAAGGACAAATTATTACGAAAATAAATGTTTTAAGGATACAGTGCTTGTCCCAGACGTTTGTATTTGGTTGTGGATTTATTTGTTTTGTTGTTGGATTTATTTTGTTGTTGTAGTTTTTTTTTTAATGTTTTGGTGGAAGATCTGCACAGTAGAGCTGAAACAATTAGTCAACTACTCAAGCAGTAGATTGACAGAAAATAAATCTGCGAGTTTTTTGATGATTGATTAATCATTAACATTTCACAAGCACCAATGTCACACAAAAATCAGTGATTCTACCATCTATAGTAGATATTCTGCCTTTCTCTGTTTGATGTCATTGTTAATGACATGATTGTTAATCTGGACTGCTGATCACACAAAACGAGACATTTGTAGATGTCAGTGGGCTCTCAAAGACCGATTGATTGAATTGTTGACAGAGCTGTCAACAATTGGGGGGTGGGGGTGATAATTGTCATATCAATCGAAAATGATCAGTAGCTACAGCCTTTAACAAAGAGAGGAGTCACTGCGACCTTTTCTCAGATAAAACGAAGTGTTAAACAGTGAAATTCCACCAGTATTCAGATGCTTTTAAGCGCTTTGAAGAAAACACCAAAGTTTTCTGAATTACTATTATTATGGTTTGGGATTTCTACAGAATTGCAAGAGGGTTATTCCTGCTGTCTACTAAAAGAGGGACCAAAGCAAGCTGAAATAATTAAAAGCTGCTAATGCAAATGCATTTATGGAATAGGCAGATACAAAAATGACGGATCGTTTCCGGGTTAGAGGTTGTTATCTTGGAACGTTTAATTCATCAAGCTACTTCCGCGTTGTTAGCATATTAGCATTAAGCTACCTGCTCTTTGGAAAGTAGTTGACTTCTGTAATTTATTCTGACCCTGACGGTTATTTTCAACACAGGCGTTTCCTCGGCAAAGGGAGAAAAGCTTTCAAGGTTTTTGAGCAGAAAGTGTAAGCTAAAAATCAATGAGTATTTACTGTTTTTGATGTGTTTCCATCCAGAATTGCTGTTTGTTGCGTTAGCTAACGAGTCGTCAATCCCTATTCAATGGGCGGCTAACAAGCTAGCTCCAGGAAACGTTCAGTGTGCGCACATTTAATCGCTCTGACATCGTGGTTTGTCAGGTTTGATGAAGAGGACACAGCCAGATGTTACCTGCGAGGTGTGCAGCTGTCGGTCAGTGTGTGGACCTTATAGCTTCATGAACTGATGTGTCAACAAGGAAACTAAAAGTAGTTGTTTCTTTTCGTCAGTCACACAAAATTGAATTTTACATGGATGCCAGAAAACACACAAAACGTACTTTACTAAGAGGATGATGACAGAGATATCACAGAGACAGGAGCTCAGCTGTTGGGTACAGACTCTGGGAGAATAAACAGACAGGTTTTCAAAAGTGATTCACTCTGTATCCAGTGAAATGAATTTTATTTTTACTTTCAGTTTGTGTTTGCTCTTTCACTGGGGGAAAGCCCCCATGTCGACTAAACAAAACGAAACATTTTCATAAATACGACAAAATATTTTGCAGTAACTGCATCACACACAAAGGTACAGCAAGAGATACAAGGTAGATGCTCGTAAAAGGCAATGTTCATTTCAAACATACAGGACTGTATGTCTTAAAGACAGTAAATCAGACTGCAGTGAAGTAGATCAAAGTAAAGGACATCAGAATAGACACCAAGAAATAATGTTGTTACAATGAAGAGATGGATAGATTTGAGAGAGCAAACAGATGTTTAGTCTTTTGACAAAAAGTTTTTAACATCATGTCACAGCCCTCGTCAGTGGTTGGAGCTGATGTGACCTGGAGCCTCACTCACAGGTGGTTGCATGTGGAGAGAATGAATGAATGAATGAATGTTTTAGTCATGTTTTCCTGCATCATAAATTCACTCTAGTCAACTCAAATTTCAGAGACATTTGTGCCTCTGACAGATCTGATAACTCATTACTTGGTGAAGGAAGCTGCTTTGGTGTTTTCTGGGTATGAACTTCTGTCAAATTTGCACTTCATCTAGGCCCCAGGCAGCAGAACAGCCTACAGCGTACTACCTACAGTAAAATGTGGAGTAACTGTGTAACATTTGCCACAGTTGTGACACAGACATTGAAGTGTCAGCGGTATGCAGCTGAGTCACACTCAGTGAGACTCCATGTCAGGAACAGGCAGCGGGAAGTGTGGCCATTTGTCCGCTGAAGAGCCGCAGCTTCTCCATGAAGCAGCACAGAGATGTCTGCCCTGACTCGGGCCGTCACCTCAGTAATGCTTTCACTGTTGGTCACACGTGAGCTTAGCTCAGGTTTTGACAGATCTGTGTAAATGTTGTGTGAATGTTAGGCCAGGTGCTGCCGTGTTCATGTTCTGGAATTTGCTTTAACTTGAAGGAAAGCTCTTCAGTTCTCATGTGTTAACCTGGATTCCCACAGGGTGTCGGGTCTGGTCCAGGGTCGTTGAACGGTTAATGCACAGAGTAAAGAGGCTGAAAATTGAAGACAAAACTGAAGACGGCCAGGAAAGGTACAGGACATTTTTGACATATTTGGTTTTAATGTTTATTTATGTTGATCACATGAAAAATGTTTTAGTTGAAGCTTTTGAAAGGTTTTGCATTGTATTTGCTGCCAAAAAGGATTCTGTTAGAAAATGAGCTGAAGGGCAAAATCAGTCACTTGATATTTTAATAATTCTGGCAATGTGTATTCATGAATTGAGGTACTTTGAATGCTGACAAAGACCTCAAACCTGCAGAGTCACCATCACTTTTAAAACACTGTTGAAAACCTCCTTAATCTGTTTGTGTTACTGTAGTTCTTTGTTCTATTTGTTGATTGTTAAATTATTTTATTTTACTATTTGATATTTTATTTATTCTATTCAGTTGTTTTATCCTAATTTTTTCCATGTAAAGCACTAAACTCTTTTGAAAAGTGCTTCACTTATAAATATCTCAATGCACTTATAAATAAAAAAGTTGTTATTATTATTATTATTGTTATTATCATACTTTAGTTTGCACGCTAACATGCTGTAGCCAGTAATTATTACCATGTTCACTGTCCTAGTTTAGCATGTTTTCATGATAGAATTAGTGATAACAAAGTACAGCTGAGCATGATGGGAATGTCATTAATTGTGTTCTTAAGCCAAAGTGTGGCACAAATTACAGTGTTGACCTGCTGGTGGCGCTAAATCAACAAAGTTGATCCTATAGTTGTTGAGATATTTCAGTCTGCACCAAAGTGGTGGACTGATCAACCGATAGACCACCTCAGACATCCTGCTTTGTCCCACACCCTGATAATATAATTGGAAGACTAATAGTTCAGTTTTCTGTCTGAAGATAAGATAAGATAAGATAAGATAAGATAAGATAAGATAAGATAAGATAAGATAAGATAAGATATAACTTTATTAATTCCATGCTGGGGAAATTATGTTGTTACAGGCAGCAGTTATAGCAAGAATAAAGAGATGCAAAAAAAATAAATGCATAAATGTCTGATACAGGGGGTGAGAGGGGTTGTCCATGATGGATGTCAACTGAAGGTCTCATTCAGTAGATACATGAAATCATCCTCAAAGGTATATCTGTCCTGTGTTTGGTAGTTGTTACTCTCCCATTCGTGATTTACTGTCGATGTGTCTGAGCTGATCAGCCTGAGTTTCTGTCCGCAGCGTCAGAGAGGCACTGGCAGGCATGACGGGGGTGGACGAGCTGTCGGACAGCACAGAGGTGGTGGAGATGGAGGACGTGAATCCCACCCAGTTCCAGGTGGAGAAGCATACATGGGACGGCCTTCGGAAGATCATCCACAACAGCCGCAAGAACACAGGCGTGGTTATCAACAAGGCACCACATGACTTCCAGTTCATCCAGAAGGACGAGGCCAGCCCGCACTCCCACCGCATCTACTACCTGGGTGAGCTCAGGGGCCTGAAAGCTGGGAGCTGTCGCAGCTCAATAATTTATTCATCATCAGATAGGGCCCAAAAGTGAAACACGCTGAGTGCCAAATTATGCCATTTTCTACAATATGTGTCGAAAAATGAATAAAAGCCAGCTTACGTAAGATGCTTTTAGCAGGCTCTGACTTATTGCCCTGCAGATTCAGTTGCTTCCTTTCGTTCACTTTGAACAGTGTCATGCTTCTGTGAATAATCTGTGGATACAGCTGGTGAGTCAGAGTTGCCAGCCTGCAACTGTTTTCAAGCTCATTTGATATCGAGAGAGCTGCAGTGGATCTTTTTAGTGTGTGCTGGAGAAAAAATGAAACTCAACCATTTTGTGGTTGTTTTTCAGTTTTTTTTCTGTTGCAGCTGCAGTGCAGAGAATGTCTTCAAAATGGTTGCTGTTCTATGCTGCCATATCTAAACCAGCTTGTTTTAGTGTGTGATAATATTTCCAGAGCTGCGTTAAGTTGTATAATGTGCACTACATAGATCTGTAACATCTGTATCTATGGTAGCTCAGTTTTTGAATCTATAAATGGTCGTGCCACCCATCATACAGGAAGAGTTTTATAGTAATCTGATTTCTTAGGAGCGTCTGGCTGTCCTCTCTGTTCGTACAGGAATGCCTTACGCCAGCAGGGAGAATGCTTTACTCTACTCAGACATTCCCAAGAAGGTCCGCAAAGATGCTCTGCTGGTTTTATCGTGGAAACAGATGCTGGATCACTTTCAGGTGAGGACGACTTTTCGCCCTCTTCTTCCACTCGCTGGCATTTTAATGCCAATGATCCCACCTGACCCAGATTTTTAAAGGAGTATGTAATCAGTCAGGGGATGGTTGTGAAGCGTCTGTCTTTGCTCCTGCTGAAGAGAGAAGAGGTTCTGTTTATTGGTACATGACGATTGTCTGTTTAATTTAGTATGGTAATGTTTTCTTACTGTTTGTTTGTTTTTCATGCCCTGAACAAAGTCTCTTTGACATTGACCTCGCTCGGCCAGCATTGTCACGTTGTGTGTCCTCCTGTCGCCCTTGACCTCAGGCCAGCTCTCACCACGGGGGATTTTCCCGGGAGGAGGAGCTGCTGCGTGAGCGGAAACGTTTGGGGGTTTCTGGCATCACCTCCTATGATTACCACCGTCCCAGTGGCCTCTTCCTGTTCCAGGCCAACAGCAGCCTGTACTACTGCCGTGATGGGGGAAACAAGAGCTTCATTGTGAGTTAAAGGACAGTTAAGTAAGACTTTCACTACTAGTGACTGTTACAGCCCTGCAGGGGTTGATAAGGTCACTGAATATGAACAACTCCTTAGCCAGAGGGTGAGATTTCTGCTGTTTTAAGTCACTTTTGGCTCTATTGAGTTCCACAAAGACAAAGTAGAGCTGCAGCAGTTGTGACCTCACCTCCTCCACCTCCTCTGTGTGTTTGTGCAGACTTCTCCTGTGGAGCCTGTTGAGATCAAGAGCCAGAATTCAGGTACACGCATGGACCCCAAGATCTGCCCCGGGGACCCCAACTTCATCGGCTTCATCAACAACAGCGACATTTGGGTGACCAGTGTTGAGACGGGCGAAGAGAGGAGGCTGACCTTCTGCCATAAAGGTCAGGATTGACATGGTCAGATGGTCTTTCCTCAGACTCCACAGTGTTTTTATTCTTCTCCATATTCATTTTAGGTATCGATAACCCAAAGGAGGACACCAAATCTGCTGGTGTAGCCACTTTCGTCACACAGGAGGAGTTTGACCGCTTCACTGGATACTGGTGGTCACCAGCTGCGTGTGAAGGTGAGTTAGACACATAAGAGTTAAGTTTTCTTATCATGGCTTCTTATCAGCGATCATCATAACTATAATATTAGTAGCTTTCAAATCAAGACTATTTTACTGGTCTCTCTCTGGCTTAGAATCAGATGGCGGTAAGACTCTGCAGATTCTGTATGAGGAGGTGGACGAGTCTGTGGTCGAGATCATTCATGTTCCATCTCCGGCTTTGGAGGAGCGCAAGACTGATGTCTACAGATACCCACGAGCAGGTACACAGAAACACACACTGAAAAATATGTGATGCATTTGTTGTTTATTGGTTGTGGACAATACAAAAAAGCACTTTGCAGCAGACGTGTTTATTTAAAGGTGCCCTGTGGAGTTTTCGTGTAATCATGCAAAAGTTTTGTTTACATTCACAAAAACAGTTTGAGGTGCAACAAAAGGTGTTGAATGCATTTTCTTCCTTCCATCTAAAACATTTTCAAAGCCCATTACAAGTATCATTTGGAAACAAACAAAATGTGGACCCATTTAGAAGAAAACGGCTCCAGAGTGCTGCAAGAGGTCAAAAACTCCACAGGGATCCTTTTAAAACTCTGTAAAGGTTTGATGTGTAGCTCAGCCAGAACAGCATGATATTTATAACAGCTCACATTACTTTTCCAGACTTCCATTAATACCAGGAAGGTTTCATGTGTGTTTATGTTTTGTTTTTTTGGGGTTTTTTCCAGGCAGCAAGAATCCTGATATCACTCTGAAAATAGCAGAAATCAGGACAGACAGTCTCGGCAAAGTAAGTGCCACAAAATGTTATGGTTTACTCAAAGGTTCTCCAGAGAGATGTTCAGATGCCACCGTTGTGTCTCCCTCAGATTGTCAGCACGCAGGAGAAGGAGTTGCCTGTTCCCTTCACCAGCCTCTTCCCTGGTGCTGAGTATATCACCAGAGCTGGATGGACAAAAGACGGCCGATAGTAAGAGTTTTCCCTCTAATTTTAAAAGCACTTTTAAGCTCTGCTGAGCGTCAGAAGCTCCAAAACCCAGAACTGAATGTCATGGACTCACTATACTGCTCACACCCATCACGACTCCTCCTCTGTCTGTGTGTCAGTGCGTGGGCGGTCATGATGGACCGACGGCAGCAGCGCCTCCAGTTGGTCCTGCTGCCTCCAGCGCTGTTCATCCCAGCACATCACGACGAGGCCAGCAGACAAAAGAGCCTGGAGGCCCTCGGAGATACCGTCCAGCCCTTCATCATCTACCAGGAGACCAGCGACATCTGGATCAACGTGAGGCCCAACACGCCTGTCTGTTACGGCCCCACCTTATGACTTACGCTGATGAGATGAGTTGATCCTGTATTACTGTCTTTCAGGTCCATGACATCTTCCATCCATTCATCCAAACCAGCGATGATGAGATCACCTTCATAACAGTGAATGAATCAAAAACAGGTTTCTGCCACCTGTACAAGATCACCTCCATGTTGCAGCGGGGCAGCTACAGCTGGGCCAAAGGCTACACACACTCTGAAGGTAACACCGTCAACTGTAGCAGACAATATGTCCTCAGAGAAGGTGTCATGACTTTATTTAATTATCTTAGTTAGAAAATGGATTTATTCATATTTACATATTTGAAAAATGAATTAAAAAAACACACACTATAGTTTGGTTTTTATTTTAACCCACCTGTACAGTTCAGTAGCAGCCAATTCATTCAACCCGTGTGATTTCAACAGTATTACGATAAACCTTGCTTTGAGATTTTTCATTTAATATTTTTGTAACAATTAGGTTTATATAAGCATGAGCCAGATACATGTTCTACTTGAGTGATTCACAACATTCACAACAATTACAGTGAAGCTGAAGCTGCAAAGACATTTCATGATTAATTATGTCATGCAATGGCAGACTGGTTGGATCAGGGTTAAGTCATTTAATGTTAGGGATGATGTTTAAGTTAATTGATTACTGAGTTTATCCTCTTATCTTCTCTCTCACCAGATGATTTCAAGTGTCCGGTCAAAGAGGAGGTGACAGTAACCAGTGGGGAGTGGGAGGTGCTGGCCAATCATGGAGCAAAGGTAAAGCCCAGAGCAGCAGAAATGAACCACCACGCCCACTCATCAGTCCTCTGAGATGTGCTGATGTGTAGGTTCTGTATACATATAATTGAGGCTTTGCTATCATAATGTAGAAATGGTACATTAGCAACTGATGAAGGGAGTAAGGCAGATATGAACAGTAACTGAAGCAAATGAATGAAGAAATCAACTTCAAAAGAAGATTCTGATTCTTTTATGTTTGTGTCTCAACAAAACATGCTAACAGATTTTCTTGCTCTGTGGTGTTTGTGCAGCGTTCGTCCAGTCCTCAGATTTGGGTGAACGAGGCAGCAAAGCTGGTTTACTTCCAGGGAACCAAAGACTCTCCTCTGGAGCATCACCTCTATGTTGTGAATTATGAGTCGCCAGGTGAAATCGTCCGACTCACCAAGCCTGGCTTCTCCCACAGCTGCTCTGTGAGCCAGGTATCCTGACGCACACTCACACACACATGCACAAAAGCGTGGCAGTTTGTGTTCTGGATGCTGTTTAACGCTGTTTTGTTTTCTGTTTTTTTCTATGCAGACATTTGACATGTTTGTCAGCCATTACAGCAGCTTGACCACGACGCCCTGCGTACACATCTACAAGCTGAACGGCTCGGACAGCGACCCGCTGCACAAAGAGCCTCAGTTCTGGGCGAGCATGATGGAATCGTCTGGTACTGAAACAGCGTTTGTTTGTAACAGATAAAGTGTGACAGCTTCTTCTTCTTCTTTAAAATATTTTTCAGCGTGTTTCTGCTGTTTATTTCGCAGGTTTTCCATTAGACTACACTTCTCCAGAGATCTTCAGCTTCACGGGGAAGTCGGGCTTCGAGCTGTACGGCATGTTGTACAAACCACACAAACTGGTCCCTGGCAGGAAGCATCCCACCGTCGTCTTCGTCTATGGCGGCCCGCAGGTTTGATCTCTTCTGCTGTTACATTAGATTAGATGTCATCATGTAGATTTAAAGGCTAAATCTTAATGAATCACTTACTCTTGCTTCTGTGGAGGTAAACCAGTAATGGCTTGTCTTTTGAAGATGCAGTCAGAGTTTTGCTTGTGGACACTTCAGCAGGATGATGTGATGATGTCAGAGTATCAGACAGTTTAAGCTTTAGTTAAAGTGTTTTTTTTCCAAATGACATTTCTGTGAACTCCTTTTTTTTCCTTCTAGGTGCAGTTGGTGAATAACTCTTACAAAGGGGTGAAGTACCTGCGGCTGAGCACACTGGCGTCTCTGGGCTACGCTGTGCTGGTCATCGATGGACGGGGCTCCTGTCAGCGGGGACTCAAGTTTGAAGGAGCTGTGAAGGACAGAATGGTAGTTCTCACATAAACCATCCGTCTGGTTCAGGAACCGAGAATGAACGAGACACATGTAGAGGCATGAGCACGGCTGTGTCACCATATGTTCTACACTTACCTCTCTGTTCTCCAATCAGGGTCAGGTGGAGATTGAAGACCAGGTGGAGGGTTTGCACTATGTAGCTGACAAGTATAAGTTTGTGGACCTGAGTCGTGTTGCCATCCATGGCTGGTCTTATGGAGGCTTCCTGTCCCTCATGGGCCTCATCCACAAACCTGACATCTTCAAGGTCAAAACCAACCAACGTTCTCTCTTATTATGCTAACATTATGTTTACTTTTTTTAGACTTTGCTATCCATTACAGTTAATTTTGTGTTTATTTTTGTGAAAAAAAGAAGTGCCTCTGTTTGACTTCCTGTTTGTTTTTTCAGGTTGCCGTTGCAGGAGCTCCCGTGACGTTGTGGATGGCTTACGACACCGGCTACACAGAGCGATATCTGGACACACCTGACAAAAACCAGAAGGGATATGAGGCCTGTTCTGTCGCTCTGCATGTTGACAAACTCCCCAATGAGTGAGAGCTCTTGTTTTGTGTTACCATTCAGTTACTGTGTGCAGCAGACAGCTATGAGAGAAAAACCCACTATGTAATAATTTGTGTTTTCTGCCTCTTTTACCTCAAAGTTGATTGATACAGTTTGACTCTGGTCCTTCTTTCCTGTCAGCTGTTTCTTATGTGAACATGAGTACAGAAACTGTCTTTGTGTTAAATGCAGGCCCAACAGACTGCTGATCCTGCATGGGTTTCTAGATGAGAATGTGCACTTTTTCCACACAAACTTCCTGGTCTCTCAACTCATCCGGGCAGGGAAGCCATACAACCTGCAGGTAGGAGGATTTACTCACATGTCCTGAGTTTAATGCAAAATTTGGGTCTTGTTCTTGTTTGGGTCTCTTCATTACTTAATAAACTAAAGCAAGACAGCACCAGGGAGGAAGCTTGAGTGCAAAGCTTCTGCAGTTTTTCCAGTATTTCAAACCAACATGGTTTAGTTTAGAAATTGCATTGTATTTGCATTTGATAGTTTCTCGCGAATGAAGAAAAGTAAAGGATGTCTACAAACGTAGAGATTGTTGTTGTTGTTGTTGTTGTTGTTGTTATCTACAAATATAATGATAATTGCCTGTTTCAAAAAATCCTCTTCACCTCCTGTAAGGTCATGCATCGTAGTTTGATTAAGAATGTAACAGACTGGAATTGAAAGTAAGACCTTTAAAATGTGAAACTTAGGAGAATCCAGCTAATCCCACACTGACTGAACATGTTTTTCCAGGTTTATCCCAACGAGCGACACAGCATCCGATGTCCAGAGTCTGGGGAACATTACGAAATTACGCTGCTGCACTTCCTTCAGCAGAACCTCTGATAATCCTTTCTACACACTGACCTTCACTTCTTCACTCTCTACCCTCCTCTCCTTGTCTCCTCCTCCCCTTCCCTCCATTTATTTAAACCCTTCCCTTTCATCTGTTTTTATGATATGTTGAATTCAAGCTATGCCAAACCTCATCACACCTCAAGAGTTGTTTGTCAGTTTCAACGGTGTGGAAGCACTTTAGCATCAATAAATCACTACAAGATTAATGTTCAGGTTTTAGTAAAATCTCCATAAATGAGACCATCAGTGAGCGACATCTTGTTGTCTTTACGCTGTATTTCACAGCGGAGGGAAGCCTGCAGAGGGCGCCGTTCTTCCAGCTCAAACTGGGCTGAAGCTTCTGAGATAGTGGCGATGACAGAAAGAATCACCATGAGACAATGATGAAATTGATGTTTAAAATGCTGCTCGTCGCACCATTAACACAACACGTCAGCAATGCAAAAAGTACAGAGGTGGACCTGCTGCGCCCAGGAGACTTTTTTTACTGGTAAAATTCTGGTTTATGTGTGTCTGTTAATAAACACTGGAGTGAGGTGAGTGAACACGAAGCTCTATGAGAGCAGACAAGCAAGCTCTTAACCCCCTGTGTTGTATACGATGTAGTCTTTTTTGTGTTGAAGAAGTGTGGCACACCACATGAAAAGTCATCTATGAGAGCACAGACTCAAAAAGAAAAACAAAAAAACTACATGACACACTTTTATTGTGTATAAAAAAATATTTTTATGGATTCTTATGCATTCATAAATGGTGGAAATATGTAGCGCCCTGTTGCAGTGTCACTCGCTTGCTTTAATTTTCAGGGGAGCTTCTTTTTCTTCTGCTGCTGAGGACTTTTGCACATATTACATATTTGCCTTGGTGCCAACAATCTGACCCATAAGATGATGCGTGACGCAGCTGTTGGCAGTCTGAGGTGCCTTGCAAGAGTTTGAGAGTGCCTGCTCGTATAGTATATATCAGGGAATCTGTCTGAGGACTGACGACAGTGAAATGCCTTGTTATGTGTGTCTGATGACCATCTGTGAGATGAGCTGTTGTGACCTGTACATGGTTAAATGTACTGTCAGATATTGAAGAAATAAACAGAAATAAACAAATCTTTTTCAAGGTCTTGTCATCACATGAAATGTATTATTTTTAAAAAGCACATGAGGACTCTCAATAGTCTGTTTAACTCACCCAAAATCAAGCATTCGCCTAAGTAAGAATACAGATATGTTAGAATTGTGAGACTTAAGGATTTTATCTTCTTCATATGATGCTGTGATCCAACCTGGCGCAGAAGTAAAACAGAACCATGTGTTTAACAAGGTACCATTTCCTCCAGCGGGGGGCAGCAGTGCCAAACACCCTGGTCAGCTATTTCAAAGCTCCTGAAGTGCTAAAACAAAATTAAAGTATCTGAGAAAGAGACGTCATGGACGATCATAACATTCCCCATGGCAGTTATATGCTCACATAAACATCCAGTCTGTCAGTTTAGGTGCAACAAACACCCAAATTACTTTTATGTTAACTTAACCAACAGCAGTGATGCAGCACGTGAGATTTTAATTTACATGTAAATAGATGTTAACAGAGGAATTCGTAGTATTAAGAGTGAAAGAGTGGCTTCGTCACTGTAGGATTGTGGACGGTTCTTCTGTCTCACATGTGGGAAGACAGGGTTCGCCTCCCCGTAGCCCACAAAGTCCCCAGGGACTGGCGACTCTAATAAAAAAAAACAACTTATTTATTCAAAAAAAAAAAAGAGAGAGAGAGAGAGAGAGAGAGAGAGAAAGAGTGAAAGGGCACATTGGGGGGTTTCACCAAGAAGGCTGGAGTGATGGGTCCTGTGTGAAACCAAAGGTCAATGATGATTCTTTCTTTTCCCCCTTTTGACTTAGATGACTTACTATTAGGCAACAAAACTACTTGGTTAGGTTAAGGAAACTGTCATGGCTGCTAACAGCATCTCCCTTAAAGCAAAGGCTCACATTGGTTAACATGCTGGCCTTAAATCTCGTAGTTCAGTCACTCTTTAATCATGTATTGAATGAAAGTTTGTGGTTCATTTTTCATTATTGAGACTCATAATCAATAAAAAGAAGTCTGAAAGCTCAGAGTTAATCTGATCTTTACTCACTGTAACTCACTGTCACTATATAATGAAAGTGTGAAATGTGTTTCTTCTCAGGGTTTTTATTTTATGGATGGCCATCCTGTTTGTACACTCTTAACGTCTTCAAACATGAGCCCAGAGCCAGGATTCATGAAACTTTTAAAAGCTTTATTTTCATCCACTTCATATCCATGAAATATAAGAAGGGTTTAAATGTTGAAAACAATACTCTGTACATTATTAAAGTGTAAGTATTTAAAACACATACAGCAAGTATTACAAAATAAGACTGAAAAGAGAACCCTTATAAAGGGAATAAAGTTACAATGTCAATATGACTGAAAGTGTCCACTGAGACAATGAGTTATCATATGGCATAGCATAGAAAAATGATCCAGTCCATGATCAGGGGATCATTAACAAGCATGTTATTCATTTAGTCCTTTGTTAACATTTAACGATGTTGTCTTTGGTCCTGATCTGCTCATTGCTTTGTGGTAGCAGGTGTGATCTTCAGCAGAGTGGTCCTCACAGAGTTCTTCTGTCCCTTTGGGGATGTCCAAAACATCCCTTGTCTTCTGGAATGATGTCGTCTGAGCATGCTCGGCCTTCTGGGATATCTGCCGTTGAGGTTCAAGTCACCGCAACTGCTGAACCACCAACCACCTGCAACAAAAGAACATTTGTTTAAAAGGCCGCCACCAACCTCTCCCTGCATGAAGCCATCCAGACCTTTTAGTGTGCAGGTGTTAAGTGAAGCAGTCGTACCTGAGAGCAGCTCAGCACAGTTGACGTCTGCAGCGAGGTCGTTGTCTCTGTCGGCCGTGGAGAAAGGAAGACCGGAGGCTCCAGTCGTCATTATGTCCTCCTGAACACCAGATGAAGACTCCTCCTCCAGGTGGAGAGCGAACAACTTCTCTTCTCCATCAAGTTGGAATCGATAATGAGCTACCACCTGCTGCTGTCCCACCCAATCAGAGAGCTCCACCTGCAGGACATACTGGCCTTGTTTGGACAGGGAATGGATGCTCTCCAAGCCCAACCAAAAGTCGCCTGAAGGACAAGAAATGTTGAGGTTTATTTTTGCCACTGGAGGTCTAGTGATGGCAGATATTTGATGAACCTCTGCAGTTTTTTGTTTGTGCTCACCGTTCAGGCTGCCGAAGCCTCTCTTATAGCTTTCCCACAGCTGATTGAAGTTCTGGGATCCATCTTGGCGCTTCTGGATGACGGTCCATCCACTTTCTGCAGAGAGAGGAAAGACTCCGCTAAAGAGGTCCTAAACGCCTTTCGATTACTTATGATACTGATATGCTTTTCTATTGTTTAAACTAAAAATCCTCCTCTGGTGTGTAACAGCACTGTGTTATAAGTCAAAGCAGAGCAGCTGCTGTTTGACTCACCTGAGGTCATGTCACAGAGGACGTTGAAGGGCTGGGAGCTCTCTGGTTGGATTGTGTAGATGCCGCTGGCTCGCTGCCCTTGTACAAACAGATCGTGACAGTCTTTGGCAAAACCTGAGAAAACCAGAACACAGAAAAATTGTCAGGATTTGCAGATGAATCTTTGGTTTAATGTTGTTATGTCATGTTATTCAATGCCTTGCTTGTTATCAGGGCTTGCAGAGAGCAAAACTTAGCCAGTACAGTAGGTGTGTTTCAAAAGCTGCCGTCGGTGTTTCCCCCTGATCTTTGGACCGTGTGTGAGCTGCTCTGCCAGCGAGTCAAGTATTATAAACTCAGGTGCAAAGGTGAACTTTTGCTCTTCCAACACAATTTTATTTAATGTCCTCTGCAGATGTGTACTGCAGGAAGTTGTGTTTCACTTCAAAATGTCTATGTATGTATGTGTGATTTGTGTTGTGCTGTTGGCCAAAGTCTGTTCAGCTCATCACTTAGTTAACTGCTTCCCTGCCCTCACTGTGACTCCCATCTTCCATAACTTTAAAGCTTTCTCGTACACTTTGTTTCCTTACCTGTTGTGTTGTTGCTGTGCTCTGCCTCTCCCCTCAGTGCAGTCTCTTCATCTCTCCGTCTGTGTGATTTCACTCTCTTATGTGCGACCTAGAGGATCACAGAGGAGTGTGAAGTGAACTCTTTCGCCACTTAACAGAATATTAATCTTGTAAAGGTCATGCTTTGGTTAGAGGGATCATGCTAAAATCATGAGGTCTGCTGTGGTTTAACTCACCTTGCTCTGCAGCGCTTGCAGGTGCAGACTCTGCTTCTCCAGTTTATCTTGTTGGTGCTTGATTTTCTCCACCAGCTGGTCAATGCGTCTGTTCTGAGCCACCACCAGCCTCTGGACAGAAAGAAAAAATCAAACATGAGCTTCACAGCATCAGAAAGATTTCTCAATTTACCTTTACCCAGGTGCAAACACGTAATCAAATCAGATCATCACTGTTACTCAGGACGTGCCATTGGAAACGTGCTTCATGGCATGTTTTCATAGGCACGTCCCTCTCTCTCTCTCTCCCTCTAGGATGCAGGTATTTAGGTGGGAAAAAATTTACAGCACACAGTAAGGTTAGTTTGTGGATAAGGTGTTTTCTGTCATTTGTTCTCAGAAAAGCTTCTGTTTTTCATTATTTATTTGATTTTTAGATCTAATTTGGCAGCTGTTGAAGTCCATTTGAAAGTTTCAGTGATATCTGATGGATGTGGACTTCAGTAGTGACACTTTTTTTATAACATTTGCTTTTGCAGTTTTTACTCATTGCAGAAGTCTCTGTCTAGTTGAAGACTGGTATTTTCCATCAGAAATAACAGCATGAAAGTCGTATTTTCTCTCACCTGGACAAATGTGTGATCGCTGTTGTTGCTGTCCACACCTTGCACCTCATGCACCTTCTCCTCCAGTCTGTCCATCCTGGAGCGGATGTCCTCACTCTGCTTCTTCACCTCCTCCACCTGCCCCCTCACTTCCTTAGCCAGCTCTGTTGCCATCCTCTCCCTCTCCTCCACCTCTCTGCTTCTTGTCTTCAGAACTTCATCTTGCTCCTGCTGCTTCCTCTCCAAGTCGGCCATCGTGCCGTTGAAGGCTTTCAGTTTGGCGTTGACGTCTCTCATGTGGGCTTTGGTCTTCTCCACGTGCTCTTTCAGACCCTGGCCCAGCTGCAGGAGGCCATGAGCCACCACGTTCACGTCATCCCAGGTGGCATGTTTGTCACGGCCCGGCAGACCTCTTCTGTCAGTGGGGAAAGCGCCTGCTGTGTGCACCAGGATGGTCACCAGGATGATGAGAAGCTGTGGCATCTTCATCTTTGTGTCTGCAGAGAGTCTGTGGTCTGATTCAGTATGAAGGCTGATTCTGATGTCTCTTTCTCTGTTGTCTGCTGCTGAATGGCATTGTGAGGGATTTTATAGCTCACTGCTGCAGCAGAGGGCTGCTCTGATTGGCTGTTAGAGCTTGGAGGTGGGGATGAAGACATGATGGGGGTGTGGAAAGTCTTTCATAGTGGTCACCCCTCTGAGGACTTGGACCGTGATACAATCAGTGGTCTGAATTACTGATTAAACAGTCTCTGATACAGGAATGTGAAATAGATTCTGTTTCACTTTCATGGCTCAAACTGAGCTTTTCTACTAAAGCACTTTGAAGGAAGCATCTGATTTTGTCCAACACACAGTTAGTAGGTTTTCTTGTCACTAAACTAAGTAAAGATAAATTTTTAATATAAATTTCTAACATATCAGTCTTTTTTTCTTGTACCAGCTGGTCTATAAGACATCAGGAAACAGTGAAAAATGACCATCATATCCTCACATCATTAAATGTCATCTTGAGTTTGAGCAAACCCCCAAAATATTGAATTTACTTTAACGTAAGACGAAGAAAATCTGTGGATTTACTCATTTTGAAACCTGGAACCAGTAAATATTTGGGATTTTTGCTCAAGGAAATATTTAAACAATTAATGAATTACCAAATTATTGCAAATTAATTGTTGCTCGATCAACTGATCAGTTAATGGACTTACTGTTGTGGATCTAATTCTGTGTAACAGAACAATCCACAAGTTCAAATGTCCTTTCAACCACATCTCCATTGTATTAATAGAATCTATAATAAAGTAAACATTCAACTTTACCAAGACTTCTGCGTAGTCAGTAAGGTTTTGTGTCGAAATTCAGATTGAGTTAAAAAAAGCGTGACATTTCTTGCAGTCGTAAAGAATGAGCTCATGAATGGCCCCTCTCAGTTGACAGATTCTGTAACTTTGTCCTCCACAAATAAAACCTTGACAGCTGAATATTGTCGATTGTCTCAGTGAGTGAGGCCTCGCTTTGCTGCGTGTCTTCAGTGTGAATCAGGAATCCTGCAGAAACGTCAAAGATGGAGGAGTCAGTGTGTGAAGTAGGGGAAAGTTCAACCCTCAGGCCTTTTACACACTCATTCCTGACAACAAAATCCAACAATCACACGCACACGTATACACCCAGACACAAGGCACGTGGTGTGCTGATGAGACGCAGTTGCCAAACAGTGAAACACACATGAGGTACATTTTGGCAAACGATGGCTTTGTGTTGTTATATCAACACTTTAAAGAACATTTTTAGTCGGAGAAGAGAAAATTACACACTGTGTTGGTAAGATTAAAAGGAGATTCCCTCTTTAAAATGCTCTGCAACTACATAAATAATTGATTAGTTGACGTTTTTCAACCAAAAATGCCAAACATTTACCCTTTCCAGCTCCCAAATTATGAGGATTTGCTGCTTTTCTTTGTCCAATGTGAGACAAAACTGAATATGTTTGGGTTTTGAACTTTCTGGACAAAAGCATAATCTCTTTATTCTATTTATCCCACTTTAGAGACCAAACAATCAATCAAGAAAGTATTTGGCAGATTATTTGATAATCAACCATAATAATGAGTTGCAGTCCTAATCTTATGTCAGCATGAACTAATTCACTCAGTTGTTCTTGTACTGACTTGCTGTACTTCAGCACAGTGGCAACTTTAGCTAAATGCTAAAGTCAGCATGCTAACATGCTCGTAATGTTAACATTTAGCAGACGTTTACCATGCTAACATGTGCTAATTAACACTAAATACAAAGTATAGCTGTGGCTGAAAATTAGTTTAACAAATATGTTCTTATAAACCAAAGTACTGGAGAACACAGTTTGAGTCAGACTGAGGGGAACATGAACGTCCGCATTGAATTTCATGACAACCAAATGAATTGTTCTTGATACATTTCACTCATCAAGTGACGCTAGAAGAAAAATCAGAAGGTCACCAAAGTCAGGAGGATTCATCCCCTGAAGCGTGAATGTATTTCATGGTAATCCATCAATAGTCGTTGAGATATTTCAGTCTGTAAGTCAAAGTGGTAGATGGACCAACATTACCATCCAACTAGTGAAGCTAAAAAAACCCTTCAAAATGTCAATGTGGTTAATGGCTGACTGTAGTCACTGAGTAACACCTATGCTGTAAAACAAAATAAAAATGGCTCAATTTCTTTAAACTAAAACTGAAAGAAAGATCTTATCTGTTTGCATACATTAATTATTCTCAACCTCTGACTCAACACAGACCCAAAAATAGCCTGTCGAGCAGCTGACTTGCAGGCATTTGTTTGATTTGTAAAAAGAACATAATGGCGCAAAATGAAACCAGACAGTCAAAGAGGAACTGTATTTGCATTTGCATTGGACAGCTACAAAGTGCAGTTAGATAAAACCAAAGCAAACATTGACACTTGTCTGAAATATGAACCTGGATGCCTGATTTCTGACTTGTTTCTATTCCTAATATAGCATCTGGACATGTGCGTCTGGTTACATCATTCTTTTCTCTCCTGTCAAAGTCTGAGCAATGTCCTCAAAAATGCTGAACATACCATGAGAGTACACTGGGAACGTGCTGGTTCCTGCTGGCTGGTCATCCAGTGCACGTAGCTGCACTGCAGGCTGCTGTTCTGCACGTTTCCTCAGATATCCGGCTCTCCGCTGACGTGAGGCAGAGCACTGTGAGCGCCACAGCTCTATTCAGAATTAGCAGGACGAGGCAGTTTTCCATCCTTACTCAGCTGTATCAGAACACAAAGCTTGACTTGTAAATGAGGTTGTTCTTGGACGTGACAGCTTGCATGTCCATGCCTTGGACGAGTTACAATAACAGCTGTCTTCCTGTAAGTTGGAATAAATGTTCAGGGGTTCAGGCACTGGAGGATCTGAGTGTCTGTGAGAAATCACCCTCATTTGAATCTGTGGTGGTGGTCATCACAAAATCCTGTAACTAAGGGGTCACTTCAGGGTCAGGATGTGTTGAAATTAGTCAGGAAACTGAGGCCGCTTTGTCATCTTGTTTCAAGATCCCTTCAGTCACGTTTGTTTCTTTATTGACACGTCCAGCAAACTATTTGGGCCAAAATTCAAAATAAGCTTCAACATTCTTATTTTCTTTGACTTATGTGACTCATTTAAGTTGTTAAGCTGCTGCAAAATAGTGTCATGACTCCAAATAAGGACTGCAGCTAATGAACAATGAACATTTCAGTCCATAAGAACCAAGAGCCACACTTGCATATCATCACCCTCTGTCATCCTGCTTTCACTCTCATTTTGCCTCAGAAACACTCGTTTTCCCCTGACTGATCATAATTAAGTGGTATTTGCATCATAATAACATAAAAATAAATCTTGCACATTCCTCTCTTTGTCAGAGGGGGATGACACCAAGCAGCAGATAAACTGATAACATTGTCTCTAAACATCAGATGAAGTGTGCTTATCTTCAGATTCTAAATCTCAACACATCACACTCTCTCATTTGTAAAAAGTGAAGACAGTTTTCATCTTCTGACACATCCAGAAACATTCCTGAAGTGTTTATAAAGCTGAAGGGCACTGTAACTGTGCAGATTACAGCAAAACAGTGTGTCCCATCACATCTGCACATGTACAGTACATGAGCTTCCACAAATGGGCGGGGACGTGGGGGTCGACAGTGTTTTTAGGCACCAGTGGGTTAGTGTGTGAAAGGTGAGGGTGTTGTCACGTGTCTGGTATGTTGCATCAGGCTCTCAGGCAGAGAATACCCCCCCCACCCCTGACTCTGTTAAGGATCAGACTCTCACAGCTGGAGGGCGACACCAGCATGCTGGAGACTGAACCCAGAACAGCAAAAACATCCACCAGTGCTGCAGCTGGATTGGGAATTCTTTAAGCTTTTGTCGTGATCTTCGACCTCCAGTGTTTGTGTTGTCAATATCAGGAGTCAAACCATCAACATTAAACCTTAAATTATTCATCTTTGTCGTACAGATAGAGAGAGGTGTCAGTCTTCTTCTCGTTCTCTCGGGGAGAAAGTGGACGAATGTGTTTCCCAAAATGTCAAATTTTTGTCACAAATCCACCCTCTGTGGATTTAGTTCAGAAACTAAACTAGTGTTTCACATTTTTATTTACTTTAATTCCATCACATTCAGTCAGTTACAGTACGTCTCACTGCAGTCAGTGAGATTGCTGTCAAATATTTTTTTTCACACAAATGACACAAGTCACCAGCAATCCTACAGGAGATTTAATATTACTTTAATTTTGTCTTCTTTTATTTATGCATCTGTCCATGAATTTATTGCAAACAGTCAATGTAACTTTTGGAAATCAGTCTTCAGCTCTGGCTCGTCTCCTCTGTTTTTAACATCTTAGGGGGTCTATTCAGCACATTTGGCACAAAAGCAAAGTGTGTGAAAGGTAATACTCGTACACGGCTTCATACGTTGATGTCATGGGGGACTCATTAAAAGCAGCTGTTATTTACAACTCAAAGGTTGAATCTCTGTGCATTCACTTGCATCGCATTGACCTTTTACCCAGATTCCACTCTCTCAAGCAGCATCTGTATCCTTGTGTTCCTGCTCGCCTTGGGACCTGTTGACTTTTTCTTCTTTTTTTTTTTAGAATCCGATTCTTCAGCTTGCACTTTAACCTAGAAAGCGGCGTCGTTTCTCACATGGCATCCACTCCCTGATCAAAGAGACTAACAAAGGCGTAGGCATTTAAGTCAGCAAGGGGCTGTGTGCTATACTCTACATTTCCTGTATTCACAAGCGTGTTAATGTGTGAGACGTATAGTTTCTGGTGATTAAATCTGCCCCAGAATCAGAAAATCACTGCTTGAGCTTCATCATCCTTTATCTTAAAGTTTCACTGTTGTGAATTTGTCAGTTGAACTATCTACTTTGCTCTAAATGTAAAATGCTCTTGCAATCTTTCTGCAACAATCTTTTCATGTAATGTCTGCAGAGCGTTTATAGACGTTGTGGACAACCACATTTGTTGTGGAGTAAACAGTTGGTCAAACCGACTGTCTCCCCTCTGCAAAGGTGTCCAGACAGGATGTGAGGTGTGTGTGAGTGTCCGATCGTCTACTCTCAGAACTCGTCCAGTATCGTCAGATCATGATTTAACCTCTCGTTGTAATGGCCAATGTTTCAGGGCCTCCAGTGTCAGTAGATGTTGGCCAAGATTTCTTCTTCTGTGTGCTGGTTGTTGTTTACAGTCTGATTAGCAACTTGAGACACTGTCTAGCAACATTTCAGCCAACCTCTCTATATTAATGCCTGAAGCTGATGGGTGATGAGGTTGCTTTTCATCCATGTGTTCATCTTTTTGTCTTCACACAGACTGTTGACCTGCATGCAACCAAAGCCCACTCAGATGTGTTTGGTCAATATTGCTTGGACCGCAAACTGACTACAAATGATCAGAACACGATATCTGTTTATAGAGATTTCTGACTGTCAGTTTCAGAAAGCTACAGAAGCTGTCTGATGCAGTGCCCCCTGCTCAGATGTCAGAAAGTCGTGTTTCAAACACTGTCTTTAGGCTCCTCTGCTGAAGCACGCTCAGTCTTGTTTAGACTAACTTGAGCAGTTGTTAGTGTAAAACTTGTCTTGGAACAGCTGTGTTGGTGCTGAATACGTGCTGGATTCTAGTGTTGCTTTGGACCAGAGGTTGTGTTTGAGTCAGGAAAATCAATGAATGCTCTTTCACGTGTCACCTCCCTGTGTGATGTCTGCCTCTTAAATCCTCTTTCAACAGGAAGTATATAAACCTGCTGAAGTGCATGGGTCCACCTTAACTCAACCTAAACTTTATGGGACTATCGACTCTGTCCACCATGTCAGTAAATCAAATAAAAGTTGAATCACCAAAATGACATCTATCATTTAAAAAATGTGCACAGGTTTCTAGTTTGAACATAACATCAATTAAAGAACAAAAGCCTCTAACCTCATCTTTAAACTCAGTATTTCTCAGTCTTATTAATACAACTTATGAATAACTCACTGACCTCTGCTCCATTTCTAAAAATAAAACCCCAGTTAATCTTTTTTTCTTCTTGGTATTACCCAGGTATTAACCTCTGTCTCAGTCCAGATATCCACTCACATGGGGCGTCACTGGTTCATTGCACCCACCATCACTTTACTTAACGCTCTGCTTGGCCATGACCTCTGCTGTGAGACAGGTCAAATCGCTCCCTGACACAGTTCACCTTTTACCCAGAAACCAGCAGGAAAGTCCGAGGTGTGTGAGAATGGAAGGAAACGTTCACATGTTCGGCACAAGTGACTGTATGTATAACCGCATGCAGAGACAAGCTTCTGGTTGATGACTGCGGATTTTCACTCAGCAGTTGTCATAATCACCTTGGCTTTAGCGTTTTAAAGTTTTTATGGGGTTCTGAGATTAATATTTGATTGCTAAGAAAATAATGAGAATTCTTGTTGCTTCATTTATTGTTCTCTTCACGTGAGCCAAGTCTTTTTCCACATTGTAGTCCAAGTAGTCATGAGAAGATACAGACCTCACTGAGAGCCACATAAAATGTATGTTCTTCAATTTGAAGTTCTGACATTTTGACCGTTTAATACTCTTTGTCATTGTTGTTCTTTATGTAGATGAATATTTACTGGTATTTTTATACTGAAGTCAATATGATGTGTATTTTTCACATTAAATGAGTTGTCTTTTATCACAGTGGAAAAGTCTGTGGACAAGCATTTAGACAATAAAGAGACACTGAAGTTCTTTGGTGAAACCAAACTCAATACAACAAACATTAGGTTTTTTTGTTCTTACTGAACTCATTCAGCATCCTGACATGAACTTCAGGCCACCCATACATAATAAAAAGGTAAACCGAGCATTATAAAATTGTACACATTAACAGCCGTTTGTCCAGTTTTGAACAAAAGGTTGTCAGATCCAAAACATTCAGGTTGAGCCAAGAGTTGTTTTTTTTCCCATTTAAATCTTTATTGGAAAGATTTTCAAATTAAACAATGACAGTAACAATAAAAACAACCAAACAAAAAAAAAAACCCAACCTGAACTGTTCAGGAAATTTCTTCACATTTTTTCCCATCATTTATGCAGACCTATCAATGGATACATTTTTCTACTTTTTCCAGTTGAGCTTCTTGTATTTTCAGGTTATATTTTACCATTAAGAAGATTCTTCAGCAATTATTCATCATTGGTACTTTGTCGGTGGTGCTGCCTTCCCCCAGTATAGCTTTGAAACAGTATTAAAAAGCAGCATCTAAAAAAGGAAAAAGAAAAAAGAGACAGAGAGTACCAACAGATGCCCTGATCATATCCACGTCTTCATCTACACCTCAGTGAAGGTTTGTGAGTTTGCTGCTGGGGCTCTTAAAGATGCACACAGATTTAACCAACTTCACTCATAAAAGCCAAGACATTTCCGATATTAGTAAGGAAACAGTTTGAATTCAACGTGCAGTGAAAATCAACTTTCACAACTTGCATGCCATCTAATTAAACACGGATAGATGAAAGCCCACTATTAATACATTTTTGATTAAATTTTCTGTGTTTTATGCAGTGTTGGAACAATTATTGATTAAGCCTGAAGTCCATCAATAGGAAATTATTTAACACACTATTTTGATGATCAGTTAATCTTTTGTGTCAGTTTCATCCTCAGTCCTGCCATTTAATCAACACCTTTGTGTTGTGAGACTGTGTCACCCTCAGCTCTGGGAAAATCACTTGATTGTAACAATACTTGTATCACACAACAGTAAATGATGGATAGATTAATATAAAGAATATTGGATGATGAAAGTAATCATTGGTTGCATTTTATGACTGCTTAAACATTTTTCTCTTTTTTTTTTTTTTTTGAAGCCAAACATGGAGCTTATATCCCTCCTCGGCGGCCTTGAAACCAAATCAGATGTGTTTATGACTTCTTCCTGTTTGGCCCCGCCTGGACTCTCCTTGAGGCCCACACGAAAGAAAACATGTTTTGCTGCCAGCGTCTCTGGACTTTGAATCGTAGTCAGAGCTCACGGACAGGTATCCTCCTATCTCCATCCTGTCAGTTCCCCTCACCGCTTGGTGGGGAAATGGCTCTGCCTCCCTCTCTGTTTTTCTGCCCCGGTCAGTCAGTGTGTACAAAGGTTTATACAAAGTTACCATGAAATGTTGTGATGCTCTTGGCTCCGGTTCACAGTGAGAACAGCTTAACATGACCCTGAAATCACACCGAGTAAAAGATGATGGATGAAATGGGTGAAGGGTCAAAGGCACACAAATAAAAGGAGTAAAATGTCACCTGTGAGCAGATAGTACTGTAAATAGAGAGTAAGGCACCCTGTTCTTTACACTGACAACACAACACGTAGAGTGAATAACAGGCACGGTTAAGTCTAAAGATCATGTTAGTTTCAGCTGTGTTTTCTAAGAAATATCAAAACTAAAACCTCAAATTATTGAGCAATTTATGCGTTTCATTTTTTGACTGCAGAAACAATCTGTTTACAGAAATACAGAGCAGATAAATACAGGACTTGCTCTCAAGGAGAGCTCTACGCATCCTGCTGCTATTTGTGATTATAGGATGTACAATATTTTTATTGTAGTGTTTAGCTGTTGCTGAGTCTTACTGGATGTCAGATGTGTGATGATTTTTTTCACTGAAGGATTTAAATACATGTCATTGAACAACAGAAAGTAGCTGATGGCAGCTTAATCAAATTTCATTACACAAGTAGATTTTTTTTTCCATATAAAGCTGCACTAATCACTATTTTCATATTAAAGATGGATCAAATTACTTATCACAAATTATATGTAATGTGAGACAGGTCACTCGTAGTGATGAAACCAGAGAATCATCACTCTGCTCTTCAGAGCTTTCATTACATCCTTTAACTCATTGTTTTTGTTTTATGACCTGCAGCTTTAGTGTTTTGATTCACTCAGCAGTCTCTTCCATGCTGACAGCTGTTTACAGTGAACTGACGTTGAGTAAATCAGCTGTACAGTATCTGTCAGCACTAAACAACAGCCAGTCAAAGGCAGCAAATCGCTGCTGAACACAGTGAAGGTGGAGATCAAAACAAGTGGTTATGTGGCCTAAATTAATACTGATGTTGCTCTGTGTCTTCTGACTGTGTAATTAGGCCTCTGTGTGTTGCCAGGTGATGTCAGTGTTTACATGTTGTTTCACTGCCCCCAAGTGGCCTAAAAAATAAATGAATGCTGCTTTAATGTGCATCCAAATCGCAACAATCTTCCATGAAGTGATCCCTCTCTCTAAATGTAATTAGTTATATTCACCACTGCATGCATACGTGTGGAGTAAGCATGGAGGGGCCAGAATGAGTATTTCCTGGCTTTGTCAGTGTTTGACTCTCAAATAAAAACCATCTTATGGAAATAATGAGTCACCCTGAGAGCTGCAGCGCCAGTCTGTGGTAAGATGAACGGGGTGTTCAGCTCCCTGGGTGCATTTGGAGGAGAAATGATGATGTTTACTGCCAACAAAGTTTATGATATGATAAGAGAACACGTAAATTCGTCAGTGCTGGGTGTAGGTCTGACGACAGTTCATCACTGTTTGTGTCTGTGATGCAACCTAGAAGAACAATAACTTAGCAGCCTCCACAAATGATGAGGGTTTCTTATCAAACGGGCAATGTGTGAGATTAAGTTAATTTACTAAATAGAGTGATAAGTTGAAAAACTAAATGAAATGTGAAATAAAATGCAACTGTAACCCCCCACGCTACACACACAGAAAACACACAGACAGACATTCAAATATTTAAACTGGAGCAGAGGAAAGCAATAAAATAGAACAACGTATAAAAAGTGGCACTAAATGAAGAAATGAAAAGGAAAACTAAATTATATGTACAAGAAAGATAAACTGTTAAACTGCGATATATATAGTATGTGTGTGTGTGCGTGTGTATGAGTTACATGTTTATGTATTACAAGGTGTTTCTGTTCTTTGAGAAAGAGGTGAAACTACCAAAGCAAAGAGACATTCTTGCTTTGCTGTCGCAGTAAATTTCTCTTGTGTTTCTACACAAATTGTTCTTTCAGTCAGGTTTTAAACGGCTGCGTTTGCAGTGCAGTTTGGTGACAGCAGTCGGATAAGGTCAGGGAGGATGAGGGTGTGTTCATGTCTCCTGGGTCTCGTCTAAGTCACTGTGAGTGTGACCCTCTGTGACCAGAGGTCACACTCATGTGGAGGAAAGAGAAGCCATTAAATGTCACAATGCCTCCAACTAACTGCAACTTCCTCCATCTGTGTGGTCCATCAGAAAACCGTCCTCATGCAAACTGCTGCTTGTACATCAGGGCCAGTGTGTGTGTGTGTGTGTGTGTGTGTGTGTGTGTGTGTGTGTGTGTGTGTGTGTGTCACAGGTATTCATGTGCCGATAATGAGAATCCAGTGATTTACATGATTCTGAAATGGGTCATTCTGTGAAGGGCGGTCTTTTAATTTTGGTGCTTTAAATACATTTTGATGCTAATACTTTTATACTTTTACTTAAGTAAAAATTTGTAGGGTGGGACGGTTTGACTCCAGAGAGGTTCAAACTGTTGAACCCGTTGTTCTTCCTGTCCTGTGGTCCCGCCTGGTGTTTTGTCATGTTGATTATTTTAATGCATTTCCAAAGTGTTGTGTAGTTCCCTCTGAATAGCTGCTGTTTCTCACTGGTCAGATTCACAGTTTTCCCTGCTGAGGAGGCCTGAATGAAACTGCCAGGACTTTACTGACATATTTTACTTTGAGGTCATCTGTGAAATCCACAGAAATCCACATGAGTTGAAGACATTTTAATTTCTGTGGCAGTGAAACAATCACTTAACTAAATTAAAAGCAGGGGAAGAACAGCGAGTCAGCTGATGTAGTATAAAACCCAAAAAAGTCTTAACTTCAGGCTCACTTTCTTGCTCTTTTTGAAGTGTTCAGTCTCAAGTTTGAGAACTGAGCGTGAGCCTTGTTTAACACCTTTAAAACTAAAGTGAAACAGCTTCAGCCAGAGGAAGTGGAAACTAAAACTTAATAAAAATGTTGCCCTGATAGTTTACGTTGTGTCCAAGAACAACAGATACAAACCAGATGCTTGAATGTTAGATGTTATGGTTTAGCTGTTGTTTATAGATCAGATTTGGGTGGAGGGGGAAGACATTTACTGTAACAAAACTCATGACAAGTCTATAAAGAAAGAGCAAGGGTGGGGAAACAGGAGACCAGCAAAAGTTTATCTGAGGACTTGCACTTAGACAATACACTGACTGTGCAGGCATGTTTGGCCTGAAAATAACAGTTTATAGTATGAACCACACAACAGTACATTTCATGCCTGTAACATCTTGTTCTGTAGACTTAGAAAAGTCATGGTATGATTTGATAACTGCATTATATTCACCTGACTGCCATCAACTGTTAGGTGTTAACTTCTGCCCATACCTGTGACATCTCTTATCTTGTGTTTGTATTTTTCTGATTTATTTTTAATATTACATTACTTGCTTTACTGAAAGGGTCTAGTAATAGTGTTCTTTATATTGCTTTGTAGGAAGTGGTGTTACCTGAGAAATAAAAGAAAATCTTTGTTAACTCCTGTAACACATCCTGTTCAACAAACTCAAGTAAATATCTTCGTCTTTCTTCAATTAAATCAGACAGTAATATGTTACAGACTGACTAGAGCAAAACCCTCTGACTGCCGTCAACCTGACAGACAACAGCGCCCTCTGCTGCTGGGTGGTAGATAACGCAGTTCCTTAACTTTTATTTCGGTATTTATTTCTAGATTATCGAGTATGGTTGTGTCTCTAACTCTGGCTTCTACGAGCAAATTAACGAGCTACAAAGGGCTGTGAATTTTTCTGACATCGTTTCTGGAAAAACACCGTCATGTGAGGCTGCATCGACGTTTACGCCTCATCCATGTATGAATCTACGTCTCCTCACTTTGGCGCCATTTGACCAAACTGACCAACAAACTACGCCCCTGCATCGTTACCAGCCCAGAGCTCAGATCTCGCTCTTGATTGGATGATTGCGCTGTCTGTCATTGTTTCCGTCAAGCAATAATCATCTGCAAACCCAGGAAAACTGCGTCAAAATCCACAGACATGACAGGAACATACATGTTTCTGTCTTCAAAATAAAAGCACATTATTGGTCAATCGAAAGAGATAAGCCTGAAGGAAGTATAAGTCAAGTTTTACTCAAGTAAAACTGGCAGTACCACGAGATACTCTATTACAAGTAAAAGCCATGCATTCAAACTTTTACTTGAGCAAAAGTACAAAAGTACTGGCATCAACATATACTTAAAAAACAAAAAGTAAAAGCACTTGTTGTACAGAATAACTCATTTTAAAATAAAGTGTGTCATTTGATATAATCACTAATGCATTAATGTTTAATCACTTTAATATTGCAGGTGATAAAGGTGGAGCTGACCACTTACATACCACAGGGTAGCTTGTGAATTTACTTCCCAGGATTGATAAAGTCTTACCTTAGCCTATAATAATATTATAGTTTGTTATTTATTGATTATATTTTGGATTGGTCAGCCAGTGTAGTATTTGTAAACACATACACCAGATTAATTAAGATTAGGTAATAACACTTAATGTTTGTGTATTAATATAGAAATATAATAGAAATATAATAAAGCATGACAATAACACAGGTAAACATATGAACACAATGTATTTTATAGTATGGGATGTAAAATGTGATACAAACAAAACAAAACAAAACGAAACAAACAAAGCTAGTTGATTTAGCGTGGTTGGCGTTTTATTTTGAAATCCAAACCCGGAATACATTTTTTTTACATTTTGTGTGACTTGACAGCTGTCACAGAGTTTTTTTTTTTTTTTTTCTTCTCCTCCCAAACTTTTCTTACCTTCTTGGAGAGTCATGCCAGTCTCAGTGTGACTGGACGGAGAGAAGCCAGAAGGTAAGAAACAGCCCGAGGGATCCATTAACGTATTGATACGTATTGATTAGCTAATTATTGCCCGACTGATGGACTCTGTGAACAAACGACAAAACCATTTAGCCTGCGTGTGTTTCAGTTCGGAGCTGTTTCACAGCGTTGGGATGAATTATTGATTACAGCTGATGTTATTGTCTATGCAGCGCCTGTAACAAACTCTTTCCACACACTTCTAAAAAGATGTTTCTGATGCACAGAAAGCATTTCAGGACTTTTAGTGTCTACCAGTAGTGAGTGTGTACTCTCGTTGTGCTTTAGGCCTGTAGCCTTTTAAACTCCATGAATGTTTCCAAACTCTCAAACATCTCAATAGAGACTTAAACTTTATATTAAATAAGTCATTCAGGATTTCCACTTTGTCCATTAAGGCTTTTTATAGACCTTAAAAGTGACTCTGAGACTTTGTCGCTCCTATAACTGTTAATATGGCCCTTTTTAATCATATTTGTAATATTACATCTTTATTTTGGACCCTATAGAGCACTCAAAGATGTCAAATATTACATTTTTATTATTTTTTTAAGAATGACCTAATGGTCCTTTTCTACCCTTAAAATGTCTTAAAACTGGTGTCGGGTGTGACTGTGTGATCAGAAACATCTATTTGATTTATACTCTCTGATATGGATCTTTCCAGCTGATTGACATAATGTTGTGTGTTTGAATATTGCTCTTCAACTTTCTTCTTTCTCTTCTTTTGATTCCTTTCACTTCGTGGGTTGAACAGTAAATCCGGCTTGTTCTTTGTCCCCTTCCTCTCTCCTGTTTTGCTTCACCCCTCGAGCACTTGCTTGTAGATGTAGAGCAGATATAGAAAAAATATCTTTTATTTACTCAGATAGTGTTGTGGGTGAGGCTGCTACAATGGATGGAAATCCCCCCCCCCCAAGTGTTGAGCCCCTCCTCTGGCTGGTGTCATGTCTGTTACTCTGTGCATCATCTCGGAGCTTTTCATCCTTGCTGTTGGACGTTCAGATGTTGCCTCAGTCACAGTGTCTCAGCAGACGTGTCTCTGCTGCTGGTCATGTTTCATCTGATGGACCCCGACCTGCAGAAAAGGTCACATCTAGATATTTCTAGAAGCTGCAGTGAAGTCTAAAGTTTGATTTGACACATATACAATGTCCTACAGTCCTAAGCATCATAATGCAGGGAAGAAGAAGTCGAAATCTGACTAAAATGTGTTTCCCTCCCTTCCCTGGGGAATGTGGGAAACGCAGGAGATCATAGCGTCACATCGAGACTCCTGGTGTACCTTTAACATGATTGACTGTCGAGCTTTGGCACTGCTAAAGGATCTGGTTTGTTGGTTGTATTGCTGAAACTGAGGTATCAGGTGTTATCTTCTTTTCGGATGAATCCGCAGCTTCCACTTTACTTCCAGTGCTAAAGCAGGAAGTAGACCTTAAATAAGTGTTTCTCTGCATAAGCTTAAAGTGCCTGTGATCAATATTAGCAATGTATGAAATGATGACGATGTGAAAGAAGGTTGCTTATGGTGATGAACTCCGAGAGAATTATCACCTGAATCTTCAGCTGCGCTCAGCTTGTTGGAGCTTCAGCTCATCGTGTAGCTGTGTGGTCGCAGCGGGCAGCTGTTTTCAGTGAAAAGGCTTTAGAAACTCTCTGTACGCTCACCTGCTCAGCACCAAACGGCCGACAGACACCGTTAACGACTAGCTGGTGAACACAGTCAAGCATTTACCAGCAAAAGAGCAATATAGTTCCCTCAGGGGTCGGTGGAGACCAAAAATAGAGCTAAAAGAGAGCGAAATGAAGGATAACGTCGCTCCATAACTGCAGGATGTGTCAATAAGCAACAGTTTGCTAATGAGTTGCTGTATCAACTTAAAGGCAGTGGTAGTCACACATACATAGAAAAAGGTTGTAGCCTATACGGTTCTGAACACAGCAAAATAAGAACAAGCTAAGAAAATACAGACAGAGAGCAGCGTTTCTGCAGGAAAATGCACCACACACACTTGTATGTTGATTGAGAGGATTACTTTCGTATGAGTCTATACATTTTTTAGGAAAATCCTGCACAGTATACCTTTAGCAAACAATGTCGCTGAAACCCTGGATTACAGGGGTTTTACAGAATCATCCAGTACCATTGTCTCTGGTGATAAGGTGTGTCTGCAGGTGGAGTGGAAGGTTTTCTCTAAAGGAAGCTACTGCCATGACTTTATGATTTATGAGTGCGAAAAGATGGATGTGGCTCCAGCAGTGGTGCAGGTGGACCTGAGACTGAGGGAGGTAGAGCTTCTGTTGATCCAGTCAGTTGATCCTGTGCTCATGAACCCTGAGCAGTGACTGACTATTAGACTGCAGATTTGGGCCAGAATGATTCACCTTTACAAAACACGTGGGGGTGAGTAGAAGTAGAACCACTGCCCGTACATGTTGTGTGTGTTCGCACTTCAAGGTTTCAGAAAAGACAGATTAAATGATTCAACAGTAGCGTGGAGAGATGGGGGGGCGTTCTGTTGACGGGTTTGGGAATAATCATGAGAAGAAAAACAATAAATATTTATGAGAAATGTCAGGATGTCGAGGCCTTTTTGTTGAACGTCCCCTTTAGCGTCTTCTTTTGAAATGAAACAGAAAATAAAGTTTTTCTTAACTGTATTTTTAGATAAAGGCTGTTTCTTCATGTGTTTTTGAAAAATAATTAAGGCAATGAAAAAATACCAAATATGTCCTTAATTGATAAGCACATGACAGTCTACTGTACACGGATGACATGAGGCGGTAAACAGAAACTTGTGCTGTGACGGCCCTTTAAATTAGTGTTAATCTCATAACAACCCTCTGCGCTCTCGTGGGCCAAACTGGCTTTCTGCAACAGGACCCTGGGGTTTGACTTACGGCTGCCGCCTCAAAAATAGATTCTCTGTAAGTTTAGTTAGAGGTGTTGTTGGGTCAGTGTTACACTCTGATACCCGTCGTGTCACTTTTTCTTTCATATAGACTTTGATCCTGGTCGTTGCCTTCTTGCCTTGTTTGCACCTTGGATCAGAGGGAGGCCAGCGTGTTACATGAAAACTGAATTATGTTTGGATCTGCGCTCGTTCTCACGAGTGCTGCCGCTTGATAAAATACATGCCGTCGTATTTTTAGCTCGATTACAAGTGGCTTTAATTTTAGCACCTCAAGTCTGTGAGTTATTCAGTTCACTGCAGTAATTTAATGCAGTAAGGAAAGAGAAACCTGGACTTGCCAGCCTTAAGCTGACTTCAGGGAACTACAGTCAGAAACAAAATCGGCATGTTCTCACAGGTAGTATGTTGGTTTATGGTCCAGAAGAACAAACGTATTAGGATTTAATTGCGACAAGCCTCCACTCTGAGCTCAGCCACTGTCTCCCTCTTCTGCATTGTTCTGTAACAGCCTGCTTTACAATAGTGCAACGTAAGACTGCAGGACAACAGTAAATGATCAAAGAACTGTATTTTATACTGAAGCAGTGTGTGTGAGGTAGCTTTAACTGTGCAGGATGGGAACCAGTAAAGTGGTGTGCAGTGGTAGCCAGTGTGCAAGAGTACCATCAGTGGAGCTGTGATGGGTGAATAAATAATGTATTAATGTAATATAGTATAGTTTAATACAACAATCATATAATTCTATATAGTAATACAGTGACTAATAAAACGAAATAAAACCCCTGTGTTTTCAAGAAGCACTGCTGAGTTTAACTGGGTGCAGCTTTAAGAGTCATTGAGCCTGAACGCAGCCCTGTGAGGCAGCGTGGGTGCAGGCGTGTTGTTTCAGGTAGCAGTGAGTCAACATAACGTGAAGGAAGCAGAGTTGGACTCACAGATTAATGCTTATGAAGGCTTATCAGACACCCAAACCCTGCACAGCTCTGTAATACCAACAACTCTGGAAACTTATCACAGCGCCAGTTATATCTTTTGTCAAACGAAGTAAACAGACATGAGCTCGTTACAAATCGACCGGGAATGTGTGCTTGCATGCGTTTGATTGGGCAATGCAGCGTTTGGACGACCCTGTATTGTTCTGGCAGAGCCCATAGTGTAGACCCCCCCACTGCATCACCGGAAGTGCTGGAAGGTAATAAAGTATGTTTGCTCAGTTCATGTACTTTAGTGCAGTTTTGAGGTACTTGTGCTATACTTAAGTATTTCCATTTTCGGCCACTTTGTACTTCCTCTCCACTACATTTGAGAAGGAAATACTGCAGCTGTTACATTCAATTCATTTAGCGGTTGCAGCATCGCATTTAGTGTCTTTCAGGGGCGGCAGGGACTCAGTGGGAGGTAAATGGTAGGCTTACATTTCAGATTGAAATTTGAACATGTGATCAGTGAAGCAGCATTGTGACAGATTACCCAACAGTATAGAAATCAGTTAAAATTAGCTCCATCTGGACAAACAATAGGAGTATGTTTCAGTGTATTTCTGTATACTTCTTCCACCACTGGTTGCTGGACTGGCCTCATTCATGTGACTGACAGGGCTGCGTATGTCAGTCAGAAAGCAGCCCAACACTTCCAGTTAAAGTTCAGAGCCCTTGTTTATTAGTTCAAGGAGGAAGCTTGAGTGAGCTGTTTGTTTGTTATTGAATGCTAAACTGATATCTACTGCTTGCAATCCCAGCAGCGATTCCAGGACAGTTTGAGCATATTCATTCTCCACTCTATGAAAGTCTGTGGTTTGTTTATGATTTTAAAGGTCTGAGGCAACAATTAGTTTTAAGTGTCAGGGCTGCATTGAAGCCGGGAGCAGAAGGCTTTCATCATAATTAGCAGGCATTCAGGCTTTGGAAATGGAAATTGCCACTTTCAGCTTCACGGCAGATCGTGTGATTGGAGTGGCTCTCCAAATTGCCCTTGAAAGGAGGAAAAGCTCGTCAGAAGTTCAGAGTGTTTTAGAGAAGCAGCTGCAAGTGTTCTGCACGTAGTTTTAGTTGTCAGGAAAAACTTGTGTTTATTAGATTTTTTTTCTTGATTTACCTTTTTTTTGTACAGTTATTTTAAAACAATGGCTCCAGAGTTGGCGTCAAGCTGGGTAGCTGGACAGGAAGTGCACTGCACACAGCAGAACAAAATAAATAGGAATTAAACAAATATTTAATAGTCAGACTAAGGCTGCTGTGGGGAGAACGATGCTGTGCGGTCGCAGGAAAATGTTTCTGTCTTTTCTTGGTGAAGTTCAAGAGTGGCTCTGTTGCTCATAATTTTATTTGCCCTGTTAGTCTCGAGGTCATGACTTCTACAACTCACGAAAACAATGAAGGTGTTTTTGAAGTTTCAATTTCTGAAGATTGAGTTTGAGTTTAATTGTCGTCTCGTGGTTTTGTAGAAATCCAACTGAGCCAGTTTAATTTGATACGGTTGAATTTGGTTGTCTGTCCATGTCTGATCATTTTAATCATGAAGTCTGTCATCACGGCCTTTGAATGAATTCAATCAGCAACAACAGGATTACTTGACAGACGTCTCAACAATACTCAATTATCTCAAACAACTATTGAGATATTCCAGTTGTGATCGTAGTGTTTGATCATTCGAGACGAAGACCTTTTAAAAAAGAACATCTCAGAATCATGCTCATCTTATCTTGAGATAATGAGGTAATAACGGTAAGTTGTGATAAGGGGAGAACCGATGTCGACCTCCAGATAAGCAAATACTTCACAGACCATCATGTGGTCTGTACTTTTACTGATGGCTGTAATAGAAAAGTAAAATGAGCAAAACGTGATTTTACTGAGTGGATCTACAGTCAGCTCTCACATGAGGCTCTTGCATGCATTAGCCTAATGTTTTAGTGCAAGCACGATGGTGTTTGGAGGACAGTGTGGCTCACTGTGGTGAATAGTGGAGCTCCATGACAATAAGGAAAATAAGATATAAAAGCCTTTAGCTACACAAACAATATTTGTCAGTAGGATCAATTCCATGTTTGTTTCATAGGATCTGTTCCATTAAGAAAATAGAGATCACCAGATTTATGCTTTACAGTGTTGCAAATTACAATATATAATGTTACACCAATGACTGTATCTTGAATCTCTGGTCTGTCGGTTGTTTCCACTCGTTCACGTTACGGCCCATTTGCCTACGAGCCACCGGTCACGTCTTCTGATGTCTGTGGAGCACACAGGTGAACAAAACAGGACTACTGTGTGAGTTTGCAGGATTGTCAGCGAGATCTACTGCTGTGGTCCAATCAGACGCGTCTCCCCGCTGCTCGAGAAGCTGAATGAAAAAACACAGGTCTAAAAATACCCACGTCAGCTCAAGGACTGGCAGAGGTTGGCAAAGAGACACTCATCAAGCTCTGTGCACTAACATCAGGCTGATAAACACCAAACTGTTGTTGGTGAATTTGTGTTCTCTACCAGACACTGATCATGATTTATGTCTTATGCTTCATGGTGAAAGTGGCAGACCGGTTTCAAGACCGACCAGACTCTTGTGGCTCGAGCATCAGAAAGGTCAAATTCTAGCTCTGTCAAAACTGACCACTTCTCTGTGGAAGAACCAAACCACAGCTGCTTTTAGAAACACTTACTGCATGTCACTGTGCTGCCACAAACCTTTGAACCCGATTTTTATTCTTGGATTGAACAATGAAAGTGCTGTGTGTCACACAAGGGAGAGAACTTTGACTTTGTGGTTGTATTTGGACTTTCTCTTCACTGCTGCTGCCTTCGAGTCTGCTGCCTGAGAAACTTCTCTGAGGGCACAATCAGAGCGAGGCCTTGAACTCCAGTTTCAAACTGGTTTCCTGAACTTGTCGCAGCAGAGATCACCTCTGTCCACCGGTTCATAATGGAACAAATGTTGTGTTTAGCGTTGAGGTGCCGGTGGAAAGCTCTCCTGCCTTATGACCATAAGAAAAGGTTCCAATGCTGCTGTGTTCGGTTCCCACTGCAGCCACACAGGATGACCACTACCTTTCATATCTCCATTTTATCTCGGTTTTACATCTGTGTGAGCCATTCTGTAAAACATTAAGTTGTTTTTAGGAAAATGCTGGTTCCACATTCGCTCCCACCTCAGGAGACATTACCACAGCACATCATAATATCATAGATCCAACTAATGGAAGGTGAAATTCAGTGGCAGCTATTTTTAGAATCGATTTTAATTGATTAGTTGTTGCAGGCCTATTAGTGAGCTGTCTGAACTTATAGAGTCTTTAGTAAAGGGTTATCACAACTGTGCATTTGTACATGTTAACACATTATTTGTGAAAGGTTTTTGGTTCAGATGCTCTGCAGCATTTCTCCAGACGTGTACTTCAGGTTCTTCAGACAGCTTGTCAGTCTAAACATTGGTTGTTATTGCAAAAACGTTTTTACACTTGGGGGAGGTGGAAAGGTTAGTGTATCAATGAAAAGAAAATGTGACAAAGCGCAGTGGAAAAGGATCCGGCAATTAAACGATGACACACACGAAGTGACTTAAATGTCCACTGGAGAGATGAAAAATGCAAAACAAAGCAGGCAAAAACATCTGATCTGTGTGGAATGATGAGGAGGCTGTAACCTTCCTCACATTAATACATGAAACAAATGCAAATGCCATATTTCCATCATGTTTTCTACATTCATTTCTGCCATTTGAAGTTGGACTGGAGCTCTTGTAGTGCTGCATACTGCTTACCTTGATGAACCAACTCCTAATATTTGCATAGTGGATGCAAACATACTTAAATTTGCAGTTTCTTTAGTCAGTTCTCTGAAAATTTGGTTAAAATGTGCGTTACATTTGGATGGAAACGTGGCAAGTGAAGCATCAGTAAATGAATACCTATTAATAAAGCCATTAAGTACAACTTCTAAATCCTTTACAAAGGGTTTCTCATTAGAAAGTGGAAGTAAAACAATTGCATAATGAACCCCGAGGACAGGATAAATAAATTAAATAAAGTAACAGACAAAGGAGACTTAATGAAAGGAGTCTCCTTTGCAATTTAGATGAAGTCGCTCAGCAGATTCTCAGTGTCGATATGTTAATTTTAGTTTCGTCATGCCTGGCAAACATCAAGTTTCTTCTCAGTGCAACAACAGGAGTAATGACCGGCCCAAATCTGAGAAGCTAACTGAATCAGTGCATGATGGAAAACTGAATTAGAGCCCACAAACATGTATTTTCCACAGGAGCAGCTCCATGGTGAGGAAGGTGTGTTCGCAGGAGCTTTGGGAGAGATTTCAAAGCGTTTCAAAGACCTACATACATCCAGTGCCTTGTCATTACACCGGGCCTCTTCATCAAAGAGAGGCTGAACTGGTATAATTTCCACCAGTGAAGGAAATAACATGATAATAGACACATATTTCAGTTGTTTCTGGGCAGAAAGCAGCAGCGGCTGACATCTGGTCTTGTTCTGTAGTTATGAGAATCAAACATCTGGAGACTCCTTGCTACTGTTGTGAAAGAGACAAATGGGTCACGGTCTCATTTTAAACACAAATCTGTGGTCCTGATATCTAGGTCAACTTAGAGAGACTTACACTGCTTTATTTTAGTTATTTGCCTGGCAAGAAAACACAGAAGAGCTGAAGTGATTAGAGAAAAAGGAAATGCGAAAAAAAGACAAATTTATACAGTCGAGATGGAAAATTCAGTTCAGGCTGCTGAGATTTGAACCAGATATGTATTTAAGAAACAGCTTCTCCAAAGGCTCACTGTGTTGTGCTGAAGCGGGCCTACAGAGTTTGTGTCTCACCATAGAGGAAAAACAAGGTGGTCCAAAATGCAACGTGACATCAGAGCTGGAAACTGGCTAATTGGGGAAAACTGGATTTGTGAGGCCTGCTTTGTTTAAGGGAGGGGCAGCCAGCCGTTGGCCATGGGACTGTCTCAGCCTCAGCTGACTGGATGCTGCAAACCGAGTTTGTGAAGCTTGAGAGGCTGCAAACATTATTATTTCCAGAACATACAAACAAACATATAATGCTGCTATTCCAAGAATTCTTTCATGTCCAGTCATGGCAGGTCTTTGGTTCTGTGGTTGTTCTTGTTTACTGGATGACAAACCATAATGCAGTTTTCCCAACAGATGCAGAAAGAAGCTACTGGCACCCTTCACCACTCAAGAGAGAATCTATACTGAGATATTTTTACAGTTTTGAGTGATTTTTTTGTTAAAGGAGATCAAAACCTGGATCCAGACCTCTGAATCACTAACATCTCGCGTGTGTGTCAGCTGGTTGGAGCAACAGTCACAATAGTGTCTTAGTAGTCTCTTGATTGTCAGTGAAAAATGATCTTGGCAAGTCACTACTGATTAGTTGGCTAGGCCAAAACAAAACCAAATGCCCCCTCTAAACAGGAAATTGGATAACATGCATGCAATGTCAGAAGGAATGAATTCAGTTGAAATGAAATGGTAATTCAGTGTGACTATCGCATGAAAAAAACCACTGATGAAAGCAGGAAAACAGGCAGATCTGACAGAGAAGGATGGACCGGATGTTTCTCTGTTTGTTCTTTGTTTGTTTCTCCATTATTTTCCACAAAGAGGCTGCTAGCTCTACCTGGAGTCCATGCGAAACAGGAACAATAAAAAAAAAAACGGACTACAATCAAAGTCACATCATGTCAAAAGCACAATATAGGACAAAGATCAGTAAACAAGTGAACTGCCTTTACACAGGAAGCTGTCCCAGAAGCCTCTGACAGTGGACACAAACACAAAACTGTCATTAAGCATAAAAAAATCAAACAAGGGTCCAAAAACAGCAACAACGAAACATCTGGGTGAGACTCAGCACATGCTTCGTTGATATTTTGAATGAGGGTCTGTTTGTAATCTGCCTGATGTCGGCTGGGAGCATATCATGAAGAACACCTCTCGTCATACAGTTTGTTCGTGGACTCGGTGCTAGCAGACATGTTGGCATCCATTCGCAGGGGCCTCCTTTTATCTGTCATGAGAAGCTTTATGTCAGACTTTAAATCTGAGCAGCTGCTCCTCAGCATCTTTAGATCCACTGTGGGAGCCTGTAGCGCTCTGCTGCCACACTCTTCTTCTCAAAACTCACCAAGTGTCGGACTTCCCCAGCCACTTTATTCAATTGACTTTGTGACATTTTGAACCTGAAAACAGTCTGGAGAGGGCAGCGGGGAGGGGGGTCGGCGTGGAGAAAACAACGAGGCCTCACAAAACTTTTCGAAAACAGCGTCGCCACCAAAGAGGCATAATGCCTCATTGTGGAGGCTGAATGTGGCTGATTGTTTTTGCTGGAGAATCTGGAAGGAAGAGGGAGGGGAGGCAGGACGCATGTGATGTTTGAAGTCAACCTGAAAACATAGATTTTTGTTCTGGAGACTTACAAGACGCTAGTGAGTGATTTACAGTAAGCTGAGGAGTTGGGAGACAGGAAATGGCGTCTTGATGGCAGAATCCTGAGAGGTGACAGGCTGTCACTGTGTGTGTGAGCTTCAGCGGACACACACACTTAAACACTCGAGTCCACAGCCCAAACTGATAACATGTTATCTAACCTCAGTGTGATGCATCATGTGATGTTGGCCTCAGCTGCAGGATGCTGCTGTGTGTGTGTGTGTGTGTGTGTGTGTGTGTGTGTGTGTGTGTGTGTCACACTGGCTCTATTTATTCAGCTCTCAGTTTCTGCTTGTCTTCTCTCCGGTGTTTTCCTGCTGCCTTCAGGAAGCAGCTTTCAGGACGGCCCGATGGGTTTCCTGGCAGGACCCCCCCTCACTCCCCCAGTTCCTACAGGGAGACAATGGGAGGTCTCCTACAAGGGCATGAAGGGGTTGTGTGTGTGTAGTGATGAGGGGGATTTATTGGGGGAGTAGTGGGCTTCCCTTCAGGAAACTGCAGATTTATCCCAGCAGCAGAGAGGCCCTCCTGTGTATGTGTGTGTGTGTGTGTGTGTGTGTGTGTGTGTGCGTGTGTGCGCGCGCTTGTATTTCTGTGTTTATTAGGCCTAAATGTCCTCACAAGGATGAAGACATAAAAGAAATCTTCTCCTCGCTTCTACGAGAGATTAAGTTCAGGATTAGCAGTTGGTTTTTGGTTTAAGATTAACTGGGATGAGAGTCAGACACAGTTGAGATACTGTTTCCTGTTTCAAACGATAAGTTGAGGCTCAGAGTTCGTTCTTGAACTTGGAAACGCAAGTTGCACAACAATCTCACCCAAAGGTCCATGTAGGAACTTTTGATCACATGATTTTCATTCAGGATCATTGTTTTTTTCTGACCACTTTTTAGCTTCTTAAGAAGTTGAGAAAATGATCTCAGCTCGAGGTTCATTGAGTAACTGTTCATCTGCAGATGAAGGTCAAACAGTATCAGATCAAAATCTCCAGAAAAGCTACTAAACGGATCTTGAGGTGAGATTGAATTTGTTAAAGACAGAAAGCTTCATAGTTAAATCAAATAAATTAAATCTTGTCATAATGAGTAAATTGTTTATGGCTGCAACTGATGATTGTTGTCACTGTCAATTGATCTACTTAATAGTTTCTTCCATTATTTGATTAGTTTAGTTTATAAACTGTCACTTTTTTTTTTTTTTTTTTTAAACTGTTCAAACCCCCAAAATATTAAATTTACTGTGATTCAAAACAGTGAAAAGAGGTAAATCCTCAAATTTGAGAAGCTGGAACCAGCAGATGTTTAACATGTTTGCTTTCTTAACAAACGATTATCGATTAACGATTATCTAAATTGTTGCCAATGACGTTCTCTTTGATCAGCTAATTTATAAATCCTTTCAGGTCTAAAACTGTTAGAGGATGAGACTGAAAATGAGATCAGTGAATGTCCTCATAACTAATCCTGATGGGTATGTGGGTATGTGTGGTATTCATGTAGAGGTGGGGGCCTGTATTTGAGGTTTTTATGTCTGTCTCTATGTGTGTGTGTGGGTGTGTGTGCAGATTTCTGAATGGGTTTTTCTCATGTAAAGTAGTCGGAGAGTTAAAGTTGCTGTCAGTGAGAGAGGATGTTGGCTTTCACTCCCCCCTCATCTGTCAGATCGAGCCTCTTTCTCTCTGTGGCTTCTCTTCTTGGGAAAAGGGTGGCGGGGGATGAGGTCACTGTTTGAAAATATGGCTCCGAGCCTCGAACCAGCACAACATTTCCTCTTCCATGAAGCGGACTGAACGCAGGACAACCCAGCCCTCTCCTCAGCCATGAGTCTGCTCTGGTCCTCCTCCTCTCGTCACATGTTCCTGCTGAACCAGAGGGGAAAAAACAGTACATATCATATACTAAAATGAAAACAGTACAAAGACAATATATTTTATATTTTACCTCATCAGCTTCATTGATTTTTTTTTTTGTAAATATATTCTGAATTTGATGCAGTAACACGTTTCAAACAAGTTGGGACAGGAGCAACTAAAGACTGGAAAAGTAGTGGAATGCTCCAGAAACACCTGTTTGGAACATTCCACAGGTAAACAGGTTCATTGGTAACAGGTGATAGTATCATGATTGGGTATGAAAGGGGCATCCTGGAAAGACTCAGTCGTTCACAAGCGAGCATGGAGCGAGGTTCACCACCCTGTGAACACCTGACTGTAATATGATTTCATCTCAGTCATGCACTCGCTTCACAAAGCTCTGGCTCTGTTTTACACTTTTGGGTGTGAGCTGCTGCAGTTATGATCGCAGCGTTGCATTAAAACTGAATCGAGTAATTTGTAGCCATGGAAATCCAGACGTCTCTGGCTGTTCAGTCAGTCTGAAGAACAATGAGGTTCATCTGTTCACAATAGAACCTCTTCAGGCATTCACTTAAATTAGGTTGGTATGACCACAATCTGTAGCTGTGAACATCTTTGTCTGACTACAGGATCCTGTGATGCTGCTTGTGTGTGTGTATTTTCGGATGTTTGTGTGAATATAATTGCTCATATGTTTTGCAAGTTTGCACAGTGTCGCTGTTGATGTGTGTGTGCACATGTATATGCTTTATGGGCATTTTTGTAATTTTGTTTTTGGCTTGTGTGAGTGTTATTATGAGCACTGGCACTCAATGGTGTGTGTGTGTGTGTGTGTGTGTGTGTGTGTGTGTGTGTGTGTGTGAGAGAGAGCCAGAGACTTGACAGCGTGGCTCTCAGCTGCTCAGGATTCGGAGTGTAGAGGGAAGGAATGCAGCTTCTCTGTAATTTGCTGTCTGTCATCAAATCAGAGAAAAACAGCAACACTTGAGAGGAGCTGGGGGAAGCGTGTGTGTGTGTGTGTGTGTGTGTGTGTGTGTGTGTGTGTGTGTGTGGGAGCGAGGGCAAAAGAGTCATGTGAGGAGGGTGGAGATGAAGAGTGGAAACAAAGAGGTGAGAAAGAAAGAAGGGAAGAGGAGATAAACAAAATATGGAGTAAGCAGAGACAAACACACCAAAAAACATGATCACATGACCATTCATGTACACTGTGTGTGCCAGTGTTTGGTGTTTTCATGTAGGCTGTTGTGACGTGAAAAAACGCAGAATTTAACAGCACAACAGCTGCTAGCATAGACAGTAAGGTTAGCAACAGCTGTAAATCATCATCCATGTTGATTTCACCACGAGAAGCCAAAGCTCATAGATGCAAACAGGCTGCATTCAGAGCTACTTCACTGCAAATATGAGTTGGAGGTCATGTTCATCATCCTGGTCTTTCTGTTGCCTTAGTTATCCTTGTTCACCTTGCTTCAATCAAACTGGGTGCCATGCTGGTTTGGTCACATTGTGAACTTCTCCCTCTTATTCACAATTTGGTCTATAACGTGTTTTCACTTCAGTCGGCTTGTTAGAAGAGGAGGACCGCTATATGTTTACAGCGTCTTTGCGCTGCTTGTTGATCTTATGAGAACAAGTTTATGCAGGTTTAACCCTGAGTCTGATTGTTCCCAAACCTCCAGCATTTCTGATCTGAGTTCATACGTGTTATTGTTCTGCTGATCTGCAGCACACATCCAGCTAAAACGCGTCAGCACATGTACTTAGCATTATTTATAATGTTATATTTGGTGTTGCTATCAAAATATGATTGATGTAGTGCCTAGAATAAGTGCCTGCATACAGTCACAACTGATGTCATGAAAACATGGTTCCCTGTGTTTCTGAGTGCCAATTATGAAGTCACACTGTCAACTGCCCAGAAAAACATGAGCCCTTTGTTTCATGTTTAAAGACATGTAATTTGTTGTCATTGATACAAACCATATCCCAGCTGTATTGGAGCTATACAAAGACCACTTCATACACAAATTGTACTGAGCGTTTGAGGGTAATCCAGCGTACCTGTTCCAGAAGAGTGCACACAATGAGGCAAAGATACGTAAACTGAAGCCAGATTTGTTTCAACTTCAAAATCTCTTCTCATTCAGAATTATATATTGCAATAAACAAACCCACCTTTGAGTCATGTGACTTGCTTATAAGCTCTGGCTAGTTTAGTATCTGATCCTAAACAAACTCCATGCAGAAACTCAAAGTACAGTAAACTACCTCTCTGTGGTTTGGACCAAAGTAAACCAACAAGGTGAGGTCACATCCTTGCAAACCTTCATGTCTGTATGAGTCGTGTGATTGATTTGACCACCACAGCATCAGTTACTGTGGTTTGACCTGAGAGTAGAAACTGACATGGGGAGAAACAGAGCCGAAGCTGACAAGAAGACACTGAGCAGAAACCTCGTTATCAGTACTGAAGAGTCCGTCTTTTTCCTTTCAACTCATTATTTCAATCAATCCATTTAGTCCAATATGACCCATAATATAACCTGTGATAATTCTGTCGGTCTTCCTGAATGTTGCGGTCTTAACTTCGACAATAAATCGGCTGCTGTCTGAGCTGACAGATGATGTGTGTGTGTGTGTGTTTATAGGTTATCAGTAGTCAGTCAGCCAGAAGGACGGCCTGCGAGTTGCAACAGCATGTGTTAGGAATGTGCCTGAGGCTGCTGGAAAACACATCTGTGTGTGTGTGTGTGTGTGTGTGTGTGTGTGTGTGTGTGTGTGTGTGCTGCTACAAGAGGATATATATGTTTGAAACAAATTGAATGACTGCAGGTATCTGAGTTTCTGTGTGTGGGGTACAAATTACTGTATTTCACATTTCAAAGACAGAGTGTGTCTGTGTTTTTGTGTTGCACAGATTCTCTTTGTTTCAAAGAAGAAACTGAGATTTGCCCTAAAAAGAGTTTTATGTTGGAAACACCTTCAAAGACAGCAAGCCCTTGAATCTTCTTTATTAACACACTTGCGGGTTGTGAGGTTTGTGGCGGTGCAGGTGGATACACACCTTGTCCAAGTGTCCAGTTGTCTACAATCAAGGCTTTTTCATATCTGCTCCCTCAGCTGGCTTCTCAAACCCAACTTCCTCTCTTGTCACATGATAGCACATCATGTAAAATACTCTGATTTCTACAAAACATAGTTCCAACATCATTAGTAAACACTGCTGTCTGCAGCAGCTGGAAGGATTGATGCTTTAGGTAACAAATCAAGTTACAAAGGACTCCAGGTTCACTCTGTGGACACATGGGTGACAAATTGTGACAAATATGTATGTCGGCCAGCACAGCCTGTAATATGCAGTATAGCACTATTGATGTACCTCTGCTCTGTGATGATTGTGAGTGTTAGGACAGATCTGATGGTCTGTGTCTCTCTCTCAGGGCTGTGTCGAGCAGGGAGGAGGGAACCAGCCTGAATCCAGCTGCATGAATCTCTCACTGAGCGGCTGAGAGAGGTAAACATCTCCTCTGACACAACATAACAGCATTCACTGAAGTTAGTCTGTCGTATTTAAGTTGATGCTTCCTTCTTTTCTCTGTTATTGTCACACCATGATCCAGAGCATCAAGTATCCAGGGTATGCAGTTTTCCACTTGCTGTAGGAAGTCTTGATCACTGGTAGCTCTTTCCTGAAGCACAGGAAGTGTTTGATATTTCCTGTCTTGTTTGGAACAAACAGAAGAACCAGGTTGTTAATGTGATCAGCCATAGGTCCTAAGCCCTAAGCTTTGATTTTATTGAGACAGCTGAAGCAAAAAAAAATGTTTTTTCCATGTTGATTTTTTTAACTCTCATTACTTTTAACATTGAGATGTTTTACAGTGCAGTCAGACCCCTTGGACTTTCTCTGTCCAACATGTCTGAATGAATGCTCATTCTCCCAAAAGGAAAGATTTCCCAGTGCAGCAGTTTGTGTGGCAGATTTTAGTGGTCTTGTGGTGAGAAGGATCCTGTGGTTTTTCAGTAGAGCTGGATGGTGTGACGCTGTTGTTAACGGAGCAGCTGTCTTGTGGTTTTTGGACACAGTTCAGCTCTTTGTTGTTGACTCTGTTCTGAGGTGTTTCCGCTGACTGCTAGCTTCACTCTGTGCCAGAAGTTTCTATGCAAACACAAAAACGTACATTTGAGTTTTAGGCATGAATCTTGCATTGTTTGTGACGTATAACAACTGTCACTCTTAAAAAAAGTCGAAGTTCTTCTTGTAAACACATCATTTGACAGCTCAAGCAACCACAGGTAAAGAGCAAAGTAGAAAGCAGAAACACACACACAGATACACACACTGAGGTACAGATGATGTCAGGCTCAACGTCCTTCAACACCTCTCAAGAAGAAAAGCAAACAAGAGACCCATTTAACAAAACCTCTTTATCTGTGAGAGAAAGGAATTCACCTTCTTTTGAATTCTATCACAGGCTGTCACACATGCCAATGAGCCATAAGAAAACACACTTCTTCAGGCGTTTCCGCACTTTGTAGTAAGTTTACACCCCCTATAAAGAAGCATATATATCCACCATTAAAGTGAGAGCAAGGAGCCAAGTGGGTTGTGAACAAGTTATATTCTACTAGTTGTTAGGAAGCTGTCTCCTATTAACAAAAACATGGTCATAGGAGAGCCAACATTTAGAGCATGTGATTTGGACTCCTGTAGAAAAATAAGTTAATATAAAATCAACAGACTTGTTGACCGTCAGTAGTGTTTATACCAAGCTAAGTGTTTTAGTAGTTATATCCTTTTCCTTCCTCTTGTTCTAAGTACAGTCATGACAAATGCATTCCTGTCACTGTGTTTTCTTTAGCCAGGTATTGATTTGAAGCTGTGTGTGTGCTGAAAGGTTGCGGTCCTAAAAAATGACTCAGTCGGTGCAAGTGAACCCAAAGCTGCCTGGTAAGAAAATGCAGTAATATGCCATTGGTTTTGTTTTTCCACCTGATATCTTTTTTCGTCTTTTCTTTTTTTGACTGTGAAAATGTACATATTTAGGCTTTTCTCTCATCATTCTTTCAGTGCGTTGTAGCTTTTCCCAAGCTGCAATAAATCAAATAATTAGTTTCTGCCTGTAGCAGGTTTGTGGAGTTTACCACACTGACATGGTTCAGATTGTATCACAATGCTGTTAGCCACAGGAAACAAAATATTTTTTGAAGCCGTTTGATGTGTCTTTGTGATGATTGTACTGTAAACACCACAGATCAGACACCTAAACCATCTCCAATAAACGATGACACAGTGCAACTGTTCTGTATATTGGCTGGAATAGGTACTGTGTCGACACTAAGGCACACACGTTATACTTCCCAACACGAGTATTTTTATCTCTGCTCATTTGTGAAGAAGATTTTGATTCGAGCTTTGTCTTTTCCTGCAGTGTTTTATGGATCAGGAAAAACATTAACATGTTGGTTAGACGTCAAGTATACATACAGTGTGTTTTAGAGTAAAGCACTGAATGTAAACATAACTTTTGTTTGTTTACTATGAAACTCCACAGTATGTGGTCATATTGTCCGGTCACATGTCCTTTCCCCTTCAGATCTGGGCTCTCCATTCATATACTCCAGTCAGGAGGAGGCTGACCAGCCTGGCTCCTACTCCGTCCAGACTCCCTATGGGTTCCAGCTGGATCTGGACTTCCTCAAATATGTAGAAGAGATAGAAAGTGGGCACAATCTCCGTCGGGCACCTGTAAGCTCTCGGCGCTCTGGCCGAGGGCTTAAACTTTCACAGAGGAGTCCAGGTGTGGGGGGACGTACCAGTGGCTGGACATCCACAGAGTCTCTGGCATCCCCAGCTAGTGAGGATGGCAGAGGTCCTCCACCACCACCACCACGCAACCGCCTTGGGTCAGCACCCTGTGAAGGGCTCTGTCTGTCCCCTGTGAACCTCCTTAGTGTTCCTCCTCTGTCTGCTGGGGCCAAGGTGCCACCCCCTCCACCACAGCGCAACCTTAGAGTTGAGCGGACTCTTCTGGAAACCAGCCGGCGGCTACAACAGGAACAAACCAGCCACCAGCACCAGAATGGTGGGCGCTTCCAGCTCGCAGATCCTCCCAAACAACTCTTACCCTCTCCATCCACTCAGCCTCTGCAGAGTAGCTGGACTAAACCCAGTCCTCAAACCTCTGGGCTCAGCACTCCAGCTGCTGGCACCACAATGACTCCAATCCCACCCAGCCAGCTGCAGACTGTTAGAGAGCAGATGGCTACAGCCTTGAAACAGCTGAAGGAGATGGAAGAGAGGGTAAAGGGTGTTCCTGCACTTGAGAAAGAGGTGGCCACGCTTCGTGCAGAGAAAGACATGCTCCTGTTGGCCCTGCAGGAGAAGAAAGTAGCCATAGAGATGGCCCAGCAGAAGCAACCATCCACAGAGTCTTCTACCCAAACCATAGAGACCCTTCAAACTGACCACAGTGTCCACAGTCGATTGGCTGCACCAACCTCACCTGGGCGTAAAGGCCTTGGAAAATCTAGTGAGCTGAAAAGGCTTGCTGAGAAATTTGAGGGGAAGGAAGAGAAAGCCACAGAACCTTCACCAAAAGGTTTCATAAAAGCTCCAGAAAAAGCATCTGTTGTTGAGAAGAAATCAGTGGCTGTTGGGGACGACATGCCAATGGACTCTGTTATTTTCTACTACAGCCAGGGTGTGAAAGATGCTTCTGAGGGCACCAGGGTAAATGTTTGTGAGAAAGGCACCGGAACAGAGGCCCCTCTGGTTCATGAGATGGGAATACAGGCCAGAGTGGAGACAGAAGAGGCTGAGGTTTGGGTTATGGAGTCACTACTTGGACTGACGTGTGAGTCACAGCGGGAGATCGACACCTTACAGGACACCATCAAATTCCAGCAGGAGTCCATCGTGACTCTAGAGGACAGGTTGAGTGTGGCTGACAAAGACCTGGTGACCCTTAAAGCCCAGCTGGAGGAGAAAACCTCCAAAGTCACGTTTGAGAAGGGGGTCCTTGTAAAACCAGACACAGCAAATGTGCAGGTAGAGACATTGCCTCCTACACTAAAGCATGCTGCAGTTCAGTGCTGTCCTGAGGTCAGCAATGCATGTGTAGGTGAGAGTTTAACAGCAGATCAGATCGAACAAAGCACTCAGACTGATGCCTTAGTGGAACCAGCTCCTGTTGCAGTAGTCAGCACTGGGTGCCAATGGCAGAACTTGTTTGAAGAGAAGATGGAGCCGAAAGTGCTTAAGAAGAGACAGTTGACCATCGCTGAATACAAGGTCTCACTAGAAGAAGAAGTGGTCGGTATGGCTGACAAGACAGAGGAAGACCAAGGAGAGAAGACTGTACCCAGTGACACCAAGACTGGTGAGAACTTACAGTTACAGTTTTAACAAGCTTGGGGTCAACACCATATGCAGGTCCTTAGAATGATTTTCTTCAGAAAATACATCAAATTTAGAATTATTTATCTTTATAACATTGGTGCAAAAATATAACAGCACAACATTAGTAAGAGAACATCATTTACAACTTATAACATGGATTATACTGGAGAGACTACACACCAGTTCTTAATTTCCGAAGTTCCTTTGAAATTCTGTGTACAGAAAGACAGTGTAATTTAATTTAAAGGGAAAATGTGCTTGAAAGAACTGTGTCTTTTAAAACCAAGTAAAAATTAGGTAATTTTTAATTTTTTTAGTCAATACCTTTATGGTCAATTGTATGCTTGCCTGTAGGCACAAGTAATTATGAGCGTACCAATTTTAAAATGTCTGTATTCAGTATAATTAGCTGCAAAATACATCATCCTTTCCATGAAACTTCTTTTAAAATTATTCTGAAAATACAGAAAATAAAGCTGCCCACTCTGATATGAAATATTTACACTGAAAAATGAGTGGGAATGCAGCTTTCTCAAAGACATTTGGCTAATCAGTTTTCTAAAGCAGTTTCAATGGAAAGACAAAATGTAGTTTACATCATGTGTCATGTGTGAGGTATGCATTCCTCTGTTGTACTTTGAACAATTGTTTGATCCATCTGCTTTATGGTAACAGGTATGCTGAAATCAATCATGAAGAGGAAGGATGGGAGTAACTCCAGCGAGAATCGCACCACTGGCAAGAAGAGCCTGCAGTTTGTTGGCATCCTAAATGGAGGGTTGGTAACATGAAACCTAATTTATTTTTTACCATAGTAAAAATAAAATAAGGGCAGACAGTGGTCTAGAGGCTGGAAATAACACTTTGACCAGGTCACAGAGCCATCCAAGTGCCTAAAATGTGAACTGCACAAGTTTGTTTGTTTTCCAGCAAATATTTGTGTCTCCCAGGTATGAGTCTACATCCAGTGAAGAAGAAGAGGAAGATGAGGAAGAAGAGGAGGAAGATGGGAGTTCTTCTGCAGAAAGTGGAGAAGGTGAGTGCATGGACAGCACAGAGGAGGATGAGGCAGCTCTGGAGGAGGAAACATCTGAGGAGGAGAGAAACGTGAACCTGGATGAGAGTGACACAGATGAGGAAACCCTGAGAGCCACAAATTATTCATCTGATGCTGTCAAAGAGAAGTACGTATGTTGTTTCTTAATATAAAAGAATACAATTTGTCAGTTGCTACACTGATTAATGCAGTTTCAGAGGGCCCCAGAAAATGGGTTAATATAGTTTCCTGGTGAAAAAGTAGTGTGTGTGAGGGCTGCCAAATCATGTTGTATTAACATGTATGCTGTAAAATCCACATACAGCTGTACTGCAGATTACAAACTATGCACAGAAAGCAGTAAATAGTTTTGTTACAGGTTTGAGCTGAGCTCCAAAATGCGTGAAGCCTGCCTCATCCTGAAGAACCACCTGAACGATGACATCAAAACACTGAAGAGTAAGGAAGTGGTGCGTTCCTGAATGCTTCTTTAAACCATTTTATCACTGAGTTCCACATTTCAACATCACCACTTCATTATTGGAGTAATGCAAAATCATAATTACTTTAAGTTGATGAAAGCTGTGGGACTGTATGTTATTGTGTAGGGATATTTCCAGCACCTGCAAACATCAATCACAAACAATGGGAACTTCATGTAACAATAACAGAGGAGTCTAGACTGAGAAAAGGCTCAGGAACTGGATCATTGTCGGCTTTAAAAACAGATGCTAAAAAGGACTTCCCTTGACATTCAGTGGAAAGTCAGGCTGCTCTGAACTATTTAACTTGCTAAAATACACTGTATACACATTTGTTTTAACCAAACTATGAGAAACTGAGGGTGACAAACTAGAACTAGTAGTAAAATACAACTTCATTATTGTCTAGAGATGGATATGCTTCAGATTCTGTTTTGATCACTAGTTTACACATACTTAAAGATAATATATGACTCCCCCCCCCCCACCTTCAGCTCTCCAGCAGCCACACTGTACAGCTCGAGTGGTTCCGCATCTCTAGCGCCAAGATGGCTCAGCCTTCACGGGTCTCGGACTACTTGATGGCTTTCTCTGAAGTGTCGTCAGTGCTGTTGGAGCACGTGGTCAACATGACTGACGGCAATGGCAACACGGCTCTCCACTACAGCGTCTCCCACTCCAACTTCGGTGTGGTGGAGCTGCTGCTGGACACAGGTCTGTGACTGAATAATCCACACTACTGAATGTTACTGGACTGGCTACAACAATAATCAAGCTAGTAATCCAAGCAATTATTCAAGAAGGGTCCAATTGAGGTCTTCATGTCTGGAGACCCTAGGTCTGCGAGCCAATGGGGAGAGAGTTTGATCCTAATATCTGAGCTCCATCACCATCATTAGTGGTCTTTTTTGAATTATTATTGTACCAGATTTAAAAACAGTCATGTTCCTCTGCTCATTAGTTTTAGCGAGGTGTATCTAATAAATTATTAATTGTATATGTTTATGTAAACCGCAATGATTGTTCTGTATATCTGTGCACTTGCTTATGTTCCCTGCAGGTGTGTGCAGTGTGGATAAGCAGAACAAGGCGGGCTACACGGCAATCATGCTGGCTGCTCTCTCTACTGTGAAGGAGGAGGAGGAGGACATGGTTGTGGTCAAGAAGCTCTTTGGTCAGGGCAATGTCAATGCCAAGGCCAGCCAGGCAAGTCTGAATCACATTATCACAGAGCTCTTGTACCAGACACAACACTTTATGCTGTTTACTCTTGAGTATTGCTTGTAACCACTTTCTTTTACTCCTTTCATGTTCCCACAGCCATATTACTGCAGTCATTCCTGTCATTTGCAAGTCATCTTTGTATGTGTGTAATGTGAAAATATTTGTGCCACAATTTAATTTGATATGCAGTCATTTATTTGAGATACAGATCTCTACTTAAAAATAGCACCTGAGAAATGTGAATGACCAACATGTGTCCAAACAGAACACAGAGACCTACTGTGAATCTGTAGTTGGCTCCATCAACCAGAAGCATTCTATCACTTAAGAGTCGATTCTGGTTCAGCTGACTTCGTTCAATGAATTAAATTAGAGTTCTGTGAAGAAGAGGGATAATGCTGTTCTTTGTTCCCTGTTTAATGGAATGGGGGACACGTTAGGAGTATTTGTGGTGTTGTTATAAAGTACTACACTGAGATCCAGAAGACTGGATAAGGGAAATGTGTAGCTTTACGTAACACTCAAGTCATTCGTGAGAATGTGTTGAATTTTGAGTGGTTTTATCTCTCTGCTTCATCCAATCAGGTTGTGTAGTGTATGTGTTTGGACACGGCGCCTGACAGGCTCTCACACTGCCAAGTCATAGGACTCTGAATTTATAGCATCTCTGGCAATAAATCCAATTACTGCTGCTTGTTATTGATGCTGCGGGTAACAACATGAGGCACGCAAAGCAATTTAAGAGTCAGGAATTTAAGTCATACTATTTTGTGCTGTGTTTTGTTTCAAGTTTAGCTTTTGGACTGTGGTGTCATGTGCACAGTGACTTGGAAAGTAGTTGTTTGATTTTTCCTTTGAATTAAGTTTGAAATTTAAGGCATGTGGTATGAAACTAGTAGAAATACTGAGCATTGACCTTTTATGACTTTAAGTTTGGTCTTTGGGACAATGCACCCTCTTTTATACCTACACTGCTTTTGGAACTCTTTTCTTAATCTTCATAATGTACTTCCTGATGTAATCTGTATCTGGATATTGTGTCTGTTTAAGGAAGAAAATGCATGTTGTGATTCTGATCGAGATGGAATCAGAGCAGATTGTGATGAGCTAGACCACCTCCAGAGGTAGTAACAGTAGCTGGAAAAAGTGATATAAAAATGAATGATGTCCATCCATGGCTTTCCTTGTAATGCGACACGGCTCGTTTCTTGAAGTCTGGCAGCCCCATTTCATTTGAGGGTTTGAATTCTGAGTGCATAAATGTATGCACTATGTAGTGCCATCCAAACTTCCCCTATTATATCCAAGGAGGGTTGACTCAAGGGCGACTGGACTTGAAAACATTTGGCCTCTCATCCGTGGAGTTTCTTCGGTTCCCACTGGTGAGGGTGTACTTCCCCTCTGTGTGGTCATTATCAAAGTCATCTGGTTGTTAGTGCTCCTAGCTGTGTCACGGCAGTCATTACAGTCATTTGAGTGCCAAGTGTAGTCTACGGTAGCTGGAGTTGTCACAAGAGTTGACTGTAAAAAGTTGTTAAATCTCCTAAAAAGGGATGAAAGAACAGCATTGTAGGTGGGGAATAAGTGGTGCCATAGAACCTCTCTTGTGTTGAGGGATGGGTTCTCTATATTTACATAAATAACCTTTCAAACCCTCCCTATCCAAAATATGTATGATGTTGTCCCCAAATTGAAATGAACGTGACCTAGGAGATTTAGCAACTATAACATTACACTTGGCCTCGGGTGATGCTAACGACAGTCTCTGGTCTACATGCTCTGACTGGACAATTGTTTTCTGATGTAGTTGCTGTACTGCAAACAAGGAAGTAGTTAATTTTCTGTTGCACAGTATTTTACCCCGAGTACAGAATAGTCTTTGTTGAACTTTGTAGGGCATGTTGTTGAGACTTTTTCTACAACATGTGGCAGAGACAGATTGATTAGCACCTGATTCTAGATCTCACTTGTTGTCCTTTGTATTGCGTCAGAAAACATTTGCTTCAAGGCTGGGTGACTTCTAAAGTCTCTGTAGCTCAGTGGGTGGTGCTGGGCTGCAACACCAGGTCTCATTCACAGTGAATACCAGTCTGTTGATGTCCTAGCTTTTGAGTACGTATGTGTGCATGGCCCATAACAGTAGGCACTGTTTAGGGCAGTGGTTCTAAAACTGGGAGGTGGGCCCCCCTGAGGAGGCAGAGAGAAACTACAGATGACCAGGGAAAAATATGGAGTGAAACTAAAATGAAATTTTCTGGGTTGATTAAATAAATCATTGATGCACAATAACTGAAATGTTCTTAAGCAAGGCACTTCAAATACAACATTTTCAGAGGACCTCTGCCAAAATCACTCAGCTTTAAAAATGTAGTGCTGAAAAACAGAAAAGGCATGTGTGCATAGTAAACCTTATCTGTATTCATATAAAGTACAAAAATTCCTCCCCTTTTATAGTTAATCTTTAGATAAAGTCAACAGTTTCCTCATTCACATTGTTTCAGGTAGTGGAACAAGAAGACTGGTATCAGTAAGTCAGTGTTGTTAGGAGGTGGTCATTTTTCTTTAATATTTCTATGTAAGTTTTCTCATCATTTAATAAACAGCCAATATGGTATGCTCTTACAAAATTGTATTCTCTTTTGGAGAAATGGCATTTATAATTCTTTATCTTTGCAGGCGGGCCAGACTGCGCTGATGTTAGCTGTTAGCCATGGTCGGCAGGAGATGGTGCGGGCGCTGCTGGAGTGTGGTGCCGATGTTAACGTACAGGACGACGAGGGATCCACGGCTCTGATGTGTGCTAGTGAACATGGCCGTGCTGAGATTGTCAAACTGCTTCTGGAACAGCCTGGTTGTGACATATCCATTGTTGATAATGTAAGGCATTTATTCAGCTGATGCACTCATCACGGGAAAATTTCAGTTACTTATCCTGAGCTTACAGACAAAGCCTGCTTGATGTGCATGTGAACTGCTGGATCTCTGACAGCTGAAAACATCTGAACAGTTTCTCGTCTGGGATTCAGCTTAATCTGTACTCAGGAAACGACTCCTCATGGGAAATAGGTCTATGCAGTTTCCCCTCCTTGTCACCTCTTTTTTTCTTCTCTTCTTTTGTGTTTTTCTTCATTAGCAAGAGTTTAAGAGCCCTGATCAGATTAGTTTCATCTGCCTTCTGCTGAAATCAGTGCCATTTACTGGAAACACAATCACTGGACCTCTCACAAGCCCCCGGGGGAAGAATTAAAAAGCCACAACTCCTCTGTTCAGAACTGCAGACTTGCAGATTTCAGACACAATGCCCTGCAGACTCTTGCATGAGTCCTCTGCATACCTCACCATATGATCCATGCACGAGATAGCAGTAATGGTTCATAGTTCATAGTCAAAGATGGAAAAAGCTCCTAAGTGATTACTTATTGACTGAATGATCCAGACTATAAAAGATTGATCATTTTGGCAGCCAACTTAAATCACCGTCCGAATGTAAGTGGGAACATTTACTTCTCAAATAGCAGAAATCTTACCCTGGAACGAGACTCTTCTCATCATTGCTTGTGACAATTCTGGCTTTGTGTTTTACTTAATCTGCACAGCCATGTGTTTTAAAGTGATTTTACAGAGGACTGGTCTGGATGCTTGAAGAGAAGCCAGACAGACAGATATTTGAGAGTTCACATCTGTACCAGAATGCGTTGGCCATTTAGTGCAGGCAGCTCCTGGATTGTGTTTCAGTGTAGCACAGCTGGACTGAGAGATGGACTCAGGGGGGATGGAAAACATTTGGAAAAGCCCCCACCTCCCCTGTCCTCTGAAAGCATAACAGCATGACAAACAATAACTGTAAGACACAGTGTGGTTGTATGTACAGTGCTGTTCAAGGGCCTTATTTAGTTCAGCTTTTCATTGTATGCATTCTTTTAACCAGACATGCAAGGATACACCATTTTTTTTTGGTATGGTATGCCTCTTAAATGAAATAATTTCTATTGAATAAGCTAAATACTGTCTGATGCCAAAGTGCAAGATTTCCATTAACAGACAATAGTTATTGTCCATTAGCGAGACCATGCTTGGTTATGTTAATCTATCCAGTACACTGAAAACGTACTGAACCTATATAACAAACTGTGGAATTTTCATTCCTTACCACAAGGCTAAAACCACAGGATCTTACTAACCGCAGCTTTATGTTTTGTCCTGCTTGACATATTTGATGTAATAGCAGGGAAAGTATGATTACAAACACAAAGAAATGCGAAGGATGCAGGGCAGATGAATGTTCTGGTCGTTTACCAGCCAATCAAAGATGCATGACAGTGACTGATTTGAATAGACGAGTTGCAACAACATCCATGACAAGTGTGATGTAGCACATCAAGACCAAGACGGGTTACGGTCGTGTAGTGTGGAGACACCTGGAATAAAGGAACCACTGTGTGTGATGTTGATCACCTGATCCATGTCAAAGTGTAAATCACTCACTTCTAGTCAGAAACTTCCTGTGTTTCCAGGGTCAGTCAACTCACTTTCACTGTTTCTTCCTCTCTTTCTGTAGGATGGCAGCAACGCTCTGTCCATCGCACTGGAGGCGTCTCACAACGACACAGCTGTGCTGCTCTACGCCCACATGAACTATGTTAAGACCCAGACTGCTGTGGTGAGTCCACCCTCCTCCCACCTCCTCGTCTGTGGAGATGGGGTAGTCACGTGAATTTGACCAATAAAATGACTGCACTATAACTTTTAAAAGGACTTGAAAAAGAAGACATTAAAAACAGTTTTAACAGAATTTGGCCTACCTTATGGCAAAGTCTCCTTTAAGTTTTAATGAAGACTGGAACAAAATACATGGCAGTGGGGTTCTTTCATTTCATTTTTAGGGTCACAAGCTGAAAGGTTTGAAAGCCAGTCTGCTGAAAAAGGGTGGGCAGGCAGGCTGATTCTGGTGCTGTCACACTCACAACAGTACTATACAGTGAGCAATGCCGCTTGTATTTAAAGTGAGTAGGCAGCTCAAAGTTCTACTTTGGGTGTGTGCAGCACTGTCTGAAGGTGCACTGCTGCCCCCTATAGGTGTTATTAAGCTCGTATGGATTATGTTTTCTGTGGGAGGGAAGAAAATGTTATATTACTAATACTTGATATGAATTCTAAAACATTTCCATTATTACAATGTGAATGCAATTTAATTACATTTTAAATTAACATACCAATAACAGGAATAAAGACGTGACTGTGCTTAGTATTTTTTCTGCTGGGGAGTTCTTTCAGTATAATTAAAAGTCAACCCTGTTCTTCACATTGTGTCATTTAGGGGAGTCCAAAGGCCCAGCCAAGGAGCCCCACCAGCCCCCACAAGCCCTGGCCGTCAGACTGACAGGATCATGGATGCTCGTGTATGCACACAGACCAGAAAACATAACTGGATCTGAGCTGTGAAAAGCTCCACTGGAATTTCTTAAATATATATCTATTTATATATTGCCATATGTCCTGCATTTATAAGTATGTTAATATGAGAATATTATTTTTCCATAAAGGTCATGAATGGTTATATTATACACTTGACTCCTAGCATGTCTACATGAGGTCTCCAGTGAGTGTTTTTTTTTCTCTGACAGGAGATGAGACCTGACATTTATTATTTGCACTCCACTAATATTTTACTGTTAAGGGCAACACACACTGGTGGCATATACTGTACATCAAAAAACTTGCACCAATTATTTTCTATGTAAGCACACACTGACACAGCAATATATGTCAAGATACTTCAGTGTTTCATCGTAAATCCCAGTGTTGACACTGCAGAAAATGTATCATACTGGCTCCCTGGATTGACTTCTGTTGGCATGTCCAGTGTGTACCATGGACGTCAAATGACACGACGCAGCTTGTGTGTGTTGCCCTCTAATTTTCCCTCTCAGTCCTGTCTTGATTAACTGATCTGTGAACCTCTTCACCTTCATAATCTGCACTAACTGTCTGTGCATTGTATGTTCATACAAATAAATATATACTGTATATATATTCATGTCTGAAATAAACATTTACATAAAGTGGATGAAAACTAATTGTTTCTGCATAAACACACTGAGTTAAGGTGAAGTATATAAAGATGATCTCTTCAAGATCAAGATGTTCTTACGCACAGGATAATCTTGTCCCTAAAAGTCTTCATTAAACACACACAGCAGGTTTTCAAATTTTTTTCTAGTACCTTGCCAGCCTGTGCAAGTGAGTATTAAGTGATCATTAAGGTAAGCAAGCATATTGTGAATTAATTGTAGCATTACAATACACATTACACATGGAATTATTCACTTGAATGCTGGAAACAGAGATAATTAGAAATTAAGACAAAACATGCTGTTTAAAAAGGCAACGCCATCGTATAGATTGTGCTGAAAATGATAGATCTTAAGTACAAAATTATTAGCAGCAAACTATACTCGAACTACCCAAAGTAAAAGTTGCATTTTGCATTTTCAGGGGCACAGGGTAATTTAGGGTTAGGTTATTAAGATTGGAATTTATGTGTAACAACTTCCGTAATTAGGAGGTTAGTGAGGGAAAACTTAAGAACCGGGATGTCCAAACATTTCCCCTTGGAGGGCCAAATCTGAAACTAAAGGCAAACACCTCTTGTATTTGACAGGCTGACCAAGTCAAAGGAGGCAAAGAGCGGTGAGATTTCCATCTGAACTTTATTTTCAATTATCTTGGAACACCATGTCTGCCCCACAACAACCTCAAGAACTCCTTCACGGCACACAGACTGCTCCTTATATAAGGGTGTCTGCTCACCTAATTGGCTGGCACATACCATTTACAGAAAGCAACGCAAATATCTACACACACCACCGTGCACATGTGACACAAGCCAACTGCAACATCAAAAAAATAAACGTTTGTTAAAATTACTTTAAATAAAGTTACTTAATGTACTTTAGTACAATACCTGAGTAAATGTACTGTTTCTTTATATTAGCTGTTTTCAAGAACGAAGCACTGCAAAAAAAAAAAAAAAAAACAACAACAAAAACATTTACTGTGCACATTTATTTGACATATAGAAAAATGGCCCTCCAGTATGCAGCTAAGTGAAAATGTGGAGTCAGTTTCAAAAAAGGGGACTGTGAATGAACTGTGGTTTCTCCACAGAGAGTTCTCTGCTGTCCCATGTTTGTATGACCCTGATTCCAAGACAGCTGGGACGCTGTGTAAAACATCATTAAAGCAGGATGTAATAGTTTTCTAACATGTACTCAAATGAAAACAGTACAAAGACAACATATTTAATCTTTTCCGACAAAAGTAAAATACAGTAAAGTTAAAACATAGGCCTTATTTGTGCATTTATTTTATTCTGTTTCTGTTTGGGTTATTGACCAGTCCTTAAAGCTACAGTCTTGACAGAATGAAACTGGGTGTGAAAGTTTTAATGAAATGTTCTTGATCTCTCCCTACAGCTCCTATGAGTGCGGCCAGTGACAGTCACAAGTGCTGCACCACAAAGTGATTTATCAATCCATTATTCTGTTGGTTGGTTGTAAATTAAAAATTTAGGGTTATTAAGATCATAATTCATGCTCAACGACTTCTTCCTATCAATAAAGTAACTGACTTTTTCAATAAATTGGCTAATTGCTGCTGATGTGAAGACACTCTAGGCAGTTGGTTTGTCTCTGCCTCAAAGTCTCAATGAATTTTCAAATACTTACTTTAAGCATGTTCAAGTCCCTGGAATGGTCAATCTGTTTGCGTAATTACCACAACAGGAGTTTATAGATCTGTGTTTTTTATAATCTCAACACAGTGTGGACAGATATCTTCAAAATTGTGTTTCTCATCAGTTTTCAATTTCTATGAAGCAACAGAGGTGACAAAACAAAACGAACAAAAAGCACAAACACAAACCCATGTTAATCCATGGAAAACGAGTATGCAAAATTCATTCTTTTCAGTCAAAACACCACAAGATACAAACAAAGACCTGAGCTTATACTCCTAATGCTATCATGCAGGCAGATCATCTCGGCTCCATTTGCCTCTCTGCATCATAGAGACTTGTGATTGTTCATCTTCCAAGTGTTACTGCACATAAGCTCAACGTGATGTTTAGTATGTCTAGCGAGGTCATGAATGTAACTGCCAGGACGAGTACAAAATTTCAGCTGCATTGATCCCAACTGGGTATACAGTCTGTCCATCTTCTTTAGGCGTTCATACAGATCAAGGCTGAAGCAGATTACATTCAGGCAAATTCAAACCTCAAATCCAACCAGCAGGGTCAGGTTTAAAACCCAAGACCTTCTTACTCTGAGGTGATCGTAATGAATAAGTCTAGAAAATGGTGAACAAAAGACACAGACAGATGACAAAATAAAACATTTTTAATTCCTTAAAAATGTATATTCCTACTTCAAAACAGCTCAGTATTTTGTGGAGCATTCTGTCAAATATAACACTAACTGACCAAGACTCCTGGGTAAAGGATCAACACTGAGAAGGCAGCGTAATGTATTTTGTATGGCCAGCTGACACACACACACACACACTAAGTCGACAGTGATAGATATTAAGGAGTTCACAATATCTGACAATGTTATATTGGCCTATAATCATTTTCTAATATAAACACAAATGTTAAGCACACGCGTCTATTATTGTTAAGAATTATCTGCTAAATCTTAATCCACAACATCTCACTGCCCCATACAGACAAAGGCTTCAAAAGCATGTAAAGCCTTGCATGTGAGCGGTGGTTGTTCCAAGTACTCAAGATGTCATCTGTGACCTGATTTCAGAACACAACACTTCTAGGTATTTCGACTCAAATCACAGGATCAGTCAAATGCTGGCATTTGATGCAAGGGAATTTGAAATTGATTTGTATGGTGAGGTTGTCAGTGTGGAAGCTTTAGCCTACTCAAGAGACGGAATCACACAATTATTCACATGTAATTACCTCCTGCATGAGTGTCTTGAGGCTCCTGTGATGCTGTAGCCTAGGGGCCCCAGATCAGGCTTTAAAAACCAGCAGACCACAGAGCCAAAAGCGTACCACTGGCCTTGTTTCATTGCGTCCTGCAGCATCTTTCACGAAACGTAGAGCAAAGAGACAGGATGGAGAACCACCAAGCTTCAGAGCTGATTGGGGTAGTTGCTGAGCATCCGAACATGTGCGTTGAGTCTAAACATAGTGTTTTGTGCAGAGAAGAGAACAACTCCAAGGATTCTGCAAATGCTGACAAGCAGTCTCACATAGAGAAATCTTACACCACCATACTGAGCGAGCTTGGAGAGGATGTCAACCGAGAGGGACTCCTGCGTACACCACTGCGTGCAGCCAAAGCCATGCAGTTCTTCACTAAAGGCTACAAAGAAACAACCCAAGGTGAGGATAGACTGTATTTTCTATATCTTGCTGAACCCAAAACTTTGAGTGGCGCTAACTTGATTCAAATCTCAACACTTTCACATGTAAAGACTTTTCATATTAGTTTTGAAGAGAACATTTTGGAATGCCTAGAAGACTTTTTGCACCTACAGCCCCACCATATGTTTAAGGCTTGTTGTCTTGGTCTCATTTCTGATTCATGAAACATTGAATGTTCGTAAATAATCATTTATTGCTAAATGCTACGTTTTGGAAAAATTGATAATTTGTCCGTCACTCTGTCACTTGAAATTTTCACTCTTTGCTCCACTAACATCTAATCCACAGATATCTTAAACGATGCAATCTTTGATGAAAACCATGAGGGGATGGTGATTGTCAAGGATATCGAGCTGTTTTCTCTCTGTGAACATCACCTGGTACCTTTCTTTGGCAAGGTAATTATTCAGTGTCTCTAAATTATGTGTTAGTGAGAACCCAAAATCCCAATAATGGATTTTTGAAATGTACTAGCTAATCTTTCTTTCTAAACATAAAGACACATCAATACCTTTGTTTTGGCTGTTAAAGAATTGTGACCAAACTATTTAGTAAGCCAGAGATTTTACAGTCAAAAGTCTTTCAAACTGTGACCTTCACAGACATGCTTATTCTGATCCGACATGTATCACAGATGGTATTTTAATATATACTGTGTAACATATACATTAATAAAACTAATACGTTGAAATGTTCCAGGCTCACATAGCATACTTCCCAGTCAAGAAAGTGGTTGGCCTCAGCAAGCTTGCTAGGTAGGTGACTGACACTGACACTGACACACACACACACACACACACACACACACACACACACACACACACACACACACACACACACACACACACACACAGACAAGCTTGTACGCAAAGACATTTGTTTGATTGTCGTCAGTTTTCGTTTTTCAGAATTGTTGAGATCTACTGCAGGAGGCTTCAAGGTAAAACAACTGCTATAATACTTTTAAGCCATGTCTTCTGTTGTAATCTTATTTTTCTTTTAATTTCTTTCATGGTCCCGCGTGAGATTTTATGCGTTACTTTCTTCACAGTTCAGGAGCGTCTCACTAAACAGATTGCTTCGGCCATCTCTGAGGCGTTGGAGCCTGCTGGAGTGGCTGTGGTGATTGAGGCTGTGTGAGTATTTGCTTTTTTCATTCATATTAAACTTGGGTCAAAGCTGTTTTCTGGTGATCTCTTTAATTTTATGCGCAAGTATTAAACTTTATCATGGCTTGCGTGCATTCACAAGCAGGGTGCCAAAAGATGATAGTGTGGCACCCAGATTAATGTTTTAATTCTCATTTCTAACTAATGGGTTCGGTGCACATCATTAACTTATTCTTTGGAATTTCACTGGGATTTTAAACACCTTCCTTTGTGTATTTCAGCCACATGTGTATGGTGATGAGAGGTGTGCAGAAGATTAACGCCAGTACTGTTACAAGTGCCATGCTAGGAAGATTTCACGATGATCCCAAGACCAGGAAAGAGTTCCTTGGCCTCACAATGAGGAAGTGAATAGCTTTTGGTTCAGCAGGCAGTTCAAATGTGGGAACTGCTTTAACAAGCAACACTTGCTGATTTGTGCACCTCTGCCAGTTTTACTTTCAATAAATATCTGTCTTTCATGGCATTGGTGGTGACTGTTCTCAATCTGATATTTTGTGTGTATTTATCTTGTTAAAATGTGACATACGAGGAGCGTCGTACCAAACACTGGAATGTAAAATCACAGAGTGGTAAAGAACAACAAGACCCATTTTGAAAATGCAAAAAAGTCCTTCACTGCACCAGTTGCCATGTCTCAGAGATACAACAATACAAGTTGAACATGCAGGTTTTGGTAGGATTCATCTATCTTTACATTTATAAATATGGTTTCTCATCATTGCCTGACATGCAAGTACCTTTATGCTGGCAAATATACAGTATGACCAGCACTAGAAAATCATGACACACTAAGTAACATCAGAGTCAATGAGAGTCTCTCATATACAGGCAGTAAACGCTGAACAGCTATACCTTCACATATTGAATATGAAGATTAATGTGTAATATGAAGAATATTTCTAACCACTTTCCATCTTATTAGCATGCAATTAAACTTGATGCCAAAGTCACCATCGTACTCAGATCATTTGCTCAGCAGCTGTTGAAGACCAGCAAATCATCTTTGAACAAAATCAGCAATTATGAGACTGCCAAAGACACAAGCTGTTAAGTATAAAACAAAGTAACAGATAATGTGTGGTATATTTCCATTACCTCTGCTTCAGCTCAAATAAACTTCTTACTTAAAAAAAATAATATCCTGCAGGAATTTCAATCAGGCTTTAGAACTGCTCTGACTAAAAGAATCAGTGACTGCAGACTAAATTCTGATTCTGGTCCATTGTTGCTATTAGTCCATTTTCATTATTATTTCTCTGACTACACATGCTGCCACTTGGTAACATAATTAGAGAGCACAATACATGTTTCCATCATTATGTGGTTGATACAAAACTACATCTGTGCTGAGGCAAATGATGCTGCAGTTATGGACTCCACTGCTCCATTACCAACAGTCTTTTGGCAATAACTAAATGTAAAAGAAATCATTTCTTGAAGTTAGTCAAGGATAAAACTGAAATCCTACTAGTCTGCCCATAAACAAAAGCAGAAATGCTGTTTAATAATCTGGGGAGATTAACTCGCTGGATTAAACCTGAGGTTACAATGCTTGGTGTTATTCTACATTCAGATCTAAACTTGAAGTCCCACATCACCAAGGTGATGAAAACTTCATTTCCCTCCTAACAAACATAGCTAGTATGACTATTTATAAATTGTCTTTCTCGAAAGCCGACTTGCTTAGTATAACACAGAATTTACTGGCCTCCCCAACAAAAAACAAAACAAACCACAGAGAGTTCAGCTCATTCAAAACTTCACGATTAACTGGAAGCAAAAGGAGAGAGCGCATTAGTCCAGCTTTAGCAACCCTGCACCGGCTTCCTGTAACATTCAGGATTGATTTAAAGGTCTCCTCCTCATATACAAAGCCCTTAATATGCTCAGACCAAGCTACATCGCTAACTCCCTCATTCATTATTTGCCTTCAAGAACACTGTGATCATCTGCTGCTGGTTTACTGGAGGTTTCCAGCAACAGCTGAAAGACAACTGGGGATGCAGCCCTTGTCCATTGCTTCCCAAAGCTCTGAAACACTCTACCTACAGATATCAGGCAAGCAGCTCGCTAAATATTTTAAAAAGAAAGCTAAAAATTTATGTCTTGACTTTAGGCTTTAACTAACTATGACATTACTGCCAACATGCCTGAAACTTCTGTGCTTTGCCTCGCACTTATGCACTGCTGCCCTTCTTTTAAAATGTGTTAGGCACTCAATTCCTGTTTTTACGCATCTTTGTTATTTTTAGTATTATTATCAAGTATTATTTTATGTATGATTTCATTTTTATGTTCATGTTATGTCCTTAAGCACTTTAAGCTGTATGTCTTGTATGAAAGGTGCTATACAAATAGTGTTTATCATTATTAGTATTATTATTGTTAGTATAACATATTGAAACCACATAATCCATCCACCCCCAGTTGGAGTTGACACTGATTTTAATGAGGTGGAAAATTTAATTCTCTACTTTTGTTTGTATGTTTTACAGCAAATATTGAATTGTCAAGATTCAGATTTGATTGGAAATTAGGACGGAGCAGAAAACATTACATAATATTATCCTTTTGATAATGTTTTTGTGATTTCAGAATGTTTTTCTAAATGTCTGAATAGAATTAAAAATCTAATGGCAAATCCTTTATAATTTGTGGATTACGGACATTAAAATTTGAACTAGATTAGTTTTATATTGAACAGATTATTTAGTGGTGATTTTCCAAGATATGCAGTACATACGGATGTTTTCATTTGTTGCTGCTTAAAGTGTCTCAATAATCACATAATAGATTAATAAAGTAAGACATGACAATTAAATTCAACAGCCCAGATGAGTAATCCATGCAAGCTAATCAAGAGTTGAGATACAGTAAAATTACAACCATTCTAACCTGCATTGGCTGACAGCCTTACCAACAAGGCGAGCGTATATTTAGGAACTACATGCATTTTAGGACAGGATTTATCATTCCTTATTCCAGTAAGAACCACAGAAGAATCTAGGAAAACAAACATGTAGTAGATGACGATTATGACAATAATAATTTTGCCTTTTCCATGAAAGTTGCATACATCTACTGGGAACCATGGTATCACTTTTTGGGATCTGTGAAAGCCGTTATTACAGCATAAGAGCATGATAATAATAACATGTAGATGATGATGTATAGCAGAATATTATGCATAAAAGGTTTAACAAATGCATTCGTCAGCAGAGGAATAGCCAGCATGCTTTAAAAATGTCTTTTTTCTTTGCTCACAATTGTTTAATTTGTTTAATTTTTAATGCAGGGACCTAGTTTATTACAGCAGAACCTGGTAGTATAACATCACTAGAAATAGGCTGTGTTCATGAGCTACATTTCACCTAAATAACGAAAAATATTTCAGTAAATTGTCCAGGGAACCTAAATGCAGTGAAATCACAACATGTATCTGTATTTCATCAATATCAGATATCCAAACAGACGATGTGCTTTCCTCCATCTCTGTCTGTAACTGTACTGGCTGGGATATCATGGAGGGAGTAGGGTTGGTGGGGGGCTGTGTCTGCTGTTTTGTCTACAGTGCCGTAACATTTTTTTAACCAGTTACTTCCACACCACTTCTTTCATTATGCTGATCTGTGAAGTGGAACGTAACACTGGCGGAGTTGAGAGGTCAGGGGCTCCCGCTGCCTAGATACATACAGTCTAATATTAGAACATTTCCTTGATTTGTTAGCAGCATCTCTGCTGACTCCCGAGCACATGGCAACAGGCCGTCCAATAGGATTTCAGGAGACCACTAAGCCCCCTGCTCTGTATAGCAACAGTGGCATCCTTCCCTTATTTATTTATATAGGAGTTTTTTTTCCCACCGACTCATTCTCATGCCTCTGTCCCCCCACTGTGCAGCCACACTGTGCTCTCAAACTGTGAAAAAGAGTTGGGGTGCGAAGAGTAGTGCTGCTCTTTTACTTTTGCCAATCCTTTACCTGCATAAGATCTAAAACCTACATCATTTTTATAGATTTTTTTCATACTTACACATATTTTTATAGGTTTATTTTATACTGCACCCCACGGACTGGTGGAGTTTTTTCATATTTATTGGATGTAAAAGTAAAAACAAAGTGGGAAATGTCTTGGAAAAGCCTGATTTTCATGAAGACAGGAGCTATATCGAAGATGAGGAGAGGGGATACCCAGAGGAATGGCATCGTGGGAAAATGTGGCACTCAGAGGGGACAGACGACAACCAAATGGAGAGGATCTTTAAAAGATGGAGGACACGGGGAGAAGCAGTACGGGATAAGAGGGGTGGGGGGTGGGGGGTGGAGGGACATAGGATGGCGTGAGGACCGAGGCCTGTGGTTGGTTTGATCTGAGCCACGTGTGCGTCCAGCCACGTCTCTTCGCCGCTACATGAATGTCGTTGAAACTCTGGCTTCCCCTGCTGCGCGATCCCTTCTGCCTTGGCCCAGGTAGGTGCGTACTGTCCCGTCCTGCTGAGTTTCCTGATGATGTTTCATTTTTTCAGGCTGTTATCTACATCAGAAGTTGCCATTTTGAAAGTTCTGTGCATGTTCAGTCTTCATATCTCTTCATCATTACAAGCTCAGGAACAGGACGATGGACAGCTTAAAGGTGTTGGGGAAATATGGCGTACATCAGCTGTCCCACTTTTGGGATACACGATGATCAATAACAGACTACGGCCAAATATTTAACAAAAGCCATGTTCAGAGGATTGTCATCATCGGTAAACGATATACCTTTATCTGTAGGATGGTGGACCGACGATTTCAATTGCCTCACACTCTGTGGAAGTATGTGACATTTCAGTGCTGCTGTAAAACACAACATACGGAAAGAGATTTTTATGACTCCAACTTTGCTTCTCATCAACGCTCTTCCTAATGCGTCCACCAATGCATCAACAGTGCATGAGCCAGGCAAACACCATTCACTTTGCTTTGATTAGGTCGCCATTACAACACCACTGAGTTTGAGACAGCACATTTTTCTGACTTAAAAACAAACATCGCACCATATATTGATACCAAAAAAGGTTAGAAATGACTCCTGTTGAGAAATAACCAAGCTGTCTGTCGTGCCAGATGGACGACACAGATTTTTAAGGACATAAGTATTAAAACATGAGAAAATGGGCTTAGGTGATGAGGATAGCAGGACTTTCTCCAAAATTATGTGTATTATTTCGCATCGTCTCAACAGGAACTGGACACAATGTACCATGAACATCGAGCCGTGAAGACTTCATGGCTGCCTACCATTCTAAGTATTTTGATGCTGACGCCATTTCCAATGCTTCGACTTTTGATCTGCAATGCTGCATCAGTCGCTCAATGTTGATGCTACTGTATAGTACTTATATAGAAACACAATGCAGTCCAAGTCATCTGTCAATTAACAACGCTAATACAGATAAATTTTGTCACGTAACCCGTATTTTCAAAGTTTTTCAGTACCTCTGACACCTAAAATCAATGCTGACATTATAAAGTTATCCAGATTTAGAAATAAGAAATTGTCATGTCTTGCTTTTTGGTTAAAACCTTACCAATTGTGATCGGATCAGATCAATCGTCAACCAAAAAAAAAAAAAAAAAAAAAAAAAAAAAATTAATTAATTAAAATAAAATCTGACCTCTCATTACAATATATTTTGATTGAAATAGTTTCCTCTTGTAGAGCAGCAAGGTGATACCCCCACTTCTCACCCCTTCAACAGGATATCACATTATAAACGGTATAGGAGGATAATAAACAGCTGACTAATCCCAGATGCTTTAAAGAGGATTTGGCCACAGTCCCGTTGAATTCTTTACCATGTAATGGGTTTCATGATATAACAGTTATTATATAAAAAAAATAGTTGACAGACTTGCCAAAAAGCAAAATCCCATGAAATCCAGGAAATTCCAAAAGGCAAAATACTATACTCCCTATGCTCCCTTGGACATTACATGCAAAGACTTTCTTTGCCATTTACTTTGAAGGGCGAGACCTGTGAAATGAAAATGAATATCTTTAGTGAAAGATACACTTGAGGTGTCTTCTTTGGTAAAGAAAGATATTCTGAGAGAATTTATTTTAAGGCTGTAAAATGTTGATTCTGAGAAACATATAAGGTTCATTGCTGAAGCAATGTGATTTTCATTGTTACATATCATCTGCTTCACTTATGTTTCCAGTTATTCTATTACAGCATATTTTGTTGCTATTTGCTGGCAAATCAACAGAGAAACTATTAAGGAACAAATAATCCGACAGGAATGTCCATTACTTATTAATCAAGTGAATTGCCTGACAAATCAACAAATTTCATCATGTAGAAATCATTTAAAAACACAATACTGTCATTTAGCAGTCACACTCATTTATTTGAAGCATTGCCCACGATGATCTGAAATGACAGATTTGTAAATGTATATGGAATACAGCATGACATGAGGGAAAAATCTCTGATGGTTGACAAATTTTTACGGTCTTACAACATATAGTGTTGGATCATTTCAGAGCATAAACAGTAACCACAGTGATTGAGTTTGTGGGAAGCCCCAACAAGTACTCAGATTGACAATGCCAGAGGTTAAATTTAAAAATTACTGGGCATCAACACACTGGGCAGCAAGTCTAGAACATGAAAGGGCAATAAATAAATGCCCTTTTCAAATAGAGGTCCCGCAATAATGCTGTTAAAGATGACTCAGAAACAAACAATGCTGAAATAATGCTGTCCCAGTGCATGATTTTTAGATTGCATGCCAGCACTTCAGAAGCAAAAGAGGCATGATGTGCAACATAACAGCATCTAGTGGCTCTGACTCCCCCATTTTACACAGACATCAATGCGGCTCTGTTACTACCTCCACTGTCAGCTTAACGGCAGAATAACCATGGCCCCAATTTTGTGTTTGCACATCTTATACAGAACAGTAAGGCAGAATAATGACACGACATTCCTGCCTTCAAGAGGCTGCATAAAAGGGGCTGTCCCAAATAGCAAAATAACAGTAATATATCAGTATAGGGCAGTGACTGCCTACTGGTGGACCATGGGCCACATGCGGCACACCAAAGCTTCCCATAGGGCCACAGAGTGAATTCAGAAAACGCATGTATAAATGTGGAGGAGGCTATGTTGCTCCTGAGGGTGATTGTCAATTAACTTGCCAAACCCTGGCAATACGCTGAAAAGTCCACATCACATTGTTCACCCATTCTATAGATCTGGATTATTTTCCAATGCCATCTTCTCTACTCTGTAGACCCACCATCAAACCGCCCCGCTCCCAGGCTGCTGGCGATTCCCTGGAGCTGACAGCAACGCACTGTGTGGGAGTTAATGCCGGAGTTGTCGTAGAATCACTAATCTTGTTAGACACGAGGCATTGCTTGGGTTTATTTTTGTTGGCCAACTGTTGTATTGAGTCCCAAACTGAGTATTTTTGTTTGCTTCCTTGGATCCTGAAGAGGAACTTTTTGTTGAGATAAGAACTCATTCATTGATAGTTGAACCATGGGTTTGTATTGAGCACTGATTGCCACCTTTCTTGTTTTAGGTTTTCTGATGTGAAATGACACTCGAGTCCTTGAGGGAGGAATCAGACAGCCATGCTTCAGTCTGTCACTCTCCAGTGGGTTTACAGCTCGATAACTAGTGTCAAGGTATCCAGGAAGCAGCTAATCAGCTGTACAGTAACCAGCTGAGCTTGTTCTGGGTAGCACCAGGCATGAATCCCATTAAGCGAATGACTGTGATGCAGAAGAGTGCTCAACTATAGAAAACTCCCACTGAGTATACAAAAGTGAAAACAAAGTATCTACTGGCAATGTCATCGCTCTACTCTGTGATGAGGTTAAACCGGGGGTTCAGGCTGAGGAACATGGTTTACCTCCACAACACTGGGCAGCCTTGAACTCACTGTCACCTCTCTATCCTCAGCCATGAGTGTAACTGTAAGCTGATAGTATGTGATCAACAGCACTGTGGCATCTACCATCCTGCTGCTTCACCACCTCAATAAAACATAGCTGGACTATTCAATCTGTTTTGTGAAAATGGCAGAAGAGGGTTTCCAGCTCAGAGCAGAGGACAACGAGCTCCAGGCGGCTGATTTCCCAACGTCATCACTAGCATCCCTCCATCTCAGGGACGAGGCTGTGGTCATCAACCAGAGCACCAACCATATGGTGGATAATCCTGAGCCCCATTCTGTATTTCCTGTGATGATGTCAACACTGTTTAACCAATCACGACAGCAGACAGACATATCCATGGCCACTAGGTCTGAGCCTTCACCAGCAGTTCAAGGTAAGATTAAAGTGCTATATTAAGCATTTTTAAGTATACACCAATATAGATTTTAATAATAATGGTAAGGGTAGCACAGTGGCGCAGCAGGTAGTGCGCGTGCCTCACAGCAAGAAGGTCACCGGGTCAGGCGGGGGCCTTTCTGTGTGAAGTTTGCATGTTCTTCCCGTGCATGCGTGGGTTCTCTCCGGGCACTCCGGCTTCCTCCCACAGACCAAAAACATGCTCACTAGGTTAATTGGTGGCTCTAAATTGTCCCTAGGTGTGAATGTGACAGTGAATGGTCGTATGTGTGTTGCCCTGCAGTCGGCTGGCGACCGGCTCAGGGTGTACCCCGCCTCTCGCCCGTTGACAGCTGGGATAGGCTCCAGCCCCCCCCCCCCAACCCCGAAAGGGATAATCAGGGGTATAGAAGATGAATGAATGAATGAATGAATAATAATGGTAATTATGATGCACTTGAACAATTCTAGTAAAAAGATGAGAAAATGTTGCAGAAACAATGTGTCTTTCATCATCATCATCATTTTTTGTGTAACAAAGCAGAAGACTTTTAAACCAAACCAGTACTACATTTAACGAGCCTTCAGAAAGTCTTTAGACATTCTGTAAGGAAATGTATCTGATGCTAATTTCTTCATGTCATCTGGGTTAATATGTGTAACTGTTAGTGCACTGTGTGACAGTATCATTTACAGTAATTACACTGCTATTTCAGTCTTAGTGAGAGATGGTAATCATACGTTTACAAGAAATTGAGGTGAAGTTATTTCATCGGTGCTAAATTAAAACTTTGGGGAACCCACATAATACATTCAACAGTTTGAATTACTGTGGGATTTCTGTTTAGTTTTGAATGAATTCAATTAATATGAGGCATTATTAATTCTTTATCACTGTAAAGATATATCTCCATTTGCCACAGGTCTGATTGGCCCCTCTTGATGGCACTGCTGCCACTGAAGCAGTCACTGAGACTCACTAATCACTGAAAGTCTGAATAGACTATTATGCTGCAACTGACAACTGTTTTCATGATCAATTAATCTGCTGGTTACTATATTGAATCACTACACTCAATAGATAAAAATGGCCAGCATAATTTCTCAAAATTTCCCCAGGATTCTCTCATATTTTACCCTTCTCTCCGGCCAAAAAGGACAATAGTTTGTGCAAGTATCTCACCAAATGGGTGGAGACTTACCTGTCCCTGAAGAGCAACGTCATGCTTTTTGTAAAATAAGCCACAGATTTTAGTGGATCACACAGAGGGAAAAGTGACAAATCTGCCAAGCATAAGTGGGGCCAGGAGGCAAAGAAACATGCTACACCAATGCTACACCACTGCATTTATACTGTCATCCATTTTCATAATCACCTTCTCCTACCAATTGTTTCTCTTGTCAGTAGCCTCTCTCAAAATCACAAGTGAAGCATAGTGTGTAAGTGATGTGTACATATCCTAAAAGTAATACATAAATAAACTAAGTGCTGAATTTATCTGCCCTTTTGTGTTTTTATTAATATAATACAGGGATGTTCATAGCTTTTAACTTTCAACCAGGAATCTAATTCTGACCACCTAATTGTAGTCACTTAATGTAGGAACTAGTAAACACGATCCTTGTTGCTCTGATATTTCAAAGCAAGTGGTGGCTAGTGCTGATTTTAGAATTCACTATGTGTACCCCTATCTAAATGTAAGGGGTATGTGGACAGTGGGAAGGGTGATATGAATATCTAATAATTTCAGATTTATTAGATGCAGCTTTTATTAGGTTTGTATGCCAGGCAAGTTTTGACAGAGCGTCACCATTTGTGGGACCTAGGTTAATGAGTTTATGTCCATTCTAATTTTACAACAGCATTCGTACGACTCCTCCAACATACAGCTGTCCGCAACAGCGATTTAATGCATCTCCAGGCATGCCATCACAAGTGCTGAAGGGATGATTTACATCAACTGCTCGCGGCACACCTCTCACAACACACATGTATCAGCATATGTGTGCATACTCACATACTGGTGAATACAGAAAAATTCACACATAAATGTAATGCTTTCAGGAAATGCCTGACAGACAGCTTCTCACCTTTCCCTGCTTCCCTAACACCACATTAACACACACAGGGACAATAAACACAAACAGACACAGTGGCACATCAGCTCCAGTCCTTCAGGCCGATATGACATCTCGGTGAAGACAGCTGTTGTTTGTTAGGCGAGGTGGGGCGAGGTCGAGCACTAAGCAGCGCGGAGTCTGGCCGAGTGTGCCCGAGTGTTGAGGAGTGCCCGTTCTGGTATTTTAGGCAGTCAGACAGTGTCACCTGTCAGCAGACTAGTCTGGACAGAGTCTCCCACATGGTGCAAGACTAAGCAACACAACGATATCTCCCTCTGGAGTCCTTGTCAGTGGGCCAACAGTGCGTGCTGAACAGCCACAAAGTGCAGATAGCTACATACAGACTGGACTCAACTGACATCAGAAGTAACACTGGGTCGCTGTACAATTGATGTTGCAGAGTTCTTGGAGCCTGAGATGGGCCAAAACGACAGCGAGGCTCAGTCTCACACCCTGACAGCCTTCCTGCAGGACCTTTCCTCCCCTGTTGATCATGATGATGTGTTTCCTGCCCTAAGAACCAACATTGCCAAGGAAGGAGGTACTCTCCAGCATCTCTTTGTTCTGCTTGCTAGAAGTGTAACAGGTCTTTCATAGCATATTTTATCACTTTTGCTCCAAAATAAGGGGACATAACATATGGTCTAGTATGAGGAATGTTAGCACAAAGTGCTGTAGTTTTTATTCCAAATACAAGCATCCTTCATCTTTCTAGCTCATTTACTGCATCGATTGTTTTGTAGGTTTGTCATTTTTTTTGTTGATCAATAAGAAGAGTGAGTGAAAAAAGGATGTAGATTATGATAGATTACCTTTTTTGAAAGTAGTTTTTACACTTAAGAATGAATGGAAGCAAAAGGCATATCTGAAATAAAACTGGGCCCTGATATCTCCAACAATTCAGACTGTGCAGAACATGCACTGTTACATTGATAATAACAGTACAACTACTCCCACTACACTCCTACTGCAACTGCTACTGCTGCTGCTACTACTACTACTACTACTACTACTAATAATAATAATAATAATAATAATAATGTTTTTTGTGCTTGTAATTCTGTGTCTGTAACCAAAATCTTTATTGCCTTTGTGGTCAGAACTTCAGCCCAAGAACAACATAACCAAAGCAATGGCAGCATGTTACTCCAGTTCTGATGACAACCGTCTGTCTGATGCAGAGTGGTACTGGGGAACTATCTCAAGGTACTGAGTACTCTCACATGGCATGTTGATGATTTGATGTATCACCTGGTAACATAATACAGAACATTAATCAAATTCTCTTTGATGCCAATTTGTTTAAAATTGGCAGAAATTGCAGAACTTTGAATATATGAGTTGGAGGCTTTTGAAACAAATGCTGGCAGTGAGTTGATTTCCTAAAAATCAGACAAGAACTCACTGAAATCTTAATGCCCTTTGTATTTGTCCAGAGAGGAGGTAAATGACATGATGAGAAACACTCCTGATGGCACATTCCTGGTCCGAGATGCTTCCAGTAAGGTTAAGGGGGAATACACTCTCACACTAAGGTAACTACTTTTAAAATCTATGTTGTGACACAAACTGTATTAACTGTTTTCATGTGTTCATCACATGATGAAACTTACATTTAATGACGTGAAACTGGCTGTCTAATACATTGTTTTAGCCTATGAGCTGCTAATATTCTTAACATTATCAGTGCTCTGTATCTCGTGGGAAGGCTATGTTCACCCAAATCCAACAGATGTATTCAGAGCTCAGTTAATATTTCCTGCTCTCAAAGTCTAACTTTAGTTTTCTGGGTTTCACAGTCTTAATTTAGTTTTAGTGGTTTTAAAATGAAACTTTATACAGTTCCTGGTTTCTGTCCAATTTTAGTTGAATCAGGACAGACTAGGTTTCAGATATAAAGCTTTGTTGACTAGAGCTTGGCGCAGACTCCGGCGGTCAGCAACATTACACCCTGTCTACAGATGATGCCTTTCAGTCGTGTTTTTCCAGTCATCAGTCTCACATTTGTCTGAAGGAACAGACACGCTCCAACTTTAGTCAATGCTGTCTACACTGTCTACCTCACACTGCTTCATACGCATAACTGTGACCCAAAGCTTTTCTTAGGCTTTAATTCTATACTTTGCTCATTTGCAGGCAAGTGTCCATACACTGTGTATTGGGCTGTGCGAGTTAACACTCCACAACAGTACTGTGGCTGAACAGATCCACATTAGATATAATGGAGGAGTAAGGTTGCCAATTTGCTGGCTTCACTCTGCTGTCGATGTAGAAAATGTGTTCCTTTGGTCAGTAAGATGACATTGTTGGCTGGATGTTGGCATCCAGAGGTCAGTGCAAGACCACAGTTGGGTAGTGAAGACAATGCATTTACATCATTGGTTAAGCCCAATAAGAAATGGCTCTCATATTTCCATATTTGAAATTCATCCCACACTGCTCCCACAAGTATGATGCCGACCGGCTGCTCCTGTCTGCTTTAGAGTAAATATATCTCACACCAGCAACACTTGTGCGAGAGTTCTGCTGGGCCTGAGAAATTTTTGGATCACACACCAGGCACGTGAAATTTTCACTTGCCAAAGCGTTTAAGTTTAAAGAAACCACAATATTTTCCAAGCTCCGTTCTTTCTCATTCATTTCTAACTGTTACTTGCTGCGCCATCAGATATTTGATTTGATGGGGTGGGTAGGTGGTTACATAAAGCTTTCCTCTGTGAACAAAACATACAGCAGTGCTTTCAATGGGAGTATGGGCATCTCTGCATGACAGTCATGCTTTGACTTTTGCAGAAAAGATGGCTCCAACAGACTAATAAAGATCTTCCATCAAGAAGGGAGGTACGGCTTTTCTGAGCCACTGGGATTCCCCTCTATGGTGGACCTGATCCAGTATTACCAGAACAAGTCTCTGGCCCAGTACAATTCTAAACTGGACACAAGACTACTTTATCCTATATCCAGGTACCAGCAGGTGAGTTTGAGACCTCGAGCTGTGAATGTACACTGTCTTATATTACAACAATTATTTTCACTTCTGTGATTTTTTTATTTGTATAATTAACAAATATAAAAACCAAATCCTTTTCAGTTTTTTATTGTAGAGGCTTTTTGTTATTTTTGCAGTTTTACTTGAAATTGTGTTGCATTAGAACTACTGAAAGGGAAAATGAACATGAAAGCAGCTCACTTCAAGGATGATTTTAATTGTAAAAATTTTTAGTAATACCGAAAATAACATGATAAATGTCAGGGTTTGAAACCTTCTGTAAAGTTAGTTTAGATCAGACTAATTGCATCATAGGAGCTTTAAAAATGGACCTGGACCTAAATATTTTTTACATTCTTGTTTGTATAGCAGCAGGTTGTGATGGAAGTTGACATTGATGCAGTTGGAGAGCAGCTGAGGATATTTCAGGAGCAATACAAAGAGAAGAGCAAAGAGTATGACCGTCTGTTTGAGACGTTTAATAAAACCTCCCAGGTACAACAGCATCGTAATCATCAAGACTTTTTTTTTTACTAAATAAATCTGTGGTTTTATTGGTTAAAATTAATACATTTGAAGTAAATGTTTTTCTTCTGAATGCTTTACCACAACAGAGCTTTGAATGTAAAGCCTTGACTGTAAAAGTAAAGATTTGTTTCCGCTCCTCTCCAGGAACTGCAGAGCAAGCGGACAGCCATAGAGGCTTTCGGAGAAATCATTCGGATCTTTGAGGAGGAGTGTGAAACTCAGGAACGGTACAGCAAGGAATACATCGACATGTTCCTCACGTTAGACAGCAGTACAGAGACTGACAAGTATGCTTCAAACCACAAACCCTTTTTTCCAATTCCAAAATACCGCTTTTTGTTTAACTCAAAATATCCACTGCTGGCCATGCTCCTTCACCATGCTCACAGCAAACAAGCAGACTCTGAACTCAAGTGGTTCTTCTCTCCCTCTTTCACCTCCTCCCTTCTGCAAGGATTCAAAGCAATTCAGACGAGCTGCAGTCAAGGGTGGAGGAGATCCACAGCAGCAAGAAGAAGTTGGAGGAAGAGCTGAGGGGGAAGGCTCTGGCTCACATGGAGGTCGACAGGAAAATGAACAGTCTGAAGCCTGACCTCATGCAGCTGAGGAAAATCAGAGATCAATACCTGCTGTAAGTTCAACCCTTCAGCGCTTCATGTTTCAATATTTTCTGTTTAATGTCTATGTATTAAAACAAGTATCAAGTTCATAAAAAGGTTTTGTGCACAGCATGTACCACAGAGCAAGATGTGCTAGCAACTGCAAGACAAATGTTAAGTCAGAATAAATCAACCACAAGTGATAGTGGCCACACTCCTCTGGATGAACGGTATCAAGCAGGTATATCAGTCTTAGAACTGTCTCATAAATCTGTCTGCAAATCAGGTGACCCCACATGGGATCCCAAACACCAGTACAAATTAGGTGAGTTAACATAATTAGCTGACAAGCAATCATGAGACACAGTCTGTCACATACCAATGACACAGCTGAGCTGTAAACACAGAAAAGGCAATCAGCTGTTCACATCCATGTTACCACAGCTGTGGATCTCCAGGATGCCCAGCAATTCACCTTATCATGACCTTTGGTAAAACGGTGTCTTTTAAGCTGACTCTTGCTCTTTCCTGTCTTCAGTAAATTCAAATATGAAGATTATGAATAGGCCAACTATTCAGGTTATGATAGGCTGTGAATGACACGTTTGCACAGTCAGTGTCTTTACACAGATGGGTGCAATTACTTTCCAACAAATGGAGGAAGACTTGAGGTCTGACAGAGCTGCTGACATTATTACTTTGCATTAACAACTCTTAATGGTAGAAATTTCACTGTGCCCTCATTTCATACAAGTGTGTCATGGCAATGTATAATATGAATGCTACATATTCAAAACAATACAATGGACAGACACTGATGTGAACTGCTTTTGGTAAAGCTCTTCTTTATTGTAAGAAAAGCCTTCTTTATAGACTTTCAACAGGGATTTCAGTTTTGGTTAATTTTGCGCTGAGGACCACGCTGGACTGCATCTCCCAGTCAGTCATGTCCTGGAAGATTTCAATGTCCCAAACCAATGGGAGAAATTCTGTTCATATGTCTGTTTATGGAGCCTATTTTCCCATGTTTTTGTGTCTAACAGGGACAACAATTTTTAAAGTGGTCCAGTATTGAGTGAGAATTCTGTAATGTAACCCCTGCAGGCACCTGTGGGCCGTCAATGTACGCCCACTAAGTGTTTGTTTTTGCAACTGACAGGCTCTGTTTGTCTGACAACATTATGACAAGGATCCCTACAGAGGTAGTCCTTTTTGTTAAAGAGTAAGATCCTTTTTGTTTAACCAGAAACGACCGTTATAACGCTCTCACCAACTCCACCAGACTCCATTTACAAAAACAGTAATTTTATCATCATAAAACACACTTCATTCAAACTCATCAGACACAAGCTGAACACATGACGCTCAACAAAACCATCTTGGTTAATCCTTACACTATTACAACTGTCACCACCAACTATGATTCGGTCAAAATAAACACTTAATTCATGAATTAGCTCTTTGAATCCCTTGCCCTCTACCACACTGAGTAGCAGCAAGTGGGTCTCAATCATATGGCACACTAACAGGGCCTCTGATGGGAGAGCATCACACTGTGTGTATGCAAACTAACATATAGACGGACATGTGTAACCGGTCAAAAAGATTCTCGTGGTAACCTTCTTAACAATTAACCATTAGCATCCCTAATGATGAAACAGAACTGACAGGGTAAATCTTACAGCATGTAAGCATTTTCATTTTCACACATTACAGCCTTTTTACTGTGTGTTGTCCATGTTTCAGTTGGCTCACCCAACAAGGCACGACACAGAGTCAGATTAATGACTGGCTGGGCATCAGGAATGAAGAGGAAGAGTGAGTATCCTCATTTATCCAGGCCAACTGAACTTACAGTTTTGTAATTAAAACAGAGATGCAGCATGTACATGAATGTCTTTTGTTATTTCTATTTGTTTCTATTTCAAAAATAAATGGCATATATACATTCAAACACATGCTACATAATTTTTTCACTTATTCACCTAGGCATCAGTGCTTATACGCATCTCCATGTGCCCGTTATCCAACATTTTTTTCAGATAGTAATCAACTGGCATAGGGCAAAGAGCCCAGGTTCAGTTGCTCACGTTTGTTTGAATGACAGGTCGTGACATTCACCTGTTAAGGTGTCAGAGAAGAAATCATTATTGATAGCTGAGAGCTTTGAATTGTATGCTTCAAAAATATATTTCCTACCTAATCCAACTCTACCACCTCCCCATCACCCCTCAGCCCATACACCCTGGCAGATGATTCCCACCAGGAGGAGAGGAGCTGGTATGTTGGCAGTATGAGACGGAAGGAGGCAGAGGAGCTACTGAAGGGGAGGAGGGACGGGACCTTCCTCATCAGAGACAGCCAAACTCAGAGAGGCTCTTTTGCCTGCTCAGTTGTGTAAGTACCATCAGATTTGCACCTATCATTGCCTGTTCTGAGTCCAAACTACCCTATATACCCATATTATTATTATTATTGTTGTTGTTATATGTTTTGTTGTAAATGTTCATTGTGCATAAAGAGTGATGGATTTCCTCTCATGCAGAGTGGATGGGGATGTGAAGCACTGTGTGATCTACAGGACATCCACAGGGTATGGCTTCGCTGAGCCCTACAACCTGTATTCATCGCTGCGAGAGCTGGTCCTCCACTATCGACACACATCCCTGATCCAACACAACCAGCAGCTGAATGTAACCCTGGCCTGGCCCGCTCTCAGCCAGCAGCCCAGCTGAGACACACCAGCATGCCACCCTGATGGCACTTTCCCAAAGCTTCACTGTATTAGCACTGAGGACGCACCAATATGGACACTGTTACCATCCTGTAACAGAGCACCGGTTAGTGTTTTCAGCATATGAGAAACAATGCTCAGTTTTGGATATCTAAAAATCGTACACTGGTACGATGTCACTGTAAAAAAAATAAATAAAAAAAATAACACAAAAAAACCCCACTACTGAACAGCAGTGAGTGAAACTGCTTTGAAACACATTTTGAACAGCTTTTCCACAATAGTTTTAAAGGTTATTAACCGCTTTGTCATTTAAACACAGTTACATATGTAGCTCCTGGCAGATTGCAGCTCTGTTCTAATTGTCTACTTTCTTTAATGCCATTATTACTAATATTAAATATCCCATTTACTCGCAATCTGCACATACATCTTGCAAAACACAATCAGGATTAAGTACTTAGCGTTTAACACTGAACTAAAACTGTTGTAGCAGTATTGAGGGAGTACTGAATTATTACACCAGTACTGGTTTCAGCGAGTTTCCCAAACCTGTGCTGTATTAAAGCTTTCAATACTGCTTGCTTTTATAAGGAGAACAGAGAGATATAATTTAGCTGTTTGAATATAAAAAGGATGACAAATTTCCCTGGTGAAGAGAAATTAATTTCAATTATCCACTTTCTTTTCCTGAAAGGCAAGTACAAGAAATCCTAAATATTTAAGAAGCAAATATTAAGTTTCACACAGTATCCAAGTCATGGTTTCTAGATTTGGCCAGTCAATCCAAAAGAACGCTCCTTATCATGCTATGCTTGGCATCAGTCAGCACGTAGTGCTACAAGCCAAATTCACTTCTTGAGCTTTGAAAAACTGAATTTGTTGCATCCATCCACAGTATCTTAAATCCATACAATTAGTGCAGTTAGGTGCTTCTGGGGGAACTGAGCTCAGGACGGGACTCTGCACTACCCAGCACACATGTATTATGGGTAGTGTAGAAACTGAGGAGACACACAAGCACTTTATCCAAAACAAGACAACCAGAGCGCGCGCGCACGCACACACACTCTCACACACACACACACACACACACACACACACACACACACACACACACACACACACACACACACACACACACACACACACACACACACACACACACACACACACACACACAGGCACAGGCACAGAAGTGACAGATGTGCATCCCACCACTGCTTTCACATATTGGTGGTTGAAAAATTTGATCAGGAATATAAAACTTATTTTCTTACTGAAATCTGTGAATCTTTCAGTTTTCACATTGAGATTTTCAAGAGCGAAAGCACTCAATACTCATGTCCTGTCTTCATTGTGTACATTTCTTCAGTATCTTCAGCACATTACAAGCGAGACACAATAGAAATTCATGGATTCTACCTCTGGGATGTATTTATGCTTTATAGCATTGTCATTATAACATCTTTAAAATTATTCTGAAGGAAGATGTTGATTTTTGTTTGTAGAAAAATGGGACAATCAGGGTAAAGTTTGTGGAATCTATGTTCGCTTGTTAACACTTTGAAGTGTTAGTAATAACATATGAGTGGGTATTTACTGTGAAGCAGCAGACACGAAGCACAGGCAAATACTGAAAGTATTTCCGTGTGTTACGTACATGCAAATGTACAGTTACTTAAGTACTGTATATGTGAGATATCAGTCTGGTTCAGGTCAATCTTTGATGAGTCAGGCTTTGTTTTATATTTCTTTACCTTTTGTGAGATTTTGTTTAGAATCGGTGATCCAAGAGCTTTGACAAGTCTCTGGAGCCTGATGTGGATCGATAATACAAGTCTTTCAGATTTTTGGTTCTGGTTGAAAAGTGCCCTTAAGTGTTTCCGTTCCAGCCATCATAATTTCCTTTGTGTTACTCTCAGGACAGGTGTCTTGTCCCGTACATAAGTACGATGATGGGTGTAAACAACAACGTTATGATGAACCGAACACTGAGGTTGTGTCTAGCTGAATACAAGGCTACAATAGCACAAGTACCCTGGAGTACCCTCAAGGAGAGTATTATTATCAAACTTAGTTATTTTCCTATAACTGACTGTTTTTAAGCATCATATTTGAATAACTCTATTTTAATTATTTTGTAAAAGTGAGTGTCTAAAAGACCTTATTCCCCTGGCAGTTGCCACACTGAATTTACATCACACTTAGTATGAGATGAGATGACATGAGATAGGCCTATATGCCTGTTGTTTAAAGTTTCTGTAAAGTTTCTACACAGTATTTAAAAGTGGCTGTTAAAACAACTGTTACTTCAACACATAAAGACTTAATATGTCATACTGACCGACCAAACAGTTGTAAAATTATCACCATGACTGATTGGAGGCGTTTTAGTTAGCTTTTCTGGTTAATTAGCTATTAGATAACAAGGTATGATTCCAGCTATAGTGGACCAAACAGGTATGTTACCAAAAATGTGATAAAATCGTCATATTGGAATTCACTTATTTGATAAATGTTGGCACACAGCTCTCCTTAAGTGTGAGGTTAATTCAAAATGGTGATGGAAAATCACATCTATAATGATAAACCTCTCATTTATAATGAAAACTGTTTACATTTCAGGCCTATGCAGGTCCCTCTAGCCCTGGATTGGTAACAGGGACTCCTTTCACAATACTTTTTGAGAGTGGAAATGAAGTGGCGCTTGTGGGTTACAGTGAATGATTCAAACTATTTTTATAGGGGATTAAATACAGCATAGTCACTTTGGGTTGCCCATTAATTTCAAGCATATACAAATAGTAAATTTGGTCACAGGCTTGATTACAATATTTAATTTTTTGTACGCATTTTTTCCTGATTAATGGGTCACCTTAAATGTGCTTCTCTCTTTGCGGTTGTTAGTCAAACACATGCTTGATGTTTGTTGCGAACATACATTTGATCAGTTTACTGACATGAATGGAGTTGGAAAAATTGTGTCCAATTGCTACATTGTGGCGGTAAAAAGATGTAAATGTTTGATTTTGCATGCCACCGTTGTGTAAAGGATTACTTAGGTATTATATGTATTACCATTCATAATGGTAACAAAGTGCTGCTTTACACAGATTGTGGACAGAGTGTGCCATAACCACTAGATGGGAGTGAAAGCAGGACTTTAAACCTGTGTGTAGTTACTCTCTCTGGTCAGCTGTTCATGCTGTTTTGTAAAACCCCGTGCTTATTGAAGAGCAGTACTACACTGTAGAAAACGATTATCTGTGGTGTCATCTAAAAGCAAGAGGGAATACTGCTACATGACTCACGCCAGCTGTCATCCGACTGTTGAGCTTTCATCTTTGTTGAATTGCCTGTCTTACAGGATATTAATTAAAATGGCATTTTTTTTTATCTCATAGCAACTTGTTACACCATAAACATGGATGGAAGCACCTAAAAGACTGTTATTACGTAGGCATGTAGGTTGCACGTCTGGCATGTGAAACAAAATAGTAGGCATCTGTCTCTTGTCAGTTAAGTAATCTGTATTTTTTGACTTTTTGCACAATGAACAGATTGAGTGTTAAACTAAGTCCATAACTTAAAATACAAGAGTATGTAACATTGTGAACTCTAAAGAGAAACTTTACATATCCCAGTAAATTTTGTAGCAGAAATACAGAAAAGGTATCCAGCTTGTATGTGCACAAAGATGGACTATACCACCACTCTGTGGGGTTTTGATTTAAAGCATAGCGTTTGCACACAAGTATCTCATGTGAGGTTGAGATACTATGTCCGTCTTCATGTACATCCACCTGAAGCAGGTGGACATGTGGTGGTGCTAAATATGAACAAGTTGCTGATGAGATTGATGTGTCATAGCACTGATAAAGCACTAATAGGAGTTAAAAAGAATTCTCTCTCTAATGAGCTGACTACTTAGTAGTGATTAGTTCTAAAAAGTCAGACATATTTGTAAGTGTATGTGCACAATTTGGTCTTTTTCTGTTGTTGCTGTCTCTTTTTATAACTTTACTGTTTTATCATTGTGCAAACAAATATTAAATAGAGATATACCCAAAATGGTTACTGTTTCATAGGGGAAAAATTGGTGTCTCATAACATAAAATGTGTGTCATGATGTAATTTCAGATAAAATCATGTTTAGTTCTCTGTCCAACCAACATTTATCTTAATAAGTATCCAGGTACTAGCTATCTTGGTAAGCTATTCAGCTAGCTTGCCAACTTTTCAACATCATAAATGCCATGTTTATGACTAAATCAGAGGATAAATAAGTGATTATGTATTTTTTTATTTTCAGACTCCTGTCTTCTTTATTTGAATTTGCCAGTACAGTAGCATATGCTCCATAAAACCTTCCACCAAGAAGGTTTCAAATCAATGAGATTTGGTCATACTCCTGAAATGTTGTGCTAGATACAATGGATTTATGGCATGGAAGACATAAATGGGAAGTCTGCCTAACTGGTGCATGGTGTAGTAATGACAGCTATAAACCTTTGATTTCAAACAAATAAGACCCAGTTGGATGCCTTCAGGAAGGACTTCCTGTTTTGTTCAGCAATCAGTTTTTGTGGGTTGATGAGATTGATTGAAGGGCTCATTATTATGAGAAGCAGGATATGACTCAACGACAGCAATGGTGTATGTGTGAGAAAAGGAGATAACCTGATAACGTGAAAGCTGGGATTGTGGATGGGCATTTAAAAAGTTCGATTTTGATCCGGTAGACCAGGGTCTGCAACTTGTCTCAAACCAATAATTGTTTTCTGTTTTTGTTTATTCAACCATGAAAACTATCTTCCCTCAACCTCATTGAAGTAGTTTTACTTGCCTAACTTTAATCTTATTGTTATTGGCTTACACTAATATTTTAGGAATAACTCATTAGAAACTGTTTTCATTGAATGTTCCAAAAATATTTGATGGGAATGAAATTTTGAGTCTTTTACAGAACTGGTCAGGATCACTTTTTTGAGTGGTGAATGTGTTGTTATACAGAGATGGTTTTGCTTATATACACAGTTAGATACAGTTAAGTGAAGGAACTAGTCATGTAGGCGCAGTATAAGTGGTATAGATGGGTTTGGAATTGTGTTGGAGATATGTTTTGTAAGCATAAGAATAGTTGTGTAACTGATGTGGTGATGCATAAGGTTAAGAGGACAGAAGTGGTACTTGGCTATCATTCAAAGGTTTGTCTATTTCCATCATCTTTCTTCCATGCCATAAACAGTGGGATCTAGTCGTTACATTTGTCAAACAGAAACCACAACACTTCGGGAGATTAGTTTGTGTTCACGTCACCTGGATTTAAATGGGAAGATCTGAAGCTTTTTTTTTTTTTTTTTAAATGTCTGAAATTTTGAGCTGTGGATATGATCAAATACCTCTTCTTCTCTCTGCATCACATTCAATGTAGTACTTGTTAAGATGATTTTTCTGTAACTTTGACTTTTAATTTTTCCATTGTGGCTGTATGGACGTGTCTTTCTGCTTTGACCTAAAACATTAGCTGTGAGAAAATACTGCTATTGTAAATGTTCATTTACTGTACTGATTATGCAATAACATTCAGCTTTACTGAAATAGCTTGTGTTTTCTTCAGAAGTCCTATCTGAGGAAAACTGATGGTTTCAAACATTTTTTGTTGGTGTAAAACCTGACTTTACCCACTTCAGAACATCATTGTTCATGTATGCACTTTCAGATCCCCAAATAAATTTGAAATGATGGTTTAATGATTTGTGAGTATTATTTGACATGATGACTTGGATTAACAAAGTACAACCAATATACATGTGAAATACCATTTACTGTTTAGATAATAAGCCCAGAGCAATACTCATTTAAAGCCTTGAGACACCATGTACTGTACCACAGAAGGACACAGTGTTTGCCTCCCACTTCTCTCTAAAATATACAGTGATGGCATGTTTCTGTGAAGCCTCCAAGCACATACTATATACAACTGCCAGTTTATTAGGTAGGCCAGGCTAAAATTAGTGCAGTCTAACAGTTGTTCAATAAATCCTCCCTTCATGACCGGTATTATGTTCAGTTTCCATTGTTTAGAGGTGTTAATTCAACTGAGATTATTTTGGAGCACACAGAAGGCTGTTTCTGACAATTGCATACCTCGTCGCTTTTTGGATCCTTTGTGGATAACTGGCTTGTGAGGTCATCAAAGTCAGCCTCCCATGGTTTCACATGTCAGCTCTTCAACAGAGGAACATATTAAGTAATTAGCTATGTGCAGTTATACTTTCCTTTTACTACTCAACCGGGGATAAACTTTGTAATCCAAACAAATTGCAATAATCAATTAATTAATTTGAGGCAAATGTCTTACTTCGTTGCATGACAAAAGTTAATACAACAACACTATAGTTTACAAGATTGGTTGTGTATAACATTAAACACATAGTTTAAACATTTACTGCACATAATAGTAGGTTAAAATATCTCTATGCCATAGATTTAAAATGTTTTGTCAGACAAAATCCTTAACTCCACAGACATCCTGTGTGCTCTGTTTTAACATTAAACATTATAGTCAATTGTACAGACATACAACATCATCATGTGCCAATGATGATGGGCGCACCGCTGGCCTGTCAAACTGCATTAGACACAGCGGTGATGACAGTCATCTCACGTACATTGAAGTTGTGGAATCATAGTGAGATCAATCTTAAATGATTGTTGTGGTCAATCACTACTTCAGCACCTTCAAAAGGGGCTCAGGAGATGGAGTGGTTGTCCACCAATCAGAGGATCCCTGGCCTTGCCTTGAAACTGAACCCAATATTGCTCCTGAAGCTGAGCCACTGGTGTGTGAGTGAATGATTATTGTTCCTGATGAACAGGTGGCACCTTGCATCTCTGTGTACAAACAGGTGTGTGAATGGGGCCTTGTGTGCATGGTAAGCCTAAAAAAAGCATTATGTAAAAACAGTGCATTATATAAATGTAGTCCACTCAGCAGCTGCTGCTCCGCAAAACAGAATCAACCTGCTATTATCCTGTTTCAACCATTAGCAAAGATCAATGACAGGGTGCCAAACACTGAGCACCATAATGATGAAATATAACCATGTAAACCACACACGAGCGTCAGAGGCTTAAGTGTGAGGGAAGCTGTATTCCTCACCTGTTAGCTAACCACAGATAATCCAGCACAGAGTCTCAATTCTCCAAGAGTTTCTTCCAAACCCTCTCTCAAAAAACTGAGCTAAAAGTGAAACTCACCACATCATCAGACAGCCAGCCAGTTGAAGGTCATGATATTCGCCAGTCACAGACAGAGGCCCGCTTGTTATAAACTCTTTTAGCTGCTCCAAACTGCTAATGGCGAGTAAATAGGCCATTTATTGGTCCAGAAGTGACAGTGCAACAGGTGCTTGGTCAGAGAGTCCACAGCAGTGTTCTGGGTAATAGTTATGTCGATAGCCAGGCTGAGGCTGATAAGTCCCCATTCACCATTTTCAGAGTAGCTTCCCTCCCGCCTTTTCAGTTAGCATAGAGCCCCTGCTCTGCTGCTCACGCTCCTCGGCAGCACGTCGCGGACCGTGGAGCCCCCCAGCGTCGCCGAGGAATCACTCACTCCTTCCCCTGTGAACAACTTTTCTGCCACCAATAAAACATTCGCTCCAGTTCCGCCAAACATCTGCTGACGAACGCTATAGGACGTGTGGTTAACGGATCCTGGACGCTTTCTGAGCGACGCACCAAACATTTTGGTTTTGCTTCTTTGGTGAATATTAAATATTAAAACCAAGGGACTAAGTTGCTGAACTTCATGGAAACAATTCAAGAGATTTCGCATCGATTTCATACGTTTGTAACGTTAAAGTAACGAAATCCCAACTGGCTTCAACTGGTCCACAGGTGTACTCAGTTATATCCGTTTTAAGAATCCTACGTCCAAGATGGCGTCATTTCTTCCCAGCTCAGTAAGCCGCTCATCTCATCAACGTCTTCTTTATTCTTTCAGAGAAAGAAAAAAAAAATCACGGGTTTTTGTTTCTGTAATCTTGGAGTCCACTATTATACTAGCTTGGAATATTTTCACCATCCTTTTGTTTTGAAGCAAAGAACAAGATTTTCCATTACCATTCAATAACTACAGTTCCCGTAAGGCTTTGCTCTTTCTGTAGAATTATGGGTTAAAATACACACACATTTTTGTCTTTATCTGTCCATCTACTTTTACGGGAATTATGTGTGTATGCTTATAAACCCTGTTCTGCTCATGTGGGACCACTAGAGGGAGGCCAATCACCATTACACAAACCTAAACTACACAGGACCTCAGGTGGTGCCTTTTAGCTGTTTTCAGTTGTCATAGCATTGCTAAATCTTATATATTTTTGTGTATCATCATGCTTATTTGTCGCATCTGCCACTAATACCAATACTTAGTTTTCCACTATTTAACTACTACTATTCAACAATTTAATCAATCCCAGTTTTGAGCAGGCATTATTGTTGTTTTCCTCCTATTTCCGAAGTTAGAAGTGGGAGCGTCCGAGGAACAGTGAAGGCAGCAGCAATCAATCACACCCGGCGTCACTCAGCTGGTGATGGGGCTTGTTAAATGCGTCTCCCGGGAGGAGCAGCTTCAGTCATCTCTCCTTTTTGACTGAGTGGACTTTCTCCTGATTCAAATCATGAAGCTGTCCGGAGTGTTTGTTGTGTTTTTGCTCCTCCGTGTTGACCGGGGTGGCTCCGTGATGTCTCATCCCAAACCGTCCTGCCGCTATCCTCCATCTCAGTGGTGTCGATCCCTGCAGATAGCGATAGAATGTAAGGTGAGTAGAAAAAACTGTTTACAGGATCACAGCAGAAAATGCTCAACTATTCACATTAAATAAAGCTGAGTGGCCCAAGAAGATGACAACAGTATTATTTTTTCTGAGATAATAATGTGGAAGCAAAACAAATGCAATAAAAGCTAAAAGTAGGGAGAGATTGCTTCTTATTTATTGTGCTTCACTCAGTATTGCCTAAAATGTTATTGATATGGTAGAAATATGAAGTGTTTCATACAGCCAAATACTGAAAGATACTTCTGGTTAATTTCCTTTCCTCTTGGCCTATTTTATTACAAGCTGTTTGAGTTTTATTCTGGTGAGGTTTTAAAACAGTCAATGTATGAAATACCAAAAAGTTATTTTAGTCATAACTACTGAGCACAATAATATTATGGTTGTCCCAGGCAGGAAATGTCGAGTTCAAAGTCTCCCTGGTGCAGATTTAAATGAGAGTCATGCTTCAGAAATTGAACACCAGTGGTTCTTCATGTGACCAGCTGGAAAATGAACAGTATAGTTTGTTTTTCCTTCAGTGTGGAGGCTTCATAATCATACTTTAATTGATTAATTAGATGCTGCAACTCAAGATTTTCATTTATACTTAAATCCAATGAGTATAAAATGCCCATCGGGAAGACTCCAGAGCCTGAAGTGATGTCTTAAAAATGCCCGTTTGACACCACCAAAGTTTACAGTTAAGCCAAAGAAAAGCTCTAATCAGTGATTCAAAACTGTGTTAAACTGAATTCATGAACCCTGAGGACAAAAACAGGATCTGCTCCACTCTTACTGATATTGCATCCAAGATTATCCCCCCTCTTCATGACACACTTGTGTTATTGTGTTTTAATTTGTAACATGATTTCACAAACTTTTACTCCATAAGCAGTCAGTGTAATGAATGATCCTGGCTCAAGTAGTGTTTTTTTGTTTTGTTTATTTTCTCAAGAATCCCTTTTGTTGTCTTGAAAGAACATGTTATTGTCACCAAACTAGAAAACGTGTGAAGATTTAAAAAGCCTTTTGCTACTTATTATACAGCGTTCATATAGTTTAGCGCAGCACAAGGACCATGACTTGAATCTCTTTTAGAAACTTATATCAGAACATATTCTGACAAGATTTTGCTGTCTTGTCCCTCGTGTAGGTTCAGAAGCAGTGTATGGAGATGAATGCTATCAGACCGAACCAGTCTGTCGTTCCAGTTTCTGTCACACTGTACTATGAGAGTCTGTGTCCAGCCTGCAGAGTCTTCATCGGCCAGCAGCTCTTCCCCACCTGGACCATGCTGCAGGACATCATGACCGTCACTCTGGTCCCCTACGGGAACGCTAAGGTGCGCTGATCCTCATGAGAGTCTCTGAAAGTGGAGAAATCTGTAATTGGAGGAAATCTTCCTCTCAATTTTTGTCCACATTTGGACTGTAAAAATCTAAATATCATCGTTCTGTTGTAGGAGCTTCCGTCAGAAAACTCTCCCTTCACTTGTCAGCATGGAGAGCCTGAATGCAGAGGAAACATGATTGAGGTTTGCATGTTTCATTGCCTGCACTGCACCTCTGTCATATTTTAATGAATGCACAAGCATGATGTCTTTGATGGATGCTGTCCCTCAGGCCTGTATCATCCATTTAACGGGACACTCAGCGTTTCAGATCATCTTCTGCATGGAGACGGCTGCAGATGTTCTCAATGCTGCCCAACCTGTGAGTATCTACAGAGGGAAAAAAATGCAGCTTTTCCCTTTTATTTGGGGAGCTCTGTGACTCCTCTTATAGAAAAAAAGATAAGTTAAAGTGAAATGTTGTGTAAGACTTACAAAACATCAGACAAAATATAGATACATCAAAGTGAACAATGACCAGTGATTAGGTGTCTGAAGAGTTGAAAACGTGTACTGTTGCTGATGCTCTGTCCTGTTGTCTCAGTGTCTCCAGCTGTACGCTCCCTCTGTCCCCTGGTCCAGTGTTGACTCCTGCCTGAACGGAAGTCTGGGAAACCAGCTCATGCACGCCAACGCTGCCATGACCAGAGCGCTGAATCCTGCCCACACACACGTTCCCTGGGTTACCTTCAACGGGGTAAAACAGTGATGGCACACAGGACTAATTGTGAGACAGAGAGATGAATTTGATGCCAGCAACAATTCTCAAACAAGTTGGGACAGGATCGGCAAAAGACTGAGAAAGCTGTTGAATGCTCCAAAAACACCTGTTTGGAATCTGAATTAATTTGCGGTGTTCAAAACCTTTGCAGTGGTGGAGGAGGAGGTATACAGATAAAAGTACTAACACCACACTTTAAAAAAACTGTTAGGAGTAAGAGAGTCCTGCACTGAAAATGTTACCTCAGTAAAAAATATCTAAGCAGGAAAATGCACAAGTATAAAAAAGTGAAAGTACTTGGTGTAAAAAAGTCCCCTGTAACTGTTAGAATATTATGATTTGCTGATTATTACACTTGCACTAATTCTAATTTCACTGGTGTAGTTGGACTGCAGTTTCTGAAAACTCTGGGTAATAGTGACAGATTTGTTTCAAACCAATCAGTTGATTAATGGAGAAAAATAATCAGCAGATCAATCCACAACAAAAATGATCATTCGATCGTAGAATTTTCTTCATGATTATTTTGGAGCAGAAATGGTGTGAAAGCTTGAGTTGTTTCTATACTGTTGCACTGTAAACTGCACACTGAGGTTTAATTGTACAAATGTGTTTTTGGACCCATATTATCTCATTCGAGTGAGATGAAAACAGTCTTCAGGGCGCAGACTGGAAGTTCAATAGTAAACAACATACTCTTTGTGATATTAGAAGGTCAAATAATTAATTAATCTCGAGCAGTCCCAGAATCATCCTGAAATGTAGTTTGGGATTCAGCTGTACAAGATGAAGCTCTGTACTACTGACGGTCATGTTGACTAAGCTGACTAAAACTGTTGTCTTTCAGGAGTACACAGAAGAGAATGAGGACAAGGCAATGTCATCTCTTTTCCATTTGGTTTGCCGCCTCTACAAGGTGAAGACTTGCCTGGTTTTCTTGTTGTAGTTACTGTAACTCTGCTTTGGGATATTTGAGGTATTAGTACTGCTAGAGAAAGTTTGAAGGAATCTTCTGACAAGGTAATAATTAAAGGTAGCCTGAGAGAGAAAGACTATAAATGTTTGTTCTATATATTTGTCCATCAATGCTAACATGCAGGAGTGTGCCTTGTCTCAGTGAGCAATATCATCTGTGAATGAAGTGACTGTAACCGTAACTGTGTGTGTCCATCTCCGTCTCCGTCTCCTCAGGGGGTGAAGCCTCCAGCCTGCAGTGGAGCCCCGGTCAGACTGAACAGAGGCTTCTGCTGAACAGCTTGAAACTGTGTGCTGCCCGCAGGAAAACGACTCGCCATGACACACATACAGTAATGTAGCAGATAACACTATCACAATCCTGCTGACATGTTTAGTTTTTGTGGAAGTAGTTGATAGAAACAAGGATGTGAAATCCCAATTTCTATGTCCCTCCTGTTCTTTGATGGGACCAAAGTGGAATAAATCCATCTGCTTTTATACAAAACTGTTGACTGACATTATTTCCATTTAAAAACCTGTTTTATCGAGTCGATCTAACGAAGAAAGAAATAACAAACACAGCCAGTCTGATAAATTTCCATATAATTTATTGGCATTTTCCATTTGAAACACCCTGAACTCCCGAGACTCTTTTGGCTTAAAAGAAGAACAAAAATATTGTTGTTTCCTTTGACAGAACATTGGAGTGACAGATGTGTACATACTTGTAAAGGATACTTGATTTTTAGGCTCCAGAACATAAAATCAAAAGTCCTATGTTACAGTACTTTGTCTCAACAGACACGTTTGAAGAATAAATATCTTTTATAGAAGTTTGCACGACACAGAGGCTGAGAAAACGAGACAGCGTGAACATTAATGGTGGCAGTATCAACCCAACACAATAACAGAGCGACAGCAGGGACCCTGCTGCTCGCCAACACATTTAACACTGTATGGCACTGATGTCTTCCTGTAAAGAGCCACAGCACTGTGTTTAACATGCCCATGTGATGCCTCATCACTGAGCTACAAACGGTACATTCAACTGCAAACTGAAATCAGTTGTCGTCAAATGTTTCAAATTTACAGAAATCCCACATGATGAAAATGCCATGTTGAACAAGGAAAGTGACGTTTTATAATGAGAGCTTCGAGTGATTAATGTGTATGTGATTTTTCTGCTCGCGGTGACTGTCATTGTTTGTGCAGCAGCAGACTGGATCACTGTGCGTGACAGCTGTCACAGAGAAAGAAGCACAGATTTTTATTTAGATAACAAAATAAAAGATTTTCAGGTTCTTTGCTTTTTTGATAGAGATTGTACCAAGACCATACATCCTGAATACACTGATCTTAAGACGCAGAGGTGGTGATAATCTTTGAATGACTGCAGATCAGTATTTTTAGATATAATACAAAGTCCTGATATCTAAGTGCCTGTTTGAGGAAGGAGGCCTGAACTGGAGGAAATGTGCTTTTTAACCAGTGTTATGCAGGGGCTGTGTTATTGGTCAATTCCCCAACTTTTCAGAAAGAGACTAAAAGTTTAAATCCCCGCTTGGCTGCAATCTTCATTACATAATATAATAAGAGAGTGCTTAAAATAAAACAAAAATAACAGTGAAGTTGTTTTTTTTTTTAAAAAAAAAAAAAAAAGGTTTATTGTCAGGATGACTCCGAAGAAAATGCCATGATGGTCAGAAAATCTAAAGTGTTCAGCTGCTTTCAAAGCAATCTGCCCGCTGGATTCTGACATTTCTTGTGCATAAACTTTGGCCTGTTGCTGGCACTAAACATCAAATCTGGGAATAAAGAGTTTATCAAAAAAAGTGAAGCTGCTGAGGTTTATTAAATGACATTTCCATTGTGGAGGGATTTCAACACTGAAAGCTAAACATAGTGCGTAATCAACAAACCGTTGCATAATGTTTTGCATTTTTCTTAATTTCTCAGATTATCACTTGATTCACAGCAAATCATATTTCATTTGTCAAAATGATGCACTGAAAACAAGGATACAGTCAGAAATGGAAAGTTTTCAGCTTGTATCCTGATTCTTTGCAGTTCCCATTTTTAAAGCCTGGAAATGAACATCATCATCTTATTTTTCCAGTCTTTCAGAACTGTAGACGTGTCAAATGATGCTGTGAGTATCGGCATGTTAACAACAGCATAATGGTCCTTTAACAGTAGGCTCCAACCACTCTATCACACGTAAGGCTGATCAATAAAGCTTACTAGCTGAGTTAATGAATATGTCAGACTAGTGTTTTCTACTACTGCCTGACGAGGAAGTGCATTATGTCTTGTGCAATGCTGGTTTGCTTCCTGGTCTTTCTACCTCAGTCACGGCGACAAACACTGCTCTAGACTGAACATGGACTTGGTACAGAAAGGGTACTCCTGAAACTACACACATTCTCCAGTCTCAGCTGTCTGGTTAGGAAAGGACTGAACAGACTGATCATAAGTTGCACAAAATCTAATAAATTGTCTGCTTTAAATACTGTTAACATTCATAAAAACTAGCACTATAAAGTCAGTGACTTCGATACAATCATCAGGTTAAAATCTCTAGTGTAAAAATGTACAGCACCGTAGGCTGGCAGGTGTTCGTGTGTTTACGACACTTATGGCACACAGTTATCCCAGTTGAGCACTATCTACCAAATAAGACTGATCATCTGTTGCAACGCAATCTGCTCAGTCTGAACTACAGGCCATTAAACTGTGCTCCCTCTGATCTCCACAATCTGTCAGCAGAATGTTGAATTTTGGTGGCCATCAAATCCTCTGTTAACGATCTGGAAGTTAGTTTGTGAAATCCTGAATCCACCGAGCAGTTACTCTCCTGCCCGGCCTTCCAGTACCTCGAGCCTGACGACCTGTACTGTGTTTGTGTGATCAGTAGGCCTACAGTGGGTGAAGCCCTTTGTGTGACTGAATAGAAGAGCTGAAGGGCAGAGGCGGTAAAGTGCTACTGTGGACCGGAGGCACCCTGATAAAAAAAAAAAAAAGCTTTTCAAGCACATAGACACAGATTAGACCAGATGTACAACAACGGAACGGTTGAAAAATCAATACCTAAAACAATGATACTGTTTCAAATCATCTAAGGTAAAAAAATAATTATATTGGTGGTGTCCTGTATTTTCAACAGGTGAGACTGGGGCTCAGTCTTCTTCAGTGTTCAATCTCTGCGGTGCTACAAGCTGGTTTAAATATATATTATTTGATTGCTTCGGTTGCCAAATTTTCTATTAAAGGGTTGTCATGAAATGTAGAGACACGCAGGTTAAACAAAGTCTCAGTTGTCTTTGTTATGGAGGTAAATCAAACAGGAAAGATGGTTTGGGGTTGGGGATCACATCAGGGGTACCCACTACATCCATGCTACATTAGATTTATGTTTCTCTTCATACCCTGAGGTTTAGATCCATCGATCTTTCGCTGCTCATCTACATCCTGTATTTGGTAAAATGATTCATCGCTCACATCATTCTTGAGCAATGAATCCACACTCACTTATTCCGACCGGACTCTGTAATTTCATATCCTAAATTAAAAATATGATGCAAAATCATTTCCGAGACCCTGTCAAACCACAGCGATCCTCGTTCGCTGCTCGTGTCTGAATGTCACAAACAGTTATTTTGGAGGAAGACGTTTCCTTTACCTTTTGTTCTTGTTAAGAGTATCACACCTTGGCTGCACTCTTCCTCCCACTTAAAATGCAGCAGTCTTTGTCTGGGACACTCAGAACTGACGCTACAACAAAGCAGGACGGGATACAACAGGCAATCAGGCGATTCTTCTTGTTAAAAGTTGAAATGAAACAGAGGGGGGAACGTCCCTCTGTCCTCCAGAGAGGGTGACTCCAGTGTAAAGGGACTGTCGTGATTTTACAGACTTTATTGAAGAAGGCCTGCCCTGCCTCCGTCCTCCAGCACTCATGGCTGTCAGGCGGGGCAGGTTGTGCTGGTTGTTATGTGCCCATTCGCAGGCAGGCCACCCCATCGCCCTCCTGGCTCAGTTCTCTGTCTCTGTTGGCGCCTTCCTGTCCCGGGGAGGCCAGTGTCCTGTGGGGACTCCTCACTGACATGGCAGCCAGATTCAGGGTCCGAGACGGGTGAGGCGAGGGGGGGCGGTACCTGCTGCTCCGGGGGTCTGGGGACAAAGAGTGGGAGGAGGAGGAGGAGTCCCGGTGCCGCTCCGCACCTGACTGGGACTCCTCCTCTAGGGGGCTCTCTAGGTCAGACTCCACCTCCTCATCTTCCTCCTCCTCTTCCTCCAGAGTTAGTTCAAACTGGAACTTGTCTCCTCCTCCTCCTCCTCCT
>JBBMOE010000046.1:4260434-4324215 GCA_037975065.1 Chaetodon trifasciatus | reverse complement strand
CCTCCTCCTCCTCCTCCTCCTCCTCCTCCTCCTCCGGAAGGGACGGCCCCGCCTGCTCCCATAGCTTCTTCTGGTCCCACCTCAGTACTGTGCTCCTCAGGGCTGCAGGGTGACGGGCTGCGGGGGATCATACTCTGGTACCACTCCCTGTTGTCCTCCAGCGTGTCCAGGATGTCCTGGGCATCAGGGTGCACCAAGTCTGCCCATGTCTCCCACAGAGGGTGGACAATGTAGTCAATAAACCCCACCTAGACATAAAAAGAATATTAATAATAAACAGCTGAAGAAACCTGGAGCATAAACCCTGTCTGCGCTGACAGCTTTCTGGTCTTACTGCAGTTGTTCAGCTTGGTTTGTATATTGACGTATCTGCAGATGTTGTTAATAAAGTAAATACGCGACCATGAAACCAAAACAACAGACTGCAGGGTATACAAACAGTAAGGAAGATTTTGCCTGTTTTCACAGAAAACATGCAGACCTCATCACACCAGACTGCGTATGTGAGTAAAAGGTTGATATACACAGCCATGCTTTGTGCAGCCAAAAGCACCAAGGACACAATGTCAGTGCTACAATGTCAGAGTGATGCAAAGGTTGACTTCAAATCTGAAGCTGAATTTCTTGAGTTACATTGGAATCAGATTTTGAGCCCCCTATGAAAGTATTTTACATCTGACATATTTGTGTCTTTGTTGCTCTGAAAATAACCTTAAACTCCTTGAAGTTTAGAACATTTCTCTTTCCTCTATCTCTGTTATATCTCTGCTTCCCTCTTCATCCCTGTGTGTCAGCAGACGTTACCTGGGTCTTCTCTATGGAGGCGTTGTGTTTGTCACACATGGGACTAATCTCCATGCCTTTGTCCCGCTCTCGGTCTCCCTGGGTGAAGAACTCCACCATGATGCGGTCTGTCCACCTCCGGTAAAGCTCTAGTGGTTTGGTTGGGTTGCTCAGGTCGGCACAATGGACCATGTTCTGCAGAACCTGGAGGAGTCAGATACAGTCAAATACAGTAGATATTTTTTAACCCTGTCCTGATTGTGCCAGTACCACAGCGATGCACAGTGTGGAACAGTTCAGCTCTGTACAGGTGCAATGACTGCATTCTTCCAGCAGGTAGCAGCACTTTCACATTAACTTTCAGTTTGTTGTCAGTGAAGGACAAGTTAGAGTGGAAACATGCTGCTGCCAATTTCTGGAATCTACACAGCCAGTAATCACACACTGAACCTGACTCTGTTCACTGATGCTGCAACATAATATGAGACTGAATTGTGTAAAATAGCAACAGTATATTTATCTTTTTTGTCTAACTGTACTTTTATTTAGTATATCTATTGTTCAGTATCAGCAGTGCTCTCACCTGGATGCGGTCAGAGTAGTTGTCTAGCAGCAGGACTCCCAGACTGGTCACCTTCTTGGTCTCTACCATCGTCTTCATGTCTGCCAAGAAGTTCATGTGTTTGGACATATCTGTGGCGAGCACCTAATGAAAACGACAACAAAAGGAGATTCAACACATCTGCAGTCAACAAGTGCCTCTGGATATTGTGCGACCAGCCAGTAGACTGTCTGTCTAAACAAACAGATAAAGCTGCTGTATCAGCAGGCTTTTACTGTACACAAAAAAAAGATTAAAAAAACACACTGTGAAGTTCAGGTACAGTACAGATTAGGTGGTAATCAGGAAGTCGTGTAAAAAGTGCAGCAGTCTCACCATGTCGATCACCATCTTGCGGAGGGAGTCCCTCTGCTTCTTGCTGAGGTTTTGGAAGATGTCACAGTTGTCTTCTTGGAGCAGTTTGAAGCCCACAGCCAGGTGGTGATTCTCCAGCACCGAGGCATCGTTATACATCAGTGCCAGCTCTGAACCTAAAACCACAAAACAGGACACAACAGACAAGATAACGTGGTCTAAATAAGGTTGACCAGACACAGCTCAGGTGCACCTTAAGTAGAAAGAGGCCCACATGCATGACCAATATGTAAGCATGTCACCTGATTAATGACACACAAAGCAGTCAAAGCTGTTCTTAATTATTGTGAAGCGTTTCCCAAATGACTGTTGCAGTGTTTTAACATAAACCCTGTAAAACGTTTTAACTTTCCAATCTTAAAAATGTTCTGGGGTAATCTGTATTTTCCAACATTTCATTTGTTTCAAAATAAAGAAAAAATCAGCATTTTTCTGAAGATGAATTTTAAATTCCTCAGCTGCATAAAATGTTGATGTTTTTGTTGACGTTGCAGTCTGTTGTGGTACTTGTGTACAGAGACGGGGGGAACCTACTGGTGTTTATTAGGAACTGGTTGGTGACTCCAGGGTGGTCGACATCATGGATGGCACTAGCAAACAAAGCAGCCATGATCTCCAGGTCTGTGAACACGGCCTGGGATCAACAAAGAACACAAAGCACATTCATTTAGAACAATACGCTGATAACATATTGTAACTACAACTTACTTTGAGCAAAAACTGTTCTGAGCAAAAGTGTTCTGTCCACTGACTGATCAGTGGTCTGCTGCAGAGAGAAATCCTGGAGCTGTTTATGATTAATAGCTGTGTCCCAAAATCTGACCAGAGGCACACCTCTAAAGCAGGTGTGGACAGGAGGACGTGGGTGGACTGCACCACGTCAGCTGCATGAATGTTGTTGTGATAAGCCACGTCTGCATGGTAGTGGTCCTCCAAGGTCATCATGAAGGTGACGAAGGTGTCGTTTGGAATCTTAAAGGTTTTCAAAAGGTCTCGCTCCTGGCAGGGTGAGGAGGAAGAGGAGACAATCAGAGGGATGTTAGCAACAAATCAGTTTTCCTCTTCTGTGGTGCTGATTCATGTGACTGGAAAAATTTGTCTGCAACCAGCAGATTGTTGATTAATCCAATCTGGTGTGTCAGAGTGTAACATGCACTCTAGAGGCAACTTTATTGATTCTCATGTGAAAACACTTGAGTGAGTAGAGCTGAGGGATCCTCCTACCTGGAAGACGGAGTACATGATCACCGTCAGAGGGCGGTTTCCAGAAAATTCTGCTATCTTGAATATATCCAGACCCCAACGATTAATGTCCTCGATCTCCTGGAAAAGTAAAACAGGACAACTGTAGGACACAGTGTGTGTGTATGTGTGTGTGTGTGTGTGTGTGTGTGTGTGTGTGTGTGTGTGCATGTGTGTGTTTTTCTGTTTGTGTGGAAACATGTGCCTGGACCGACCTTGGCCAGCAGACACTCTTGTGGCGTGCTGACTCCAAAGCGAGGGATGCAGGTGGGTGCTAAACTCGGGCTCTGCGTGGCCTTTTTCACACCACTGATCTGTGACATTGGCCTCTTCTTCTTCTCCTTCTCCTTAGAAGGTGGGGACAGGATTTCCACGTCATGTTGCTTCTCTGCAATGAGTACAAACAGACATGGACACACACTGTTAAACACATACATCTGAAATGTTCAGACTTTACTTGATATTTTACTCCATTTTTGTCAGTGTGATATTATCAGTCAGGCTGAGGTCCACACAGGTCCAGGTACTCTGACACAAATACAGCAAATTCAGAATATATGACCATCAATTAAATTGAATGAACTTTAATTTTGGGTAGGAAGAGTGCAGGTTCTAATGCACACATCTTGTGGAAATATGATCTGACCGACCTTATGTGCACCTTGGCCTAGAGTAACTAAGCTAACATAAATCAAATGATGTGTCTTTTAGTTATTAGACACATTCGTTGTGTGCTGACCGAACTACTACCACTATTTATTTCATTATCACTACTTATATTATTGTACTGCTGATACAGCTCAGATTATTATGCTGTCAGTATTTTAGAAATGATAGCAGTATGCACGCACGACTACTACTGCTGGTCACAAATGGCAGCAACAGTTAATACGAATTCTACTACTAATGCTACAGGTGCTACTACTGATACTTCACTAATACTGCTGCTGCTAACAAAACAGCATGAACTACCATTACTAATAGTACAAGTTTAAGTGGTGTTACAGCAGTTACTACTAGCACTACTGTACTTCTACCATTACAACTGTACCTCAACTGTTACTACTACAATCACTACAACTGCTATGAACATGGTACAACTATACTTCACAATGCCTCTAAGTAGTACTTGAAAGCTAAAGTTAAGGATAATGGGTGAAAACTGTCAGCTTCTCAGGAGCTCAGTGTTGTCTTGAGCCTGAGCTTGATGACGAAGCGCCTCTCGTGTTTTTCCAAATGTGAGTTTGAAAAGGCTTAATCACGTCTACAGGTTGGAGATATTTTTTAAACCACAGCGGAGCTTGTAATCCTTTACGCAAAAAAACACGGAAATCATGAAAACAAGGTTTCCACCAATAATATCCACATAATCTCTATATGATTTGTTGACACCAAAGTGCTGTCCCAGCAGGCACGATGGTGTTGAAAATGACTCATCCTTATTTGTACAAACCAAGGAAATAATGATCCCATTTTGACATCAGAGACAGCCTGTTTTACTTCATGTCCACATATCCACGTTCTTTATTGGCATGGCTGGAGTGACTGCTTGAACAATATCCAGATCTGAGCCCAGATACAAGCAGACGCCACCATAAGGATGCAGAGCGACCTGAGTGACAGCGTCACATGAGGCGCTGTCTGGCCTCTCTCACCTCTCTCACAGTGCTTCCTCTTCCTCACACCCAAAACCATGGTATTCATTTCCAAACGCAGCCCGGCTTAACGTAGAGGCACTCATATCAAAACGGCAGCTGATGGGCGGCTCCATCCTCATTCGGCTGGACCTCCATCCCACCGGCAGGGCTGTTGAAGACTGAGCCTCCTATTGATGCACACGCCACCTAATAATATTGCACCCTGTTGCTACGACAACGCCACACAATGTGTCCGGGAATGCCGTCTGTCGCTGCGCCTCCTTCTCTTTTAGAGAAGGAAAAATCCTCACCTTCTCCATCCACCCCTATTAACACACAGTCCTCTGTTCTCTTCTTGCTTTCAGTTTAAAAATCTTATGTTCTTCCTTCTCTTAAATATTCCTCCCTCCTTTTCTCTTTCCTTGTCTTTAAAATGCTGAAATTCTCCTCTCTCTGTTTCTTTGTGAATCCTCCTCCTCCCTTCAATATCTACTTTTCTTTTTCATTTACTTCCTTTACATTCCCTCTTCCATTCCATCTTTTTTAAAATACGTCTCTCCTCATCTTGCCTGTACTTGAACTAGAATTAGCACCTGGTGGTTGTCTGCCTCCACTGACCAGTCAAGTGGCAGTTTAAATCCATGTCTGTCCAGACTCATACAATACGTGTAGTGAAGACTTGGCAGAAATTTAATAGACGTGCTGTCTTCACTTAGAGACTATTTTTCCAGAGGACAGAGGACTGATAGAGAGCTTCATCTCATGGTGCAACAACAATCAGCTGAAGCTCAACATCAAGAGAACCAATGAGCTTGTGGTCAACTACAATGCTTCAAATATGGATGTTGCTGCAAAGAAGCTACAAACTAAAACATGGACACTTCACACACATCTTCAACCCGGCAGCACAGAAGATCTAAACAATTAGCACAGTTTGAAGGTGGACAAACAAGATTAGTGTCACCAATACAGTATCTGACCAAATGTCAAATATGATCACAGTCTCTCCTTCTGTTCCTGAGTTATGGTGTTGAATAATGGGCAGAAAGGTGTTTTTGCTGAACATCATGATGTCACAGTGAAGCTAAACTTTGACCCTTTGGATATAAAATCTCATCACTACTTTATTTTATCCCATGAGACATTTATATGAAATTTTGTCATAATTAGCGTATCCATTCTTGAGCTGTGGTTGAATGGTTGAAAATGTGTTATGTGACCATCAAAATCTACTCAGTCCATCCAGCCCGTCCATGAGAATGAGACAGATGCACGGATGGACGGATGAATGGACGGATGGACGGGCAGGCAACCTGACAACATTATGCCTCCGGCCATGACTGTGGCTGGCACTGAGGTATCAAAGTCCTTCCTCTCTCATCGGCTTACTTTTAAAGCCCCCTTCCTGCTCTCCTCTTTCCTGCCCATTTAAAATATTTCTCTGCTAAAAAAAACATCTTTCTTCTTTGCTCCAACAAACCACAAGTAAATTATTAGCCATCCTTTGAAGATCGCCTTTCCTTCTCCTCTGCATATACACCAGGATGGATGACATGTCATCATTTACATGTGCTGAACAGCAACATATGGTGTAATGCTCATGTAATACAGCTGACAGCAGAACAGTCGAGGAAGCCCTGTGATGCAATTATGCAAACTATTATGCAGCACCAGAGAGTCAGATCTCACAGACATGTTATGCAGCACAAAATATATTTTAAGATATTTTATCATCCACCAAATTTCAAATCTAATGAATGTAGACCAATAATTTGAGGCACCTCTCTCCTTTAGGTAATATAATAAAACAGAATCACAAACAACAATCTTCAAAATTGTTGAATTAAGTTGAATTAACATTTCTCTAAAACACTTTTAACAATTATGACTGAATGAATGTAGAATTTGTGGCAGGACTGTTGTATTAGCGTGCATCAGTTTCAGTTAAGTGGACCTAATAAACTAGCAGTTGATTACATATTTCTATTTTAAGACCAAGGCTTTCAGTGTGCAACAGCTTTTCCTTCCTCAAAGTGAGGGTCCTTTCATTCATGCACATAACGTACTAAAACTCACCCAGGAAGGTGTTGGCGATGAACTCTGACACCTGATTCCCTGAGCGGCTTGTCTCTGAAAGCTGTGTCAGCTCGCGGTTCAGCATCCTCTTAAACTGTGCAGAGACAACAAAACCATAAAAAAAAAAAAACATGGTTAGTCCAGATACACTGCAGATAAAAATGCTCAAACATGTACACAGACAAGGTGCATGTGTAGCATGGTTAACATAGCTATAGCAGGAAACCTGATTATGATACTTTTATATAGCGGGACATGGAAGAATACTGTGTTTAAATAAAGAAAGATCATGTTTCCTTCTGTTCCTCTTGTCCCCCTTTCCCTTTCTCGAAGAGGGTAACTATTTTGCAAGGGATTTTCCCTTTTCACTCCTTTCACCATCTGTCTTCAAATCAGGAAATCTGCTGTTAAAACTCACTTCTACAGACAATATATGCACATTGCATGTTATGATTCACATTCAGTCATTACTTTGCTTTTGCCTAAGTTTGTGCTCATCATTCTTGTTGTGAACATATAAGATATTTCATTTCTTTGTCAGGGCATTTTTAAAAAGCAATATACATAAATGATTACTCTTTTAGTATGGAATAAAGGTGCAGTTAGGCAATATCATATAGTTTAAAACAACATAAAAACATGTATGCATAATGAAATGGATGGAAGTGTGGACACACTGTAGGTATAATAATATACTATAGTACATAGAAACGTTGACCAAGTTGGTCAGGCTGCACAAAACTACATTTTCACAGTAACCAGCTGAAACAATTTCATAGAGACAAGATGCTCCATTGTCTGTGCTGTGGTTTGAACGTTGAACAACATCACGGAGGGGAACTCCGGGATTGCAGCTCACGCAGACTGATGCTCACAGAACCGCTGTTACCTCAGCACTTTTATTTCTGTCTATATAGCCCGCACTCCATGATGAGCCCTTTAGAAATGCCTTCATGTTTTTCTTTAACATGTATTTGCTATTCTTTTAAAATAAAACAGTACAAGCTGTAATCTCTCTAACTATGTTGTTTGTTGGCAGACACCGGGTAGAAACCTGCAAAATACCGAAACACTAGCGATATATTCAGGAGAAAAAGTTTTTAAAAACAAAAGTGTTCATTTTTTCAGTTTTCATTGAGTTTTATTGCAGCGGTAGCTTCCACACTGATTATGTAACAGCTCTGGCATGTGGTGGCTGAGGGGGGGGGGGGGGGGGGATCGGTGTGAGAGAGAGATGCTGCAGTGGTTACACAGTTACTATGTGACACACATATGGACGCACACAAAAACATACACACTGACACGGAAGACAAACCTGTAGCTTTAACCAAAATGTGTCTGTTTAGCATTTGGCTGACTGTAGCCTCTCAACACAACTGCTCCCACTTTTGCTGAAGCTCTCTGTACACTATTTTTCACACGTAGTCACATGCATGTTTACAAATGACATGCAACATATTCCTGCTGCTGTAAACCAAGCCACTGCTCTTAAGAATCACTTTTACATTACAAAATCATGACAGCTGTTTCAACATGTTTTTAGTCTTTTCCTCTCTATTTACATTCACGCGCACATGCATAAACAGAGAGACAATCTCAACATTCAGCCTGTTTGTAGATCCAGTCCTGTGTCAGATCTGACACACTCAGCATTCAGCCCCCTACAAAGTCTGCACCGCTGATCAATAGATCCTGATGTAAACAGGGCAAGCCAGCAGCACTCCCTTTCGCTCACCTGTCTGAGTCTCCAGCACAGACAACCGCAGAGAGCCAACACAAGCATGTCAACCCATGCATGTTGATGTTAAAGGTCGCTAAAATCCACAACGGCAGGCAGACAAGTTTGCTTGCTAAGTGACGGGCTGTAATCTGCTCACTCAGCTCTGCTCCACGCTCAGCAGGGATGGTCTAAGCATGCAAAGAAGTCCGTTTGGAAATAAAAGTTCCCTCAGTCCCATGTGCTGTCCTGGGGCTGGGGGTGGGGGTGGGGGGTGGGGGGAGTCCCAGGGGAAAGGTGGTGTGAGGTGGGATAGGGGAGGCTGGGGATGTGGTCTACAATCGGGGGAGAAAGGGTGTGACTGCAGTCGCCCATTCAACTACTGTCACACAGTGTCAATGAGAAACATGAAGAGGGAGAGAGAGAGAGAGGGGCTGAGAGGAACCCTCCTCCCCTGCCCTGCACGCAGTTCCCCCCGCTCTGTCCAATCACATTCGTCCGCCTTTAGGGGCTGGGTGGAGGAGAGGGACCTGATTGGCCAAGTGGGAGATGGGGGAGGTCTGAGAGTAGCCGCCAGACAGAGGAGAGAAGCAGGAAGGAGGGAATTGAGGAGATGCTGATTAACTCTTTCAGTGGAGAGAGACGCCATTCCTGAACTCTGGTGTTTTTGGCCGTGCTCACAGTGCAGCTGCATGTGTCACAATACCTGATTTTTCCCCCTCATATGTGACACAGATCTAATGTTTCCTAACAAGTACGAAAAGGAAAAAGCTAAGAGGACTTGATATTTGTCAGTGCTGCTCTGCTCACTAAGATACACTGATTCTGTCTTCTGCTGTTGAAACATCAAAGCATATTGTGCTTATTTACTTAAGGTATAATATTTCAGCCTCTCATACATTGCAGAACAACTTCAATATAACTTCACATTTCAACAGTTGATCTTTATCCGGTTTCAGCTGCCTTGACATTTATCCAGTTACATGTGTGGGTGTCTGACACGAGGAAGGGAGAGGAAGCGTCAGTTATTAGAGAATGAGTGAATGTGTGACATGTAAATAGTTTAATGGAGTATTAAAACAACTGAATAACTATTGCATTAATAGGGACCATAACAGGACTCCACCTATTTAAAAGCCTCGGTGCAGATGTGATTTGCTTCGCCTGATAAACATTTTCAAGCTAAATGTTGTTTGATGGAGGACCAGGTTTCAACCACCTAATTGTGATACACTTGCTTACACTTTACTTGCATAAACCGATTCAAGCGAGTCTCACCGAGTCTCTCTGAAGTTTGGTCAAATGTCACCTCACCTTGTTGGATGCCATCTCGCTGACTGAGTGTCTCGTCTGCAGCGTCTCCAGCTGGTCCAGGCACCAGTCCAGCTCTTCCAGCGTCTCCACTGCCAGCTTCTGGTAGGGCTCCTCTGAAAAGGTCAGAGGTCACACAAACACATTTTACAGGTCAGTTGTGGGGCTGCTGTGAAAACATGCATGCTCAAGCGATTCAGAGGTGTGGCATTGCTACTGTGAGAAGCTGCTTCCTTAACTGAGAAATGTTGATTGAATTGTCAACAGAGTCACAGGAAGTGATGTACTTAACACCATGTCTGCACTTTGATGCACCAAAGACAACAATATGAAAGTATTTGCAGTTTTTATGTGAGAAATCTCAGTGTCCCGCCATATGGGGATATTATCACTGACCTGTAAGACATGGCTTACACATGGACGGCTGGTTGCTGCTCGTCGGCCGCCTGGAACAAGGAACAGATGAGGTGTTAGTAGAATAAGAATGCAGGCAGTCAGTCATCCAGTCTGTTTATTTGCTCTTACTTGTTTGCCACACGATCTTGAAGATGTGTCAGAGCAGCAAAGTTACTTCTCACTGTTCGTAGACTGGCGAGAACCTAAAAAGGGAAAAAAGGAGTGAGCGAAATCTGGATGGAGACACCTGCAACATGCCCCCCTTAATATCTGGAGAAGCCCCCCACACAAATCATTTCAGTGGCTAACAAATAGCTTCTTCTAAGTCGACTCTTTCAGAAGCACAGCTGAGTTTCACTGAAGCACATTTTGAGTTACTTTGACACACACAGAATCATAGACACCAGTTATTGAACTTTTTTGAACATCTAGTCTGATGGCAGTACATGTAAATCAGCCATTAACTACCAGCAATGGTTATTTTCTCAGGTATTCGGCACTGGATCCATCACTTCGCTTTTGATGCTTTCTTCTAATGCGGCATTGAAAACATGTTTAGTAACATAAGTTTGTACTGTATTTTTGTGGCTGATAAAGTTTCTGAAATTATTTTAATAACCAGCTGCAGGTGGACCAAACTAAACTTTAGATATCAGTTTGGAAATATAACATGTGCGCAGATTGTGTTAACGGGCAAACGCTGAAGAGCACACACACACATAAAGACTCAGAACAAGCTGTTCAGTACAAAGAAAATGTGTGTGGGTGTTCGCTGTGAAAAATGAACCATCACTTATTTCTCAAAGCGGTGAGCAAGGGCCAGAGAGGAGCTGTGTGAATGGTCTGGACAGAGCCACACTTACAGTTGGACAGTGTTAGTTTGAATGGAAACACTGTACGTTAGAATTTAGCTACTAACCTGTGCAAATGGAGTCACTATCATGTCTTCTCCATGCCTGTAAAAACCACAGACAAACACAGACAGACATCTGGTGAAAATGTGTGAGACGCAATGGGACAAAGGGGAAACATCATGCAATTTCAAAAGACTCCAAAGACAAACGCACAAATAATGATAACAAATATGTTTGTTTGTTGTCATCATCTTACTGTGAGGAAGGCTACAGTTGGCTTCAACCCATAGCTGGTCTCAAATATCACACTGGATATAAGGAGTGGAGGTTGTTACAAATATTTCTTAGAGGCAAAGATGCAGATTTGAGTAAAACCTCAGTGGGCAGAGCTATAGAACCACTGCTTCACATCAGTTCAATATGACTCAAACAATTATCTACCCATTGATGTTTAACTTAACCATTTACAATAAACCTGCATTAAATGATATTTTTAGGATACCTGCCACAGAAATCTACTGGCAGTTGTTTCAAAAACAAAAGAAACAAAAAGACAAATTAAGCGATTGCTAAAATTGTACTGTAGCATTTAGCAACTAAATACACCTAAAAGGCAAGTGAAGATTGAAATTATCTTCAGAGACTTGTCTCCAGTAGGATGCTAATGTTGCTCTGTGTCTAGAAGTGCAAGTGGGCAATTATTTGCTAATAAGTCATACATGACAACTTAATAACACAATATCAGGTCTGTGTCTCTATGAAGGTCTAAAAGCACTTAATGCACATTTCATTCTGCTCTAACAGGTATGCCTCTAAGATATATTGTTTAGCTGGAACTATGTGCAAGTGAGGAGCTGTGTTCATGCATTGGGTGCTGAGAAAGCCAACTTGGAGAGAAAGAGCCTTCTGGAAGCTTTTGGGTCACAACATGCACCTCATAACCATTAATACTGCAGGATGCTGCCAGTGAAAAGTCCAGTGTCAAGTCAGCCTGCACATCACTGTCCAGCAAACATTCTGACATGTTGAAATCGAGGCCTAAACATCAGAAAAACACTCTAATGTGGTTTTTACTGTGCCTCACATGCAAACTGGCAAATGTTGTACCCCCTTGGGTTCACTGCACATGGGTGATACCAGATCAACATCTGTCAAATGTTTGCTGGACGTGTTTCAAAAACTTTGCAAGGGTGATAATTCTGGAGATAAGTGTCCAAGATATGCTCTAAAGGTTGTGGCCAGGGAAAGGTGGTGTGTAAGTGGGGGGATGGGGGGGTGGAAAAGGTGGCAGTTTTGACTCATAACAACATGGCAAAGCACAAAGAGGCAGAAAAATCGCAGCAGTCTTCACACTTTGTCTCACCGAGGTAGCCAATTGACTTCCCAATGCTTCAATCCCTCCTCCCTTCAAAACAAAGGAGCGACAGCTATTGGTGGTCGAGGCCCCATTTAAACTCTGGCTTCAAACAGACTGCTAGCTGCACAGAGAAATCTTTAGCTGTATAGACAGACAGAAACTGGGTGAAAATCTACATCTGAGCTAAGAGTATAGCTTTGGCTTAGTGGTATGTTCCAATTAAACTAACTGTTCTGCTGTTTACACTGACAAACATGGGCTTTGCTACCAAAAGCCTCTTCAAAGCCAGATGCCAAAAGTGCACTTTTTAGAGTGTAAATAGGGCCTTGGGGGGTTTACAGAAATACATATTGACAATAAATTGCAGTGTTTCAATAGTAGCTCTACTGTAACTGTATCAATGCATGAGATCTGATGCTATGTACTGTAGATATATTGTATACATGGTTCCCAACTGAAAGAGCCACAATTTTTTCAAAATATGTTCTAAAAATGTACTGCATGTATCCCATAATGGTAACAATTGAATGATTTATTAAATAATTCATTATTACGTTATTTTTCATTGTGGAGGCAAACTATTAATGAGTGAAACACAGAGATTAAGAAATTTGTTGGCATTCGGCAGCACCTATTCTGGATCCTGATGGAAAAAATAAATAATTAACCTTAGCTGTTTGAAGCTGTTTCTTCGTGGAGGTTCTTCCGGAAGAAAGAGCTTCAAACCTAAATTCAAAATTTCTCTTCAAATCCAGCTCAGCAACACCACCATGCAAAGATCAGCATGAAGTGCGGCTGAAGGCTGGTTTATTGGTGTTAAAATGATACAGAGAGTATCTTTAAAATACTCACAGGTCACTGGCAGTCGATGAGTTGCGGGACATAGTTTTGGGCGAAAGGTCGAAGTCTGAGTCGGAGCGGTAGAGGAAAGACTCGCGGCGCTGACTGTGGGGGAAGTTGGCCTGAAGTACCAGACCAGAACCCGGGCTAGTCTGAGAGTCCAGTGGACTGCGACCCACCGACAGGCCATTCTCCACATCAAAACTACAGAGAGTGGGAGAGAGAGAAGAAATACATAAATACTACTGTTATACTTTCTGTTATTTCCACCTGAAAATTATCCTGAAAGTCAGACTGAAATCATATTTTGTTTAACTTTAAATGTCAGGTTTCAATACCAGGCTACCTGTTTTAACAGCACCATGACAAGTGCTGCCACAATTACTACTTCTGCTACTGTTATTAGTACTATCACTATTGCTCCTCCTAATGCTGCTGCTGGTGCTGCTGTTACTAATACTACTGTTCAGAAACTATGACTGCAGCTACTAATACTGCTGCCAATAGCAATAAACTTCATTTGCATACAATATTATCAGAGTGTTACAATGTGCCATAACAAAAGCAGCCATCAAGCTGAGAAAGAAATCAGAACAATAATTGACTTAATCAAAGATTTGATGCACATCATGTAAATGAACTGACGTGCATCTGTGCACATGGAGACAGAAAAGAGAAACCTAAGATAAGGATAAGATAAGGCTAAGACAAGATCTGCAGAGTGAGATGAGCTGGACGTGCAGTTTATCGAAGGCTGTGTGTCCAAATATCAAAGGTTTTTCAAATATAGTTTCTGACATCAAAAGCATCCCAAATAATCACAATAAAGACAGTTAAACATGCAAAGGAACACAAGAACAGTATGTGTATGCATATTCATGTGACTGTAGGAAAAACAAGCACACAAAGCAGCGTCTACTTGATGCTGGCTACATTCAAACTTTCTGAATTGACCGCAAGCGTCAGGTGACCTTGTGATTACTTGCTTTTCGCAATCAAACGCACACATTTCCCTCCACTACCTCTGTATGACGTCAACACTGACTTCATGCAGGGTACGTCAATAGAGCTACTTGCCCATACAGCTGCCCCCACCACTCCCACTTTCACCCCATCGCAGCCACCACACCGACAGGCACTCCTATTGTACTTAATGTCTGTGAGCATCATTTTTAAAAAGGGATTTTATTGGTATTTTCAAAAACGCTCCTGTTTGCCAGCTGGATTCGGTCCAACTCCTGGAACCAAACAGTGTCACAGCTCAACTCGGCCCTGATTCAATCCTTTTGAAATCCTTCCAATCAAGATGCTGGGTCTGAATTACAGGGTTCAGTATTGGAAAGATTCACTCAACAAATTCCCTTTCACCCAAAATGTCCTATAAGCCAAACTAGATTTTTTTTGATACACTGTGCAACCACAAAACAGCAAATATAGAAACACAGAAAAAACAGGGACAGAGGAGAACTTGACTTTGATTTTGCCTGAGTACACAGAAGGAATTGATTTAGTAGTGGAGGCTTAAAGCTTATCAGCATGCAAATAATTCTTCTTTGCTGATCTCCTTGCACTTTTTTCTGCCTCACCATGGTCCACATTCCCTCAGTGAGGCTGTGCCTTGCTCAAGGACACACAGACTGGACTGATCAGGGGGTAATGTGCACTGTTCATTCCCCTGACAAGACTGAAACCAGTGACCTTTTTGGTTGCAACTATTCACTCTTCTCTGACCCAAATTCCACCACCAACGCCCTCTCCATTATTGGACAATAAGAAATTAATGTTCCATGATTTAAATGAGATTTTAAAGCACCATTAAGTAGAGACTTGAGTGGAAGTCTTCATGCATTTTTAGTTTGATTCATTGTGTCCTGTTCCTGTTATAGCCCTCCCTCGCCTTCCCTGTTCATAACAATAGCAAACGGAGCACCAACAGAGCAATGGCAGGTTGCTTCTGTGTCTATTTTTAGCTCAGCGTGCCTCCAGCGCTCCAGCAATAGCAGTGCCTGATAAATGAAGGATGGCTATTATGCAATCGATGCTGAATGAAAAGCCCAGTTCACAGAAGCAGACAGAGAGAGAGAGAGAGAGAGAGACTGACTCAAAAATGAGGAGAAGGTGGAGGAGGAGGAGGTGGGGGTGATCAAGAGGGCTGTATCCAGCACAGTGATGTGGTTCAGCTTCTCACACCTGATTGGTGTGACGTGGCAGAGAGGGGCAGGGCTGCATCAGGGCTTACCTCAATGACAACACCCCCACACCACCACCACTACTCCTCACCCAACCCAAACCCCACTGTTACACCCCACCCTCCCCCTGGCTCAGTGTAGTCGGCCATGACGAGGCTCTATCAGAGGAGACCAATGACGTCAGAAGCTATAAATAGATCTGCCTGCCAGGAAAGAGGGTAACAGGGAGGCTTGTGATGGAGCTGATGTAGATAACCCCCTCACCCACCACCACCACCCCAGGCATGGTTCAGATGATTTCTCCCCTCCTCATGAATACATATATGAAGGATTTTCTGTTTATCTGAAGTTTTGATTGGTTGATGTTTAAGTACTTTGAGATGAAGTGGAAATACACTATTTTCCCTCCATTCTTACTCCATCTTATTTTAGCTTTTATTCAGCACAATCTCTGAATGAGCAGGTGGGGTGTTGAAGCATGTTGCTCAAGGACACTTTGACTGTGCATGGCTGCTGCCAAGACTGAATGTGGTCAACTGGTACGGTGGTTTGTCCTTTAGGTAAATCATTGGATTACATAAAAAATTACACGACAGTTGTGAATTTAAACTATCTCTGTCGCATAGGCAGTTTACATTTTCATTGATCTGTCACGTCTGCAGTTTTTACAGCCTCACCAGTAAAATTTGACCTCCTTTTTCCTTCACATTTTTTTCTCATCAGTGTGGGACAGACTATTACAACAGACACTACATCTTTCTTCTGAAACCCAGACTTATGACATAAATTTTGGTGTGAGCAGCTTTTTACGACAAGGTGACCGACCACCTTCCATTACCGGCTTTAAATGGAGAATTATCCTATGAATATATTTTCAAACATTGACATGAGTCACAGCTTTGCTCAGAGGTGGATGACACTGACTGGATGCTGCTGCTCTTTAAGACCACAACAATGAATTCATGTGAAGAACAGAAAAGCAGGTGAACTTATTGTGATTTCTTGTGTTTTTGGTGACAGAAGATTTTTGCACATTCAGACAATTTTACATCCCACACACTCACAATCCTCATTGAGCTCTCCAGCAGCTGCACTTCACCACAGCTTGCTGCTGTTCTCATTCCCATTGAGAAGTCACAGAAACCAACAGGCTTCTTGTTGGGAGACAGCTCCCACTACTGAGGAAAGTACTGTACTGCAACATCTGTCACCAATGCATGAGTCCTGCTCTAATACAACAATCTTTTGTTCGTAAATAAAAGAATCAAATTACAATGACACACAAGTACCTAAACCCCAACACATTTCCAGACCTGTGTAGTAAACATATGACCTGATAAAATCAGGTTTCTACCTTTCTCTAAAATCTCTACCCATAAACAAGGCTCTGCTCAACTCTTGTCTTTAGTATCCTAATCTGATCAGACTTGTGTCTAGATCTATGTGAGTTTTTAATTAATTATTTTTTTTATTATTCTATGATGTTTAGTTTGCAATTTTCATTTTCACTCCAGTAGGGCTGAGCCAGCCAACGCAATAAATATGTCAAGTAAGTTGGAACATACAGTCATTACATTATTCTTTTCTATAGTAATACAATTGTACTGAGTGCTTTAATTTCCTCCAATCACTAGTAAAATACAGCAGTATTGGACAGACAATGCCTGATATGGCTCCTTGTGGGCATATTAAGTTTCTGCTGCAGAAAGGAAAAGAGTGTATTTTGTAAAACAAATGTAAAGGATATTAAGGAAGCTAAAAAAAGCCAGAAAGAAAGTTGGAAAGTTGCAGTTTAAGTCATTTAAAGGCTGTTAAAGAGAGTATAAACTACACCGTAGATGGAGCCCCACCAGTCTGGGTTTTTAAGGCCAATACGATTATTTCCAGATTGAAGCTCCAGTTTTTGTAGAATATTCTGCATTATGTCTGCGTATTTTTATTTTCAGTGTTTCACCTTGTCGGGGGGGAAAACTATTAAACATCTAGACCATCATAAGAGAGTGAAGGTCGCACATCCCCCCTTTAAACCGACAGACAGACAAGCGAGCAGGCTGGCGTCTTGTTTAGCTGCAGCATACGGCGCATAACACGTTGACCTTGGTCTGTCTCCTGCCTCCAGCATTGTTCTCCATCTCTCTGACGTAAAACATAGCTCCCCTTTCTCTCTTTAACTCTGTTTTACTAAACTTTTCTCACACTCATACACACACACATGCACACACCCACCCACCCACACACACATCCCTCAACACATTCTAACCTCTGCGTTTGTTCCCAGGATGTTTAGCTTGATCATCATCATCATCATCACCATGCGGAAGAAGAGGAATAAAGAAATAAAAGACTGTAATTTAAAAGTGGAAATCAACAAAGTTTCCATTCCATCATCACTTGGGATACATGTGGCATTTGTCTTTGCTGGAAGCTGGGTGATGACATCGATTTGGTATTACAGTTTAAAGATGAAACAATTAGCCAATTGATTGATTAGCCAACAGACACAAGCTATTCTGATACTTGATTAATCACAAGTCATCTTTTGAGCAGAAACATTCCCTACTTTGTGCTTCTCAGCTGTGAGGATCTGCTGCATTTCTTTATCTTATGTGACAGTAAATATTTTGAGGGTTTGGACTGTCATTTCAAGAGTCACAAAGGGCTTCAGAATGGACTTTTTCCAACTTTAGAGAACATATATTCATTTGAAAATGTCACTATACAAATGCTCCTCATTGGACAAGCTGCTGAACAAAGGACTTTGATGTTAGGCCATGCCCAAAGCTATCTTCAGTTAGTTTTAAAGGGTTTTCTTGGGGTTAGCCTCCTCACTAACTTTAGGATGGGAAATGCAAAGCACAACCAGTTCCAGTGCCTGCGTGTTTGTACTCATGGGATCCAGGGCCGAGGGGTTTAAGGAACTTTTTGTTATGTGTGTGAGAGTGATACAAAAAACAACCGTCATGGCCAGATGTTATTTGATTGCCGATGACACAGGCCCGGGGTCAAGGGGCAATCCACACACACACATACACAAATGCTCCCTCCTGTTTTCTTCCCTCGCAGCGTGGGAATTGGCCGAGGGGCCTAAAACATCACACCAGGAAGGAGGCGAGAGGTGAGGAAGAGAAGAGGAAAACAGACCAGGGAACAGTTTCTGAATGTGTGTGTGTGTGTATGTGTGTGTGTTTGTGTGTGTGTGTGTGTGTGTGTGTGTGTGTGTCTGTGAGAGAGAAAGAGAGAGAAAATGGCTAAAATGTACTCATGTTCGTGTGTGTGCGTGCGTGCGTGTGTGTGTGCGTGCGTGTGTGTGTGTGGGAGTGAGAAAGTTCAGGGAGTAAAGGGGGTTTGTTTGCTTTACACCTCAAGCCTATTGTACATTTGATCTGAAAGAAGCAGAAAAACAGCCTACTTCCCCCTCATCCAGCCCCGTGCCAAACAGTTCTTTCCTTTCACTGTCTCTGTATGTGGTATGTACACTCTGTACATTGTGTCTGTGTGTGTGTGTGGTTTGTGCACTCTGTGTGTGTCTATATACTCATGGCAGCACACTGGGAGGAGATGTTGGGCAGCAGGGCAGGACAAGAACAAGCAAGAAAACAACTCACGCAGAGTGAGATCTGAGCATATCAAAGCAGGGAAATGAAAGAAAAGTAAAGTCTCATATCCAAGCTATCCACGCTCTCTGTTTCAGAGTTAATCACAAACACATCCTCGTCAATGTCTTCAAAAAGCTTAACAACAACAGCAAAAAGTGCTGATGGGCAAGTCATTCTTGGGAAAGGTGGCCAGCTGCTTTTTAGGTGGAATAATGACAAACTGTACATTATAATACAGGAAACAATATCAGAGAAACTGTTAGGCAGCAAATATCTCGAAGATATCTCTGCAACTGCAAAGGCCTTAAGATGTTGGAGCTAACATTAATGACAATTGATAAGATAAATGTAGACAGAGGCCACACGCCAGTGACAGTGAGCAGCAGAAAAAAAGGGATGAAAGCTGCTTGTTTAAGCACGTTAAGTCAAAGATGTTTAGAATTAGCTCACTGCACTTTTCACCTCACGTTTCCTTATTTTAACAAAACAGGAAAGACGACAGAAGGCAACACAAAAGAAAGTGTCCAGGGAAGCACCATGTTTTTTGGTGTGCTGGATGTTCACTTTCACTCTGAGCACTTTCATTTTCTGGACCCTACAACCTCAAGAATTACACAGTATGTATGGGACATTAAAGACTATTTTATATTCTCATACATTAACTGTTGTTACAGCTGCTTCTTGGTGTTGAGACCCTGCACTGTTAGAATGAGCCTTATTATACATCAGTCTACTGCACAGAGAAGAAAAATAAACATTTCATTATATGCACAGATCATGAAATATTGCTCTTCCTTCAAGAAAAACTATTTCCACTGTCACATACACCCATACTGGACTGACGCTGAGTGCCACACCTCCGTGAAGAGCCAGTTGCTCTTTCCATCCACCTGACCAGCCACTGTGGATCACTGTCCAAACAGACTGAACACTGTGTCCAACATTAACATCTGATCTCAGAGCAGCTCATGTCTCTCTAAATATAGCCAAGGGGAGGGAAAGGTTGCACCGAGTCAAACCAGCTGCTGTGTTTATTATTTTTCTGTGTGACCTTTGACCTACAGGCAGAGGAAGGACTTTTGCCTTTGAAAACAGCAGACCTCTGACCTCTGATTGCAAGCATAAGAGAGAAAAGAAGAAAGAAGAAATGATACTGTGTGCTCCCTGAACATTATCATTATATCAGACGGAAGACCAGCAGTTCCAAGTGTGGAGGTTGGCCAGACCTGCAGTGATTCAGTGTTTGCTCAAAGACATGTGTGCAGGGTAGCTGATAGCTGTCTGTGGTGCTGCATTTAAAAAGCCGTCTACCTGCGCAAACAAACTCACAAAAAACAATATGGCCTTTTTCGCAGGATGGCCCTTTAAATATGAATGCAACTGGTTCAGTGTTTAAGTGGTTAAGTTTTTGGAGTGCAGGGCGCCTCAAAGGTCGATTCACTCCTCCGGACGGGTATTGATCGTGGAGTCTATGTGCAGTGATTAGTTCTGTCCATCCAGCTGGGTAGAAATCCATACAGTGGCTGATCAGCATTAACATCATTAGAAACTGGTTAGGAGGGTAGCACACTGGGCCAGAACCACCCAGAACCACACAACACAAACACAAACACACACACACACACACACACACACACACACACACACACACACACACACACACACACACACACACACACTCTCCCAGCAGTAGAGATCTAGATTTGGCTTCAAAATCGACCTGAAAATCGAACAACCTTACATCACACTGGTGCGCAACTGGACAGGCTGGTTAAGGACACACACACACACACACACACACACACACACACACACACACACACACACACACACACACACACACACACACACACTCTTTTTCTCTCTTTGCCCAGCAACAGGCCATACTGAGCGCTCCTCTAATCATGTTCATACAGCACTAATTGGTGCCTTTTGGTATTCTGTGATTAAGTCCAGCGGTAAGGCAGGAGTGTGCCACTTCCTTTTCTAATTAGCTGAGGGCAACTCAGGAGCAGCCAATCACAGTGCTGATCAGCGGGACACAACAAGATGGAGACAACAGAGGAGCAGTGTTTTCTCCGAGTCGTTCTCTGCTGTTTTTGTCTTGAATGTTTTTAGGTGCTGAGAAGCACTCTGAATCTTATTTATTGTTACCATTAAAAATAGTAAGAGGAGTTACTATTATGGAATAGAATAAAATATATTCTACAAAAAGTATAGTATAGTTTCTTTCTCAGTGTCATTATAAAATTAATTCAAAACTGTTTTTGCTGTCAGTTAAATTCATTCAGTCACAGTGGATCATCCACTCAGGTTTTAGTGCTACACAGTTCCCTGCCTCATGTTACATAACATAAGAATGATTCCAATGAGTCCGTTGCAGTGACGTATACAAATAAATGTCTACATCTGGGAAAATAAAAGAGCACTGGTATCAGATCAATAGTCAGTATGAGCAGATACTCTGAGCTGAGGTGCTGGTACTGAAAGAGAAAAAGTTGGATCAATGCATTCCTACATTTTACACAGATGATTAATCATGCTTGAATATTTTTAGCATGAATAAGGTGACATGAGCTTTCTAAACAGACAACACTAAATTATATTAGGTGTCCCAGATATTCAATACATTGATACTTGATAACTGCAGATACTTGCGATGGTATTGATTTTTCAAATCTGAAGCAGAACCTGAGCCTGAGTTATTTTCTGTTCACATTTTTCTTTTTTTGACATTATCGTTCATATTCCTGCATAAACTGATGACAGCATGTTAGAAGAAGTGACACTGATGCACCATCATGTCATAGCGCCAATGTCTTCTCTCTCAAAAAATAAAGTTGTAGAAAGTGCCGTCCAACACGCAGCCTTTCCCTACCTGGCATCCAGCTGTGTAGGCAGAGCCGTGAAGTCTCTGTGGGTGATTGAGTTCACCTGGGACAAACAACGGGGGAGCAGGCTGCATGTGGATGCCTTATTTCCTCAGTCCATCAACCACACTATTGTCTAATTCTGCAACAAAATAATGGAACAGAGCTTCTTTGTGAAGTGCCCATCTGTCCTTAAGTTGATCATCATTCCTGGAGTCGCAGAGATGTCAGGATAACACTCAGTCCACTATTCTAGCAGGGATACTCCACAAATGAACACACACACACACACACACACACACACACACACACACACACACACAGTGTCACACAAACGCAGTAACACTTGTCTGTTGACGTCAGTAGTGGTTTCATGGCTGTCACTGCAATGCCGATCGACCAGCTCTCAGGCCTGCAATTATTCCCGACCCAACGCTCTGTGTGCTGCAGTTCTGTTTTTCCACCAAATAAGAGACTAGAACACAAAGGATGCTGTGAAACACCCTAAAACGATACAAGCCGGAAAACAGCTGGCTGAGCTTGTGGACGCGGTGGGATTGCTGTTGAGGCGTGTTTGTTGTAGGAACGGAGAGGAGTGACTCCAGAGACTCAGGGCAGAGGCGTCCTGCGGTCCAGAGGGTTGAGGCGTCAGAGGTGATTTGGCAACGATTTGGGATCCAGTCCAGTGAACTGCCACTGTCAATATTTCAGTCCTCACCAAGGGTCAGGACTCTTTGTCACATAAGTCCAGATTCCAGTAAAACGTATTGTAATATGTATATAATAAAGAACTGGAAGGACGTATGACATCATCATGACATCACATATCACAGCTGTGGGGAACATAGCAGTATTTTTGTCAAATGGCAGGACGCTGGACACGAACAGCTGTCTGTGAACATCAGACCACAACCAATCAACTGGGAACAGCGCCAACCATCTGTGAGACGAGAGCGTCTGTGACCTCCCGTTCATATACGACACACATGACACAAGTTCCACACTACTGATGACAACTGAGCAAACTCCACCCTCTGAGAAGAACTGTGAGATCTGGTTGAAAGCTCAGCTAAAAGCTAGTGAGTGGACCTTGAGTTCAGGTTTTTCTTAATTTGGCCGGTAAAATCTTTCCATCCTTTGGCAAGTGAGCATGATCTGTTCTACATAACATCTTTAAAACGACTTCATTCTATTGTGCTTACAATCCAATTACTCTTTTAAACCACCATGCTCAAGCAAAGTGCAAAACCTCCAGCAACACTTGCAGTATAAATAACACTACAAGTTCTTTATACTAAATCCCCTCTCTGCTTCTAGTAGATTCTACTAGCCAGCCTCTTCTCTGCACATCATCTCCAAGTGCTGAGGGGAAACACTTCAAATTAAGGATACAGTCCAATTTATTGTACAAACTGTTTTAGGGGGAGGATATGTAATGCTCAGCAACAACCACCTGCACCAAAACCAACAGGCAGATATTACAGAGATATGGGATGTAGAGCGCAAGAGCTGCCTGTGATGAACACGGAAACGAACTAGAACAGATGGAGGTGGAGTCTGTGGTGGCAGAAATCCATCAGCACCATCAGTACAGGTGAGTAAAAAATGTTTTATTGAACATGTGTTTTAATATACGCTGATGAGTGCTGGGAGGACACCGTTAACCCTTCAACCCATCACTCTATCACTCATTATGACTTCCCATGAGGCAGCTGTGTTGCTTTGATCTTACAGTGCAGAGTAACTTTGCTGGCTGATGAATTGATATAAACAAACAGCTTCATTATCATTGTTATTATTATTACAAGAATGATGAGCTGCTAGCTCCTCTTCTCACTGCGTGAGTCAGTGTCTAGTTGACAGCATTGATTCCTGCTGGGAGCTAAACCATGATGAGTGAGTCAGAGTCTGACATCATCTTCATCCCAGAGGTTACAAGTCTACTGATGAAAAGAGCAATAATAGACAAGATAGGCCAAGACAGAAGTGGCCCATATGAATAAAAGTACTTTTGTATGGAAATATTGATACTGATAACCTGAAATGATTGTATGTTTTAGTTTGATACAGAGAGTTACCTTACTAATCAAGATGACATTAAAGCCAAAATAATATAAAAATCTGAGTTGTTATGAATCAAAGTACTTTAGGGCTGCAAGTAAAGATTATTTTTATTATCCACTATTTTTAAAAAAATTCATTATTAAGTCTATGAAATGTCAAAAGATTGTGAAACATGTTCATCCCACTTTCCCAGAATCCAAAGCGAGGTCTTCTGAAGTCTTATTCGACCAACAGTCAAAACCAAAAGGTATCAAATTTACAAACATGAAACAGAGATAAGCAGCTAATGCTCACATTAGAGACGCTTTACAATGTTTGGATTTTTTCAGAATTAACCAATCTTCTGTAGATCGACTGGTCACTTCATCTAAATATTTCCTGCCCCCAGTACAAGCAACACTGGCCACAATGGGCTAATACACACAGAGATATCGCACAGTATAAATGTTATGGCAAAATCTCAGAATGGGACAAAACATTTTACGACAAGGTGTAAATGGCCTATATATGACAGGACAAGCACTGGGGAGGGGGGTCACAATACATGAGGACAGGATGGGGTCAGGGAATGGGGAAAAATGTGACAAGACAGGAGAGGGTTTGAGGACGGGACAGAAAGTAAAATGACAAGACAGAATGGCACAATGAGTAAGTGGGTCGTATTACACAACTGAACTTAGAAGAGATAACAGTAAGTCCTCAGCAGTGCCATTTCACATACAGTAAACTCCTGCCTCATCATAAGCCTGAAAGCAGAAGCTAAATGTCCACACTGATGGACACGAATCTCTGCCAAAGCTAACTGCAAAGGCTCAAACTTTATGAGGTAAAGTGATGATGATGAAAGCAGTATGTTTCCATCTAGGAATTAATGGAAACTACACAGGGTGCCGGGTTAAAGCGATGGTTATAGTGTGCACTCTACTTCTCTCTGCTGCTTTCTGACTGTGTTATTGCACACATGTGGTTGATCCATCAGGCCTATAAAAACGTCTGACTCTGCGTTCATTAGCAGTGTCTCTTTGAAGGTTTTTTATTGGTGGGTTGACATTTTAAAGACACTTTGATCCCCCTCCCTGCCCGACAAGGCTGACGTCATTCTGACTTTCTGAAAAGCCGAATGCAAAATTAGTCACATTTCCTTCTGTGAGTCTTCAGGCAGCAGACATTTTCAGGTATACTCATCTGGTGTGTGTATGTGCGTGTGTGTGCTCATGTATTACTCACATTGTGGGGACAAAAATCTGTTTACACAGTCACATTGTGGGGACTCACAGTCGCATATGGAGACAAAATACAGGTCCCCACAAGTTAAATCATTACATTCTAGGGTGAAGGCTGAGGATAGGGTTACAGGTTAGGTAAGGTTAGGTTTAGGGTTAGGAATAGACAGATAATGGTTATGGTTAGGGATAGGCTCCAGGAAATGAATGTAAGTCTATGTAATGTCCCAACAAGTGAGGAAACCCCCCTTGTGTGTGTGTGTGTGTGTGTGTGTGTGTGTGTGTGTGTGTATGTGTGTATAGCAATGCATGAGGGTGGGTACACTGTATTAGTCTGTCTATCATATGCTTTATAAAATGGAAAGAGAGTGATATGTGTATGGGCTGTAATTCATTTTAACAGAGCTGAATGCTTGTTTTAATTGATTAAACAGCATTAAAATGACGACTATTACTCTTACTGATTGCTGTAGTTTAAGAAAAAGAATATTTGGTTTCTCCCTCCAAAAATCTGTTTTTCACTACTGCATTTGCAATGAGAGTTAACACAATCAGATCGAGAATTATGAGAATTCCCTTCGTACATTTTTCACAGCATTAGCTTAAAAATGGGCACAGCAAGTTTAGGTATCCATTATTCCTCTGTGAAAGATGATTTCAGCAACAACCAAACATATATACTGTACATAAAGATGTATTTCAGGTGTATGCGCCTCAGTGGTAATAAGAGAATAAATATAAGCAAATGTGTTTTGCAGCAAATTATTAAGCAACTGTTTCTGTTGATTTTGACATCAGGGACTAAAATTATTTAGTTCTGACAAGTAAAGAGCAGAGATTTTATTGCAGACTCTGACTCCTGACCTTCTTACATCAGATTGTGTAATTTTGGCAAGAAAAAGAAGCTGAATGTTCTTTCCGATTTCACTATTGTCATTAAGTCTGGAAGAGAGTCTGCACAATCACTCAGATTTAGCGGTGTGAAGTAACTTTGGTCGCTTGTGACAAAATTATCATAAAGGGTGACAGTAGGGATATTAGGATGATATTTCAGGAGATTAAATGAAAATATCGTCAAATACCAAGTACACTTAGGTCACTTTAACTCAGAGTAGTACAGACTCACTGCACTAGAGTCAAGTAGGAATGATAGGAATATCATAAGGAGATACAAACGCAAGGCCACTATAAAATACATCCTGAGCAACACTGAAGCACTCTGCATCTCACTGGGAAAATTACAGGAATGATTTAGAGGCAGAGATTCCAGACAACTAGCCACACCAGGAACGGGTCATTACAAAATTATTATAGAGCAACCACACTGCGGAAGGCAGACATTTCTTTTGAATAATAAAATATTGATCACATTAATAATTTAGGTAAAATCCCCATAGGTGCTGAGTAGCACTGACACAATACAAACCTCTGTAGTGATACTGTAAAAAATACTACAGTCACAATCTACTGTTGGCCAGCCAACAATTTAGTGATAGCAAAGATAGTGCTACAGATATGTGTGTGTGTGTGTGTGTGTGTGTGTGTGTGTGTGTGTCACAACAAGAAACACTATATATATATATATATATATATATATATATAGACATACACACACACACACACACACACACACACACACACACATATCACTGGAGATAAAGACTATCAATCATTATAAAAAACAGATAACTCACTGTTGGATGCCACACAATAAAAGTCCCTTTAAGAATTTAATATAATTAATATCACAGTAAAATTAGAGGGATTTTATCATAAGTGTTTGTCAGGAGAAAAATTGTGAAACTTTAGACAGCAGTGTGTTTAGAGTTGTGTAACAACAGCATCTGGATTAAAACCACATCTGGCCTACCGCCTGCGTTTCTGCACGATGTCGATGGGTCGGTTGACAGCGCACGGCGACCCACAGATATTCCCATTCCTCACTTTGAAGTAACGATCCTGGACCGAGGGGGCCAGATACACACAGTTAGTTGGTAAACTCATGCTTGTGGTTGAGTTTGTTTTCCTTCTGTTTTGTTCCCCACTAATCTTCCTCTTCCTCCTCCTCCGGGCACTCCTCTACTCCTCGGCTGTTGTGTGCTCTCTCCTCTCTCTTCTCACCACACCAGGTTTCCATTGACACGCAGACAGACAGAGGAAAGCCCTCCTCAGTGTGTTCCAGCATCATGTCTCCAGTCCAAAACAAGTAGAGGTTGAAGAAAGGAAGGGGGATCAAAGCAGTGTGGCTTTGAGAGTCATTTCCTCAGTAACACTCCTGTTTCATGCGGCTTGGAGAGCTGAACGAGTGCAGTGAACTTAGGCTGCTGGTCTCAGATCCACATTGAGGAGTTGAGAGCTGAGCTCTCTCTCTTTTCTGGAGATACACTCCTCCCTCTCTCACTCTCCCCTTCCTCCCTCTCCCCCTCCCTCTGTCTCTCTATGGCTCTCTCTGTCTGTCTCCTCCAGCACATGGAGTCTTTAAAAAAGACATGAACTATGTGCAGTGTGTATGTGCAGTGTGGATGTATGTGTGTGCGAGTGAGGGAGACAGAGGGGGTCTGTGGTTGTAGTAGTTGCATCACGTGTATGTGGGTGTGTGTGTGTGTGTGTGTGTGTGTGTGTGTGTGTGTGTGTGTGTGCAGTGAATTTGTGTGGGGTGTATGTGTGAGTGTGCGTGCGTGTGCGTGGTAATGCATATGCACAGTGTGTGGTAAATGTGTGGTGTATGTGTGCAGTGTGTGTTTGAAATACCAGCACGCTGAGGGGGGAAACTCTCTGAGGCAGCATGCCTCCTGTGGATATTTTAACTGTTTACAGGCTCAGCAAACACACACACACACACACATTTGCACACATACACAGACACAACATAACTGAATTTCTCTGGTATAAAAAATGTTCAAGGTTTTTCAAAATTCAAACCATCACAACTAAATCCTTCACCACAATTGAACACTGTTGAGCGTCACTGGAATCCTTGATGATGATAACATGAAGTCAAATTGGCTCAAATTGTAATGTGTTAGTGATTGCTGTGTTTTCATGGACGTGAATGAAGTGCATGCAGATGCGAGTACAAACTCATTCATGTACTTCTATTATTTTCTATTATTCAATATGTTCTTATTTTTTTGGTGTGTTTTTAGAACTTCACCATATACAGTCCATTTCCAACTACATCAGCAGGTACTGTTGTATAATTCACAGGACACCTCTGAGCTCAAACCTGCAGTGAGCTCCAGCAGAGGAGCACCAGTCAGTCCCACCACAGGGAGTCAATGGACTTACTGGACCTGATGATTTCACCAACTGACCAACCACTGCTGTCGACACTGTGGGCAAATATTTGTCTTTTGAGACACAGGGCAGACGGCCGAGTCGGACGTGTTGGCAGGCATGTGGAGAAAAAACTAGGTTGCTAAAGGCTGAGCAAAAATGGTGACATGGTGAATCAGATGCTTTCTCAACCTACAGCAGAACTGACCGGGTTCAACTGAAAGCTGCTGTCTGAACTTTCTCCACTCTAGCTCTGGCTATCAGTCATGATTTAGGCTAATTAAAAAGGTGTATATTTATGGAAAATTTCTATACTGTATAGTTCTTGTCTGTAAACTTATTGATTGATTTTCACACAAGACTTTAGTTTCATTTCACCAAATTCAGGCCTTTACCCAACACCAAGTATACATTGCTTAATTTGATTTAAACGGCATGCTATTGCTATATTACGCAGGTTGATATTGGATGATACCAGCTGTGTGCTCATAATATTTAATTCACACACTGGGTGAAATTGAGTGCCAGACCTGGGCATAAACAGATGGCTCAGTTGTTCCGAAATATGAAAACAATGCAAGGCCATTAGGCAAAGACTTCCCTGCATTTTGTGGAGACAGAAGCTCCCTGTCTAGCTCAAATGGAATTAGGGGCCCAGAATTCATCATCAGAACTGCTTGACAGATGGTCAGATATCTTCAGAAACCATTCTCTCAATACCTTTCAGGTGTGAGGGGACTTTGCCTGACCACTTCAAACACACCCACATAATGTGGTGAGGTCAGAAACGAGCCAGAGATTGAGCTTCTCTCTCAAGATCTCTTTTTTATTATTAGCACAATATTTTCTCTTTTTTCATGTGAACAACCAACTGAACCTGAGCCAGTCCATCACATTATGCTCGCACATAAAAAAAAAACCCTGGCACACCTGAACATCTTCACCTGGGGGGAGCAATGTGCTCCCAAGCCAAAGGGGGAATCCATGTTTTTTTGGCTTCACATTTGGAGGTGCTGACCCTTACGTGAACCACTTCACAGTCAGCTGAAAACTGCCCCTGTGCATGCTGTCAGTGATGCTATCAGGAATGTCCCCAGTACACTATATTCCTGTTGCAAAGCCAAAGACACCCTGATGGACATGATAACAAAGCTTCTCCAACTTTCTCTATAAAGTAACTTTTTCCCAATGTCATAGATTCACTCATAGAGTGCCTCCCTTGCATCAGACCACTTTGCTCTTGAAGACCCTTACAGGAGTTAAGGCCACACATACAATCCCCTCCACTGATAAGGTGGTGATCTGTTCAAGTCTCACTTTGAAGGTTGCCTCTTGTAACCTATCCTGGATCTGTGTTGACTTCCTCAACAACCTCCACAGGACTGAACACAGACAGACAGACAGACAGACAGACAGACAGACAGACAGACAGACAGACAGACAGACAGACAGACAGACAGAGGAAGCATGGACTTACAATAGCTCACTTACATCCAAAACCACACTTGTCACACAACCTACTCCTGCTTTCTTCCACTTCCATTTTTAATACAAAGAACCATGGCAGGAACAGGTATGAAGGTTTTCATACTGAGAATTCTAATATCATATTGAGATGTTCACCATGTTTTGATTTTTGTCTTAGTTAAACTAAACTAAAACCATGAACCCCTCCCACCAATGCTCTCCTCCCTCCTCTTGCAACGTGCTTGTGAAACATGCTGAACCTTGAAAACAGATGCAGGGGTGGAGGTTTGTTGAGAGTGAGGAGCTTGTGAGGCCGCTGTGTAACCAAATCCTCCAGCCAAATGACTTGTACAGTCCAGCTGGCTGCTGCCTCCAATGACAACATTACCACTGGTAATGAGAATAAGCTGTAAAGGGGAAGTGTCATATATCTGTGTGCATGAGTGTGTTTGGGAGTGTGACAAAGCACACATGCAAATGTTTGTATGTGTGTGTGTGTGTGGGTGGGTGTGTGTGTGGGTGTGTGCGTGTGTATGAAGTTGATACTGATATACAGTATTAATTATATTGAGCTTTTCCTAAAATATCAGATATTGTCTGCACGTGTGTGTTGTGTTTCCTGCAGTGAATTTGTGACAGCAGAGAAGAGACAGACTTGCACCACCTTGTGGAGAAATCTTTAAGGTGACATGTTGATTTGCATGCATAGAGCACTGACTTCCAACCATGTAGTTTGCAATTCTTGTGGCTAATTTCAATGTTTAACATCCCTTTCACCAGGCAGGATGTTATCAGAGAACTGCTGTAGTGTTCAGTTAGAATGAAAATCTGCATTCATCATGCATTGGCCATAGGTCACTAATTAAAATCACAGTGTAAACAGAAACAATCACAGAAAGAATCCTTCTGATTTATGGCAATGTGACCCCAAGCCTAATCCTTCTTATCAGAACATGTGAAGCTTTTATTTTTTGATTCTTTTAATTGATTGAAATGCAGCATTTGCGGTGACCTAAGGCCCTGTGTTAATGTAGCCTCAGTCAGCCAACTGGCATATACGTCAGTCATGGTGGTTGCTGCTTAGTTCATATTTACATCCTCCTGTAGGTCACGCTGTTTCTCCTGGACCTCCCACAAAACACACAACCTGCAGCTGCCACTGACCAGGCTGTGTTATTTCAGAGGGTAGTGTCTGTATATATTGGTGCTTTTTGCCTTTAATCTTTATTTTTCCAAGATAAGTTGACCAAGCATGATTCAGCATTATCAGATGTGCAAACTAAGAGCAGGTAGGGGAGTCTGGGGGTATTCTCTCCCAGAAGAAAAGTTTACTGATTTTTATGTGCTAACAAAACCTTTTGGAGCAACGTACCAAAAGTAAAAGTAGACATTATACAGAATGACTTGACAGAACAATATATATTATATTTGGACTACAATTATTGATGCATTAATGTGTTCATTGTTTTAATGTGAAGTGAACGTGGAGCTCATTTAAATTTATTTATATATAGTTTATATCTTACTTTACATACTGCTGATAGCTTGTATTGTTTGGTAGCATGCAGTGGAGTAGCAATAGAAGTAGAAAGTAGCAGAAAATAGAAATACTCAACTACAAGTATCTCAAATTAATATGTAAATACTTGAGTAAATGTGTGCCCCCCTCCACCCAACCACATTTTAAAAACAACTCTCCAGATATACAGGAATCGTGTGAATGGTCCGGTTGACATTAAAAATGACTGCCGCCACCCAACATCCAAATCACTGAATTCACACAAACAGATTCATCTGATTCATCAGAGAGTGCTGATATTAAGCCAATATGTGAGTAAAGTCTGAGCGCTGCTGAGGCAGTCTGCTGAAGGCGGACTGTCTATCCAGTAGAGGTCACTCTGTACCTAGAAACTACAGTATGTTCACATATAGGAGCAAAACAAACACACACATTCAGACACACTCTAAACACAAACACAGAAAGAAGGCAAGTACTTATTACCACAGTTAACAATAGAAACTCACAGTAGGGTCACTATCATTACACCTACTGTTTTCTTGTGTTACACTGACAAGATGATGATGAAACAGTCAGAAGGGGATAATGTGAGAGCTGAAATATTTCACTTCTAAAATTGAAAACAAAACTGGCTCAAGCCTTCGTAAACCTCTCTCAACTGAATTTCCACTGCTGGTAAAACACAACACCTAACTTGGCAATGCGACCTCAAAGTACAGCAACTCTCTGCTAGGACAATCAATATGGATTTTGGGACGGGTGGCTGTAGCAGGGTGCAGTGTGTGTGTGTGTGTGTGTGTGTGTGTGTGTGTGTGTGTGTGTGTGTGTGTGTACACGAGAAATGAGAAACACATGTCACATTCACGTGTCATGTGCAGCCAGGCTGGCGGAGCAAGCCAACTATTCCAAGCTCAGGGGGTTGATTTTGGAGGTCTGTTGTGTTATTGTTGTCCCCCCTTACTGTATCACTCCTGCTCTGCTTGGACTCAGCTGTGGCTGCACTGGGTCAGAAAAAGTCTTCTCCTGGGAAGGCACTGTATGATAATAAGCTGGGACCAATATGGACCCAACCAGGCTGCCTAAGAGAAGGTGATCTGAGAGCCTTAGGCCTGTTTTGCACAAACCTATAAATGATCTGGCTATTTTATACCTTTCTGTCATGTGTTAAATTAAAAAAAAATCCATTATCAACATCTAGTTTCACAGATAACCTGCCAGATAAGACTGTTAAGATTTTCCACACCACAGTGTCTTTGAAATGTAACATGGAAAACCAAAAGATGCTCACTTCAAGAAAGCATGGGCTGTGGTCAGGTGGTTGCTGTCGTCTGTGTGTCAGTTCAGACAAGACTCAAGAGGACGACAGTATCTAAAACAATAGATTCTGCTTGCAGCTGGCAAGCAAACTTTTCCTCTTTGGCAACAAAGACATTTGTTTGTCGTATCTGATATATGGTAATCAGCACCTACAGCAATGAAATGAGCAACCTTAAAACATCCTTTTAATCACACTCTTAGTTGGCAGGATTGAGTTTGAATGGGATCAGCAACTGCAGGATGCTGCTATCATAAACAATGCTGCACCATATTGTTTGAGCTATACTAAAAGGTGTACTCAGATAATCAAATAAGTGATGAACAACCACAAGCACATCAGTCAGTGAAAATAAGAAAAATGTTTAGAGATGAATCCACTCTACCACCAAAACTATTATTGGTATTGAGATACACTTTGTCTCATACATGTGACTTCACCTTAGGCCTTTCAAATCCACACCTACTGTGGTTTGATGTTTGATGTATAATTGCAAGCAGCAGTAATTATTTTGGGGGGTTTTTAAAGGTCAAACATCTTGTTTCTATAGTTAATATTTCAATTCAAAAAATGGACAGCCACAGGTGCTACGAGCAACATATACAGTAAAGTCTACTTCTGCACTAAGGCCAGTTTTATCAGAGAAAATTAATAAGTTATAATTCTTAGTTTCCCTCTTCTTTAACTGTATGGTTCTGGCTCCGGGTGATGGCAGTGAAGGTGTGGCATGTGTTTGTGGTCGTGCTGGGTTGTGATATGGGAGGCTGAGTCAACCACTGACCCAGCAGCAGCAGAGTGGAGAGCTGGGCGGTGCCCTCCAATCCCAGCCCAGCTTAACCTTACCAGGACTCAGGACAGGAACAGGCATGAGCACACAAGCATGAAGACACACAAAACACAACACACTGACACGCGTAAAAATATATGACGCACACATGCACAGACACACAGGAGGCAGTGTGTGTTTATTATCAGTGTAACATGAGTCCATCCCCATTGCAGATCAACAGGCGGGGCTATCTACCCACTAATAGCCTCCCCTCTGCACACAGACTGACTACTGTGTAGAAGACACACTGACAACACACAGTTATATACACACATGCAGTGTCAGAGAAAAATGCATTATTCACAAATTGAAGCATATGTACTTATAATAATGTAAACTCTGATGCAAACATCTCCAGATGGTCCAACACTCACATCAGTGCTCTGTGCTCAATCAGCAACATTTGTCTCAGGGTCATCCAGCCGAAAAAATGTCTCTGGAAGACTTTCAGCAAAAACAGGAAGTCTGCCGAATGAAACTTGCCACAAACAAAAGTAGCTTCCTCTCAAAAGAGGTTGGGTAAAATGCCAGCAAATAGAAAAACAGTGCAGCTTAACACCTTCAAGTCACACGCTTGGCCTCAATACTGAGGGCACTGAGCAACACACATCCTGTTATATGAAGCCACACAGCCCTTTCTGCAGGTCACAGACTGCATTAACTTTATCTCTAAAATACGTATGATGAAAGTTCCTGTGTGGTAGATTTTCCCATCAGATCTTCTACTGTTAGGTCTCATCACTTGAGGAACACATTACAGTTTATGAACACACTGACAAACCTTAACCTGCCTTTTCCATTTCTGCTGCAGTGAATAGGCTGCATGCTACGGCTACTTGACAAAGCAAAGTCACTGGACACATCCTGTGATTTGTTTCTCACTGGTTAATAGAGTTCCAACATTGAAGTTGTAATTATAACTGGGAAACTTTCTGAAAACTCCCATAATCCAGCTTGGAGCTTAATAAAACTAAAGTCCCTGAAAACCAAACCAATATGAATATATGGCTTGTATCAAAGTCTGTCTATCAAGTAATTAAACCCAGGTTTAAAGGACATGAAGCACTGTCACACTGTCAACCGTCTTGAGTCGTCTGATGACGTGAACATGGCGTCAGTGGTTACCTAAATTTCACAGAATGCTTTGCAGATATACAGAACAAAAATGACAGTGATACTCGGACCAGGGAGGCAAAGGTGTCTGGGTGAGTAGAAAGACAGTTACTGCAAACTCAATCTGCATTCTGGTCTCTCATCTATCACTGAGCGTGCAGAAATTGATTTATGTGCCTCAACAGACTTCTTGTGAATGCCAAAGCACCTTTAAACTAAAGCAGTTGTTCTGGACTGTCACCAAATCCTGATATTTACAGTTGATGGGTTTTTATTTTCTATTTAGAATTTTAAACATCACATTACTAGAGAATTAGAGTCTCTGCAAACACAGCTGAGGTTTTAAGAAGATGAATATCCAATTATCCATCTTCTTTACTTTCTCATGTCACTGCATATTGTGTTAAGCACAGCAGCTTGTATGAACATTCCTTCTCCTGAATATGAGCGCTAGTGGATGCAGGATGGATAGTTTAGGAACGTACCCCAAGCACGAGTGTCTCCGACCGTGTCCGAAACCAGTCGGCGTCCCTTTCCTTGCCAATCTGAGATCTTTGTTCATTGTCCCTTGAGCTCCTGACTCATACGAGTCACTCTGGGCTGCAAAGAAAATAACCTGAACATCTGAAGCAAGCCTCTTGTGTAGATTCTTGAACTTCACAACTCAGTCTGTTACTTTTCTCCCATGAACCACTGGGTGGTTCAGGAGTGAATCCATGAAGTTTTGTGCTGCGATAAACTAAAACACAGCAAAATTCCAGATGAGACACAAAAACAAAGCTGATACAGTCAGATGGAGGACAAATCTGATTAATCCTCTGCGCCTCAGGATTCAAGAAAAATCGTTGAGGAATGTTGTAGAGTTCTTCCACTGAGGTCGCAGGCAAGCCTCAACAAGGCTGACTGGAGTGTGATATTCAATTAGTCTCTCCAGAAGAAAGAAGCAAAAACGGAGCTGTTGTCACTGAGTACTCAGCTACATTGAAGTACTTCCCTCAGTTATCTCTTCTCTCACTGGCTTGCTGTTGTAACAACAACAAACATTGTGACACTGACTACATTGCTGAAAAGGTCTTCAGTAACACAGCTCCAAATTGTCCAGGGGAAAACGGAGGATCTGGACGGAAGTCTGAAATCCTTTCAAGTGGCTTTGTTACTCGACTTCTCTGTCAGTCTGTCTCAGTTTGCAGGAAAGAGGAAGGGTTGAGTTGTTGCTGAGAGCAATGACACTCGCGTCAGTTTGGACTGACCTCTTCCTCCAGCAGTGTGAGAGCTTGCAGAGTCCCCTGAGGTTGCTGAAGACAGCCCACCAAGTACTCAGGAGCTGTCAAGGAGTCTGTTTTGTACAGGATATCCAATGGCAAGACGAATATGCAAGAACTCAGCTTAACTGTCTTGGCATCAAGTTACAGGTTGATCCTCTTTTAAGCAATATTTTCAGATATTCAATGAAAAGCCAAGGCACTGAGTGTTGACCCTTTCTGAGCTTTGAGACCGAAAATACTCCTACATTACAGTTGCAGAGGAACATTTTGGTGTGTCCCAGCTTGTGAAAGAGGGCTCTGACTCCGCTGCGTGGCTGGCGGGTGTTTTTTGTCTGCCAGAGCTGGCTCGGCTCAGCCTTCGTTGACACGTGAGCTCAAAGGGCCGCCTGACCCGACACCCCCCTTCGGCTTCCCTGCAGCTACATAATTACAGGGGGATATTGTTAGAGTTGGTGCCGGGCAGGGGGGTGGGGGGTGGTTGAAGGGCATGAAAGGATGCACAGCAAAACCTGTTTCACAAAAGTGCTACACAGATACAATCTCACACCTTAGAAAAGTATAGATTAAATAGTTGATTATATTTTCAATTAATCAATTAAACATTTAGTCTACAAAATGATGAAAAATAGTCAAGAGATACCCATTACAACTTTCTAGAGCCCAAGACGACCTCTTTAAATGTCTTATTTAGTTTGATTAATGGCCCAAAATGTAAAGATTTCCAATTATATAAGACAAAGAAAAGCAACAAATCCTCCAGAGAATGTTTGACATTTTTCATTAGTTAGCTTAAAGAATGACTGAAACAATAAATCAATTGTCATCATCAAAATACAGTAGTTATTTTCTATTATTCTTCTGTCATTCCTAAGCTTGATGTTGTGGAGGATGACTACATATTTAAAACAATAACCAACCAGTCCTAATACACAAGACAATTTCTAAAGATCCTGCTCACAGGGGGACATCCTGGGGGATCCACAGGGGTATGTTGCTGCTACTTCCCAAACCCTACATGAAAAGCAGAAGTCAGGAAGTAAAAACCCATCTACCACTTAAAGAGTCTGCCAGAGTGAGTAGGGTAGAAGAGGGGTGTGAAGATATATTTCACAACTTCTCTACACTCATTAACTTTTCACACATTATGTGATAGTACAGTAGATGCTAAACCATGAGATGGTGCTTCAACCAATAGACTACTGACGCAGAGGTGAGACGACACCAGTGCTTGTGCACACATTCACGTCCTCCATCTGGAACCTGACAACAAATTCCCAGAAATAACGTTTTAACAGCAGTGAGATCTCACCAATACAGAGCTGTTAATATCCTATGCTTGAAATCAAGCCTTTGAAGCATTTGTTGGTGTTGGTACGAATGGCACACCAGTAGACACAAGCCATAATACAGAGTTACAGTAAAACCGACACTTAGCTTTAGATTAAATCAACCATGAAAGCGATTCATCAAAACGTGGCCCAAATGATATATATCTTTTATGTGTTTTTAATTTTTATCTCCACATGGCTTTCAGCAGAGAGCATTGGCCATTGGCAGCAGTGAGGGCAGGGCCCATGTTTCTAGGTGCTGGCAATTAAACGTTTCAGAAATTTCAGCTTCTGATAGAGGGACACTTGTTGCATGGCAGCAGTCAAAGCCACCACAACCACTTCTCTAAGCACTGTGTGAACACTGCAGACTAAAAAGAGGATGCTGTACAGAGAAACATGGTGATCTTCTAACTGTGGAGTGACTTATTTGTCATCTGGTCAGTACATTTATTGTCTCATAACAATAACAATAAACTATGCAAAGATATATAAACTGACTAAAGAGCTTGATTATTCCTTACAGTGCATTTTTACTCATTTAAACATCTCAGATGAAACACTGACTCAGCTGCTCAACTATTATATATTGATAAAGAGGTGTAAATCACTCATCATCACTCTCATATATTGCACACCGGGGAGATTTCCAGTTGTAAAATAATTGCTTGATTTTACTCTCTGACAGCTGGTGAAATTTGGTTGCCTTCAATTACGCTTCTCCAAAAACAGGCTGTCAATTAAACAGGCAAGGGAGTGCTTCTCATTAGATTTTAATAAGAAATGTGTTGATGAAACAGGCTTGAAAATTAACTAGATTAATGAAGAGTAATGAGAGGGAGTTTAAGTGCTGTGGCATGTGTGCATGTAACCAAAATAATTCCAATGAGACTACTACACTGCACACATTATAATATCAATATTCCTCTGGGTTTTCAAAGGTTCATAAAGAACTAGATCATTTCTTCATTTTTTTTTTTATTATAATCTTGTGTGTGACACAAGAGGGATAAACCCACAAGGAAAACACTAACACTGCTGTTACAAACAGTTTGCAGCCACATGAAAGAGGTCTTCTCTGTCTCACTGAGACAGCATGTCAATAATATGAAATGACTTGGGACAGCACTGCTCACAGCTGTGGGAAATGCTGTTATTGTCTCTATATAAGTCCTCTTGAAATGAAACAGCTGAATGTAAGAGCAACAATTCCGATGATAAAGCAACACTGTGAGTGTTTTAGCCTATGGTCTAAACTTCAACTGTCATGGCCCTAGATGTAGCCTTTACTGTGTGTGATTTTCCCTCCATGCAGCATTCCCCAAGTTTCCTTAAATTATCTACAGGTCATGGTTGTGTACTTTTGGAATCTATTGGTGTCATTCCCCACCAACACTCCCTTTTCCATGGTTAATTTGAATTTTAAAACGCAGAAATTTACTTCATAAAGGCTCTCTGATATCTATACCTAACATTCTGATCTGAAAGGGCTGATAACAACCATTAATCACAATACATACTGAACTTCAATAGATATTCTTTACATAACATTTATGCTATCTGAGACATGAAACGCCAATTTAGACAATGTCACGAGAACATTTAATCTGTTCTATCTGTTCTGACGTACAAGAGACACATGCTGCCTGTCTTCAGTCATGAGGAATGATGGTACAGCATGATGCCTCAGCCTTGTGTTTACAGTGGCGAGGTGTTCCTCATCCCACTGAACTTACTTTGTCTCTGCTAAACAGAAACCTCACGTCACAGATACGATCAATCAGCATTTTATCCTCATGCATTTGACCTGTTGTGGGCCTGCTGAATGCAGCCCTGAACACCTCAGGCACAAAACAAGACACTCTCTTTCATTACCAGAACAACTAGGTTCATTGAGATGACACCGGTGCCGACGTCAACAAAATCATGATTTCCCACAGTTACCTTCTCATCAGACAATGGGGCTTTTTTTGCCACAGCGAACCCATGACATACATTTTGATGACATGAAAAAGCAATCCTATTTCTGTCAAATGCACGTAGCTTATTCAGCTTATTAAAGGTCAGCTGGATCACATTGTCAAAAAGTGTCTGAAGGTGACTCTCAACCTCAGGTTGTACTCTGTGTGGGACTCATATATGCATCTATCAAATTTGATGTTTTCTGTCCGGTCTGATGTATTTGTGTACTCTGAGGTTGTAAGGAAGGTGGAAACAATTTTCCTTGCAAAAGGACAAATACATCTATATCTAATCTCAAACTGCTTCAATCTTAACCAAGTATGACTACAACTTCTCTAGACAAAGGCCTGTAAATTCTGACCACAAAAGCCTCCTGGTTATTAACAATTCCTGGGTGTGTGAGCCAAAGTGAGGCACCTCTGCAGTGCAATGCTACAGTTCATGAGGAGCTTCATGAGCAGAGGAGAGAGGAGTTTCAAGGAAAACCACAGGGCGACATCCTTGGGGATCCACAGGGCGAGCCTGACGTTTACTGCGGTTTCAGATGAATGGGCTGAGGGCTGCTGGGTGGGAAGGAACCATCCTCCCCAGAGCTTTGCCAGAGGGCCTCACTCATGCTGCCATGTAAGGGTTTAACAAAACCTGGTCTCTTATGCTAATCTCTTGCGCAGCCCTCTAAGTCCTGACAGGTGGTCCAGGTCATGCATCTCAAAGCAGCATTCTTCAAAGGAAATCGTAAAACAACTGTAGATACTGTCTTGTAATGATGCTCTTCATACTCAGAGACACTTGTGGGAGTCTCTAAACTTTTCAGATCCACTCTTACTTTACAGCTTGAGAATCTTCATTATCTTTTCTCAGCAGAGCTATCTGCAAGCACAGTTGATGGACATGGACATGAGTGCAGGAGTGAGCCCTCCCCTCAGCAGTAAGCTCTGTTTACATAGCACTGAGCACTGCCTAAATATGGCCAGGCCTGAATTATAGCATTGTTAGCATGCACCATGGGTGAACTAGCTGTGTCTAACACTCCATTCATGCAGGAGTAAACTGGCAACCGCCAAGCACACCAGTTTACATCTGTTTCCTTCCTCAGTGCACAAACATTAACCCTCTGCCTATGTAGACACGTGCCAGAGCCGTGTTGAAGTGAGAGGCTACAGCCTGGATAGGTATCCATCATGCTGGTTGTGCTGGTCAGTGGGGCTGCTAAAAACAGAGCTCGCTTGAGATAAAAGATAACAGGAACTCTGGAAATGTCACTTAAACTCTTAGCTGTATCTATAGTGCTTTCCCAACAAGGCTGTGGGGTGATGGAAAAACAGAGATCAAGCAGAGTTTCATCTCTGACCCACAGACAGCCAGTGACCCAAACCTCCTCTACCCAAAACAAAGCTTTGCAAATTCAGCCAAAATACACAAACTGAAGTCTGCTTGTACCTAAACATTTCCCTTGATAAGAAGCATGCTGTAAATACATGTTGCTCCTTCTTTACATGCAGTTCAGTTCAGTCAGTCAATACTCTGAGTACACCTCACATGTAACTTGCAGAACATTCTTTGTCTGTTTCTACCAAACACTAGACAGGTTCACACTGTGTTCGGTTGCAGGGATCCACATTGTAAACGTTGCCAATTGTTGGCTGTGTGTCAGGGTTCAGCTGCATATGGGTGACAGCAGTATTTGTCCTGATGCTTATCACTGATGTGCTCAACATGGCAGCAGACAAAAGCAAACATGACCCTTACACTGGAATATTTTGACTGTAATTATGATCGGAGAAGGCATGCCTTTGTAAGAGCTTGTTAAATTAAGTACATTTCTGTCTCAGCTTTACAACTCCCACATCAGAAAATAGATCAGGATAATGGGACTGTAAATCATATGCTGAATTTCAAATCTTTTTAACTGCTTCATCCATTATGCAGTGCTTCAACGACTTTATGCAAGATCATCTTTCTTGTCACACACTTTTATGCCTTCTTTGTTATTAAGATGTTCATTGATAAACCACCTCTGCACTGCGATTATCATAGATCACCTGTCAATCAAACAGTAGGACTACAATGTCTATATGCTCAGGTTTTATGTGATTGGCTGATGAAATCTGTGTTTCTGTGTGTCGTGCTCTTTCCTTTGTCTGTTCTATCACAGGAACATGAGAGCTGCACACACTAAGTACTGGCAGCAAATGTTGAAGCTCTTGTTAAATATCTATAGGTCAAATTACTGTTATTAATAGCCATAGATGTGTGATCGTAGGCTGAGTGGTGTGATTAATCATGAAACTTTGAATTATTGCCTTTAGTCATGCCTCTAAAGTACCTAAAGAGCATTAACATCTTTATGGCAAATCAGAAAAGGAGTCCAGTATTTATCATTCACTTTGTCATTATGTCTCTTTGTCACTCATCCATTTTAATGAAGTATTAAAACTCTGAGATAGAAGGGCTCTTGAGCCTGAGGGGCTGACTGCCAAAGTACTGATTTAACTCAGGAGGGGTCAGGAGGGGTCACTGCAATGAGCTCACTAACAAAAACACAGCTGTTGTATGAAGTGCTGCCAAATGTGACCAGCAGATGGTGCCCACGCACAAACTGATGCAAACAAATGCACTAATAAGGAAAAACCCACATGGCATGAACTCAGTACAAAATATCAAGTCATCCTGAGGGATTTTGACTTGGGAAAATTCAACTTATTCTGTGATTTTTGGAATTTGGGGAAATGTTTATCCAAGACAACTTACAGCATCACAACTGTATTGCCAGTATGGCCACAGTGTGCCATCTACCACTACACCTGTGACTAAACGAGGGGCTGACTGAGTGGGAGAAAAGCATTCAAAACGTAAAAAACTGCAGACAGTGTGGGCTCAGTCAATCAAACGGTTGCCATCATGAGTCAGTTGAGAAAAGACGAGGAGCTGAAACCCATGTCTTTTCTTAAAGTGACTAATGCCGGGATATGTGGAACTATTTATTCGACTGAGTCACAAACCCTTCCTCCTCCCACCGCCAACTCCAGATCAAACACACACAAATGCACAGCCAGGGCTGGTTGATCTGACACACACACACACACACACACACACACACACACACACACACACGCACACGCACACGCACACACACACACACACGCTTAGTTCATATCATTTGTGGGGACATGACAGATTAACTTTCATTTCCTGAAGACTTAAACTAACCTAACCTACTTGCCTAAACATAACCCTAACCTTAACCCATGTATTCACCATAAATATCTGTAGGTGTAACTACATCATACTGCCCCTCACTCAAAACATTTTTAATAACTGGATGGAAACAACCTCACTACATAAGCAAAATTTCATTTTATCAACACACTTCTCTCTGCTTAAGCCAGCAGCAGCTCCTGTTCTCTCTCAAGGCTATGTTTTTAATAAAAAAGAGATTTCCTCTAAAATGTGTGTAGTTTCAGCAGTTAAGCTTCCATAATGAATGACTCTTCAGGTGCTTTGTGGCGGTGCAGTGAAGGAGACAGACAGAGACCCACTCTTTCACAGTAGGTGACAGGAGATTTGGAGCTTATTTGGATGCAAATGGTGTAGAACAGCTCTACACAGAAACTCACTTATTCTACAACTGTTTCCAAGGACCAAATTTTATGTGATGTAAACAACAAAAAAGTCACAATCAATTGCAAATTTTTCTTATAGCTCTTTAGTGATTCTCTGGACACTTTAATATGCAAACCCTTTTTAATGAGGGAAGCGCATGGTTGTCTGTAAGGTCTGTGTGCTACAGGCATACAAATGACACCCATTAAAGAATGTCGTGTGACCTGACACAGCCATTTGATGCTTTTTACTTTTTTAATCTTTAAAAGTATGTACTGATGTTGTGTGCAGCTCAGACTAAATGCAATACTGTGTGTGTAGGCAGTTTAATGACTGACGATAGTTGATCAAGGTGACTGACAAGTGCTAGAGTAGGAACTCGACAAACTGAAATGGAAGGAGGGCTGAAAGACTAATGCATTCACTCCATCGAGGAGAAAAACTGCATATTTGTAACTCTTGAAGAAGAATAACATGATTTCAGCAACCTTCAGTCACTTACAAAACTAATCATCAAATCAATCTTTTTCACTGTGAAGGTTTATCTTCAATATTCTTTATTTAAATTTTCCTCCAGGGAAAAATTTTATATATATATACATATATATAAAATCTGAACAAGACTTTCATTGAGAGGCTGTGGCTCAATTTAAGGGCACCCCTCAAAGGTGGAACAGTGCACAACACTACACATACACACAGACACACACACAATCCTCTGTTACATTTAAGAATAAGCCAGAATACACAGATACACACACACATGCCGTTCCCCTCAACTGAACCTGGGTGAAAATTGATCAAAACATGAACAACTATTGCCAATTCACAGTCATGAGCTTCAAGATGTCGGCTGTAACCGAGTGCGATGAAATCAGTAAGAAACTAGGATTACTACCAACCAGTCAAGTTGCAGTTTACGTCCATGTCTGTCCAGACTCATATAATATATGTAGTAAAGGCTCTGAAGGAATTTCATAAAATGTATTAAGTATATTTTTTGGTGAAATGGAAGTTATCACTATATTGGCATGTATGATTCCAGAGAATAATTTCCAGTGAGAATCATGCTGTCTTCACTTAGAGACTATTTTTCCAGAGGAGGACAGAGGACTGATAGAGAGCTTCATCACATGGTGCAACAACAATCACCTGAAGCTCAATATGAGCAGAACCAATGAGCTTGTGGTGACTGCAGTGCTTCAAATATAGATGTTGCTGGAAAGAAGCTAAAAACTGTAAAACGTGGAAGCTTCACACACATCTTCAACCCAGCAGCACAGAAGATCTAAACAATCAGCACAGTTTGAAGGTGGACAAACAAGATCAGTGTCACTAATTCAGCATTTGACCAAGTGTGAAATATGGTCACAGTCTCCCCTTCTGTTCCTGAGTTATGGTGTTGAATAATGGCCAGAAAAGCTGACTCTTGACCTTTTGGATACAAAATGTCATCACTTTATCATTTTATCCTATGAGACATAAATGGGAAATTTTGTATAATTAGCGTATGAATGCTTGACTTATGGCCAAAAACGTGGTTTGTGGGGTCACAGTGAACTTTGACCACCAAACTCTAATTATTTCACCTTTGAGGCCAAGTGGACATTTACTCCAAATTGGAAGAAATTCCCTCAAGGTGTTCCTGGGATATCGTGTTCATGAGAAAGGGATGGACGGACGTATGGACTGACAATCCAAATACATGATGCCTCAGGCCCCAGCTGTCACAGCGGCATAATTACAATCCCTGGACATTTCCCTGAATCTCATTATAGGCGAACTAACACTGTCAACACACCGACCACATATCCAAAAACAGTTACAGCATGTGCTGCACACAACAGTGATACACTGAGTAATTGGAATTAAAAACTAAACGATGATGTTCCATCAACACAAACCAAAACTGGTTAAGAATCAAACTCCCTCCAAATGACTGAGAACAACCTGCATTAAAAAGAAATAAAGAAAGGTGTTGAGAGAAACATGCAGAGCTCTTTCTTGATCAGACACTAAAAGAGCCACAAATATATAGTTTCATTTCTTTTAAGAAAGTCTGAATAATTTCCAGAACAGATGGGCACTGGAGTCAATAGTACTTGTTTAGTGTTGTTGGAGACTACTTTAAACTGTAAATGTGGTACACTGGTGAGTATTTACAGAGGCAGAAGAGTGTATGTGGGATAGATGCAAAATAAAGTCCCCATATTCATCGTAAAGAAAAATGTATTTATGTGCAACAGAGTGGCTGATTAATTTGTATCAGCAGAACAATAATGGTGCTGTATGGCACAGAGGAATAAGCGCTGAAAATATTTTTTATTAGGATCAGTTCATTGTTGGCTTCTGTCTTTTATGTGCTTTGCTGACAGAAAGACAACTACAGAATATCACCTTTGTTCCATCTACTGTGAGTAATTATTGCACGTCTTCTCTTCATGCTCAAGGTTTAAGTTTAATCTGCTGTTGAAGTCCTATTAAGTTACTTAGTATGCCTAAAATGTAATGCAAAGGTAAAAGGGTGAAAAACAGATCTGGTCACAGAGTGAAGAGAGATGCACAGAGCGGTGTGGTAAGCTTGTCCAGATGGAATCATCGAGTCCCAGCCAGCTCCTGGGGAGGAAGAGCCAGGAACACGAAGAGGCTCATTCTGGACAACTTCCTCTGGAAAGGGCCAAGAGCTGGGATCAAAGCCAGCATCCTATGTTGTAGAGTCTCTCACCAGGGTTTCAGCACATTCCCGCTGATCAAACGACCACAGATCACATCTCCCCATTTGTATCTGTCGGTGTCTAAGTTCAAATGTTACATGTTTTCATGGCTGGTTGTGGAGCAAGTAAGCCTTGTTTTGGTCTCCAATTGATAGCCTGTACAGCTGGAAATAACGCCACAAAGTCATGACATTAAACACACTAAACACATTTCTCACAGCAGACCAAGATGGTCTTTTTTTGTCTTTCATACCTTCAATTCATTATTTTTGGAAGAGTTATTTTTGTTAAATATAAATTGTACTAAATATATTCAAATTCAGGATGAGTCATTCATTAATTTAGGACAGTTGTTGCTTAAGGTTCCTAATTATTCAAAATGACTCATTCATCATATTTTGCAGCCGGCACTCTGTGTTGGGAGGCAATTATGATGCTAAAGATAATGACATACCAGCAAAAAACACGGCACTGAATGTTTAATGTTGGTGGTGATATAAACAAACCCTCCTGAAAAATTCAGTTGATTCATCAGTTAGTCGATGAACAATATAATTCAAAACAATTTTGCTAAATGACTAATCATTAAAGTAATTTATCAGGCAAAAATATTCATTGGTGAAATAAACAAAATAAGCATTTGGATGGGGACCTTGTGCCTCTGGCAGTTATTTTTGTGATTAACTGAATAATTGACAGACTGATCAATAAGAGCACTGTAGGATTTTGTGCTCCCAAACCTCATTAAACCTGCCTTCAGTAAAGAATTTGCATTATGCTTCAAAAAACAAGGACAACATTAAAAACATTCAAGGAAAAAAACTTCAGTAACATTCCTGCCTATTAGTATCACAAAGGTTTCCACATAAGTACATATTCTCGGTCACTTCTGGCAGCTAAGCGCAACTGATCTGAGCTATAAGTGCAGCACTTCTCAACTCACAATAGACCACAACGTGACACACATCCATCACATATAAGGACTGTCCATATGTCTTATGAAACCTTGTTGGCAGGCTGTCAGCATTGTTGTCTCGTTGCTCAGGTCAAGCAGTTATCATCTTACTAGGTTCAACCTACAAGAACCTACAAGGTTCAACAAATGCCATGAGTTCAAATAAGGCATGACTATACTTGGTAAAAAAATGAAATAAAACTGTCCATACCCACAATAGTGCAATAAACTACCAACCTACAATATATTTTACCCAACTCGTGTATATTACAACAAAGGCTGTGTCTCGCTCTTTTATCTGTTTATCTGACCTTGACTTTGGGGTAAAGTGAGGTGACTCTGATGATGAATGCCTGGGCCAGACTGTCAGCTAGAAAAAGACTCAACCATCACATCTTTCATCACACGGCATCAGATCGAGCTGTCTGTCAGGGTCTGCTGCATCTCCTAGGCAACTGGGAGCCCCTCAATTGCAAACAGTAGGTTGTTATTCAAACAGGACATCTGCTGAGGCTCTACCTCCGCTCGGAGACCTTGCATGCGCCGGGGCTGCAGCCACACAGCTTGTGTAGTGAAACACTGTAGATCTGAAGATAATTGTCCAGGTGAAACTGAAACACACGTGATGAATAAAACTATGTTCATCATGTCATTGATTATATCTTTATCTATAAATACTGAAAGGGCTTCTATAGCATCTAACAAGTTTATTATACTTAAATCATAAGAGGACCCAAAAGGATTCCTTGAGGAACGCCTGTGCAAAAGCTTTGTAGTAAAAAAAAAAGAAGTAGATTTCTGAGGGAATCTGGAGGTGGATAAGTATTTTAACTCCTTATGGCTCAATCTGCTGCTGAAAGAAAAGATCAGAACAAATGCAGCAAACGTGGGCAGAAGCCCATATGGCACTTAGTTTGCTCTGCAAACAGAGTTCGTTTTGTAAGAAACTGTTACCGCTTGGTTTTATCAGCAAACACTCAGTGGACGCACAGTTTAAACCACCAAAGGGCAATGTCAATTGTAACAGAGGCTTTGAGGAAAAGACAGTGCATACAGGATGTGATTTGATTACCAAAAGAAAACAGTTTCTGATTTATGTGTCCGGAGCAGGGAGCTGGCATAAGAGGGATTGTAATCTGACATATCACATTTCAGTGCAACTGAAAATTTGAAAACAAAATGTCCTGGAGAAAAGATGAAAATCATGAACAGTGAAAAGATTTTTGTGGCACGTTCAGGTCATTCTGTTGTTGTTTGTAAAGGTTAAACAAATCAACCACTGAATGTGCGGCATCATTCTGTCCTGTCCTGTACTCTGAAATGTTACAGTGTAGTTGTGTCCTTGTCAACAGGATCTTTGTGATCTTTGTCAGGCTGTCTTCTAAAAGAGGCATTAGATAACTTGTAATATTCAAGTGAAATTCTGAATATTATTGCAATACGAAATGACACCCATGTTAACACCCCCTGTCCTGACGCTCCGTCAGCATCTCAGCAGTTCTCAGTGCTAAGAGTGTAAAAATGTTTTTTCTGCAAAGCTATACAACTTGTAAATGTAATGTTTTGTTGCCTCAGTAAGCAAATTGGTTGGTGTCTTTCCTCTTATCTGTCTCTTTCCTAACCTATCTCATTTTACATCACACATTCACATCGCTGCTCCTCTGTCTTTCATGGCAGTCACGATATCCATCTGTGAATCACTGATAGGAGACTGACTTCCCACTACCATGTCCAAAGCCCTCAGGCAGCGATACAGCTCCACTCAGCTGTAGTGACATGTGGCTCCACCAAAACACATCACCTGGTGAGAAAAGACAGGCAGGGCTCCAAAAGAACAAGGACAGTCTGCACTGAAAACATCTTCATGGATAATGTTCACAATGCTTTGATTACCTCATCCTTAAGCTTGGCACGGGGATGGATTCAGCAGCACAGCAAGCACATTCGAATTTTCCTGTGGTCACTTCTGAGATTTCACGTGTTTACTCAGAGAAGTATTTCAATGTATACATATATTAAATGTTTAAATGTTGTGTTTTTGTCTATTTTCATATCCTACAGAGAAATTACTCAATCACTGGCTATTCTCTGTGTAATTAGCAGATTCATTGTGTGCATACTTTAGAGTGTAAAGCTCTTTTTAAATGTGGATGAAAAAAGGTAACCTTCAGTCACAAGAGTCAAACATTTATTTTAGATTGATTCGATAACAAAAAGAAGAGAATATGTGCATTGTCAAAGTGTTTTTTGCCATACACCTCAGAAGCAGGCCATAAAATATTGTGCTTTAGTCATTTTTTCTGCTGATTTCAATTCTGTTAGATTTACTGTACTTCCATCAGCATTGAGACCACTCTGGGGCCCTGGCTTTATTTAAAAACTACATATGTTCTTCACTGCTGGGAGGTTTCCACACCGGATGGTGAGGAAAGTAGCACCAGAATGTGTTACTAAAGCTGAGGACTCTTCATTTACACATGTCCAATCTGCTTGTTACCATTACGTTGCACTGCTTCATTTACACCACGTGTTTGCTCATCAGCAGCACTGACAGGTGGTCAAACTTCAAGGTAACTCGGAAAGTTTTCAAGGGATTGCGGCATAGCATTTATCTTACAAATGCACAGTAGACAGGATGAAATGTCTCTTACTCAAAAATACAGTCTGTCTTCTCCTTGCCATTATATTGAAGTAGCTGTGAAGACAGAACAGTAGTGAGGACCAGCCTAAATCTGGGGAACATGGAGAAAATTGTATGTGGAGAAACTGAAAAACTGTATCACTGGAGGTGCCAGGATCTAAAAACAAGGAAATCAAAAGATTATTGAGTAATAACTAAGGCAGCTTACTTTGAGTGTGCTGCGCTGGCATCTTCAACATCATAAGTGATGTTTTCACATCTATCAAATTTCACCATTTACTATATTTTCAGTGCCAAAACTGTCTTTCAGGAACAGTATTATGCTCTCTGTATTATTCACAGTATTGGTCCCTTCACAAGACATGCAGGGAAGACGAGCTGATCCAAAACAAAGGGGAACTCATGGATGAGCAAACATTTTGACAGTACTAAGGAAGCTGGTTCATTGATAATATTTCAAGCAGAAGGTCACACTTTAGTCTTCTCTTCTAGATGAAGACACTGGGTGAGACTATGAGGCTGACTGTCACCAAAAGGTCAGAATATTAGGAGGTTCTTCGCCTCATGGGAGAACAATTTATATTCCATGTGCAACTTCTCTCCCTTGAAAGTAAAGAAAGACCATGACATTTGGAGGCTTGTTCCATTTTTCCTCACTTGACATCTGGAACATTAATAGGAAAAGGTTTCTACATTAATCTTATTTGGGAAATGGTATGAAACTAATATATTAGCCCTATTTGTAGTCCACATTCAAACCATTACAGAGGCACTGGAAGCATTGCAGTAAAGAGTATTAATACTTTCCTTCATGTCAGTTCCCAATGGATACAGAGTCTTTCTTTCTTGTCGTTTTCAGTAGGTTTTAATTAAAAAAAGGCCAAAATTCAATTTAATTCTACTACACAGGCTAACTAACCACAGCTGTTTTAACTGCCAAAATATGCTGATGATGAAGTCAGATTTGTCCAGTTCACTGCAATCACAAAGTCACAATGACAAGACAGCAGACACTCCAAATGAACTGAATTATGTATGAAATTCAACGAAAGCATTCAACAACGTAATCAGAGCCATGATGCAGATCTTTGTCTGTCTTGTATTCTTAAACTCAAATGACATTCCTCCTGAATAATGATTTACTTGGAAGCGCAGAGTTGTAACAACTGAAACAGACAGAGCTCTGCATGCTCACCCGGACCACCCTGTGATGGCTGGAGATAATCATACAGCCCACTGTGAGACGTAAAACCCGCTCAGCAATGTGTCTGTTTATGCTGTACAGGCATGGTTTTCCCTCTAAACCAATTTCATCATACAAAATGGAACCTCCTGGCCTGAATCAAGAAAACAAAATGTTATGTATAAACAACAATAACAGAGAATGGAAAACACACGCCAACGCAACTGTGGCCTGAATAATGTTTCAAATGATGCCTGCTCCCTTTATAAAAAAAACTAAATGTTCAATAGTGAGCAGAGAATTGAGATGAGCATTTGTGTTATTACGCATGGATGTTCACACAATTTTCTATCTATAAAATGTGGAGCATGCACATGCCATGAACATGACTTTTTTCATTGCATTGTGGAATATTCTTAGGTCTGCTCTGTGATTTTTGCCGGGGTCTGTAACAAACCGGCGTGTTCCCTTACATCTGGACAAGATGTAGGGGGATTAATTCATTAATGGTATGTTGTGACAGATTTTATCTATATCAAAAAAAAAAAAAAAAAATGCAACTGTACTTGGCCATTTTGCAGCAAAACAGAAACATTTCTCCTCCTGTAACAGCTTTTTCATTGTTTGTCAGTATGCAGTCGCAAAGTTAGCTGTCCAGGTGTTAGGTTCACATAGGTTGTTGTTTATGATTACAAGGCATGTGGCTTTCAGATAGCTGGCTGGTTTTAGACTGAAGCTCCTAATGCTGCTTTAAATAAATGTGCAATCTCGCTGAAACATCAGCATTTCCCATACAGTTTCACAATGGCATCCTCCACATTTAATCAACACGTGTGATACCGACCCACAAGGAGCATAACCACAGCTTCTACCACACCACCTACCACTGTTTGCTAATCATGAGACAGATATTCAACTTACTGGCTGTTGGCAGCACCACTATTTAACATGCTGCCTGCTGCCATTGCCAAAAGGAACACGTCCAATGTTTCTCAAGCTTTATGATTTGAACAAGTGTCATGAGTTCAGAAATCAAGATTTGTGCCATGTAGGTGTCCTTCTTTGTGGCTCAGTGTTAAAAATGTTTTTTGTGTCCAGGTCCACCTAATAACTGAGAGCATTGGTCTGTCATGGGGATATCAGCCAAGTGTGTGTGTGCAGTGTGAATGTGTACAGTGTCACACCTAAAAACTTGAAAGTGTAAATCAGAGAAAATAAAGAGGAGGCTAGCAGCCATTACCTAAAAGGTTACAAAATGGAGTCATATGCTCCATTAGCTACCTAAGCTATTAGAGCTCATGATGTCCTGACACTGTTCGTCTCAAAGCCAGTGACTCTCTCAAGTTCAGCTGCTTCTGGGTTCTGCTCAAAAATTCTGAATCTGAAATCACTGTCTGCTAAACTCACTTGAGTAAATGTGGACTCCAAAGGCCTAACATTTCTCCAAGAGTGAAGACAGTGGGTAAAAACTGCAACTGTTGTTTGCAATGCATACCAAGGTCCTCAGTTAGTAAAATATGAATCTGTATTTTGCTCTTAAATCTCCTTCTGCATGTATAGGAGATTTCCCAGTGTCTCCACATGTCATGCTGGAATTTGATCAGGTCTGATCAACACCATCTCAACCGGGAGACATGGCCCGAGCGTCTCTTTACAGCACCAGCTTGTGATTTAGGCTGTTTAACTGGGTGCATATAACATACAAATCTTGCCTCATGCAGCTTTAATTATGTTAGGAATAAATGAAAACACAAATTATTACTTTAATCAAATTATAACAATCTCTTGAGGCAGAGGGTGTCAATGTGACTGCTGTAAGTGCAGTGCAAGCATCACAGACCTGCTGCGAATTTTTGAATATAACAAAAATTGGCAGAACATTGTGCAACATGTAACACAGCCCTTAAGTGTGTCACATTAAGTCATTGGAATAAAGCTGCATGCGACAGCCACATCTTATTTCAGCACTTTGTGCGACACCATAAACACTTCTGAACTCAATTCTATTTTCTGCGAGCCAGAACTGAACCTTGAATAAGATCGGAGAGCACCATCCACTTTGTTTTAGTCTTTTAGATATTGCAGTGAGAACTTATTTATAATGGACTAAAAAGCACAACAAGTAATTACGAACAAAGTAACATCTTTGACATTTTTTATCCCTTTATACTATGTATAGTTATGTATAGTTAGTTAGTTATGTATAGGTTAGCCACAACACAAAGTTTAGTATTTCACAGACGAATTCATGACCCCTTGATTTGAAAAGACTGCTACTGATTAAGCTGATTTGACTAGATTAAACCTTACTATTCAACAATCTGCTGAATTTACTAATTTCATATTAAAATATGTTTTTACAAGACATTGCGAAAAAACAAAGTCAGAGAGGAGGCGATTTACTGTCTCCACCACGATCTCTTTTGTTTCCGACACACTGATGTATCCCAGTTAGTTTGGCCATGATATGATGATGATTAACTTGTTGTAACAGTATCATGTTTGTAACAGGGACAGGGAGACAACTGTTTGTTAATGTTTCCCTGCAACATGGCCAGGCCTTCCTGGTTAAATAGAGAGATTTATTCCATTGCCTCCTTGTCTCAACACACCAACAGATCTACATCGATGTGATGAATCAGAGTCATTATGCCTCCTGTTTACTTCTGGAACGGATCTGTTGTCTTTGCTTCTCATATTACCGGTCAAACTAAAGCAATTACAGATATTGCAGATTTATTGTTTCTGTGTGAGGTGGCAAGGAGGGGGGCATGGCAAGGGATGAAGGTGACTAAGATGTTGCCTTCAAAACAGCTGCATTTGAATAAACAGCTGAGGTGGCTCACAGTACCAGATGTTGCTGCCACAAAACAGTGATTGCATAGTCTTCTTTCTTTATGCACAGTACACTGTAGACTGTATAGGTGACTGCCTTTAGGCATCCAACGAATAGATACTGTGTAAATGCACCCCTCCAATTCAAATTAAAGGCAAAATTTTGTAGTTGTCCACAGTGGCTACCTGTTGTATCTTAATAAATCAGGAGCAAAAATGAAATCCCTGTTGCTGCAGCTCTGTCTACATGTCTGATACCTGAGTATATCCAAGCAAACTATCTATAAGCTCTGATCACATGGTGTGTAATACTGTAATCACTGTAGGTAAAATACTACAGGTAAACCACATTAAACTGTCACCATTGTTGGTGTTCGGTCCTTATTTTGGGTCTGGTGGTTCAACTGCATTTTGGATCATCCTTGGGTCTGTTTTGGGTTCATTCATTAGGTTTTCCATGAGTTAATTTCAAACCAGGTTGAGAATCTTTCACCTGAAAAGGCCTGTAAGCCTGCACCATAACCTATGCATAATTTACAAGGTCCTGTTCTAAAGGTTGTTTCTTGGATTTGATTGACCCCCTAAAAACATATCTGTTTTTCAAAATGACGTATTCAGAAGTTTTTAATCAGAAAAAAATCCCATTTTGAAAATAGTGAAACGTTACCAATACTTAGCTACAACTGGCGTCTCCTCCAATACCCCTCATTTCTCTGTAACCCACCACCCCGCAAATTGATGTGATTAAGGAGTACTGTCTGTTGTTTGAGAAGTTGAAAATATATATAAAGTGTACTAATACTCCTCCCTTCATGATTCTTACTGTATGCTGTGTATGGGACTGTCAGGGGTATTCTGTATGTAGTCAAAGCTACAAAACAAAAAGATACATATACCTGATGTGAAATTCTAAGGCGATCACTGCATGATAATGAAATCTGTTTTATCCAGAAATTTTGTCACAACAGGAGCAAAGTGTAATTTTCGTTCTGACCTACCACACACAAATGAAATAAGACTCATACTTCAGCCTCTGACAAGAGCGAGGTCAGTGTAAGGGCACAGATACAAATCTCTCTTCTATTCACTGAGAATTGTTTGGTAATTCATCAAGGTTTACCCAGAGCAAATGCATTCATTTCGCTCATCTGTTGTGTCTTGACTGAATCAGTTGGCATTGTTTACACATGGACAAGAAGTGCTTTACTCATCTCCTGCAGTGCTCACCAGGCTATTGCTGTTGCTGCCAGATGGATAAGAAGCCATATTTGCTGTTGTGATTGCTTGCTACTCAGAAATACATACATGGCACGTTACCCCAAAACCCACTCTACTGCAGATGCAAAGAACAGGCTAGGTTTAGTACAGGCTAAGTTTAACAAATTACACTCCTTAATGCCCTTTAATCCTTTGACCTACACATTTGATTTAGAAGCAGTGAATGCCACAGTGAAAGCTCCAGCTGGATGACAGTGTGTTGGTGAAGTCTCTTACATAATGGACAAAGACATTAATTTTGGTATGAAATAGGACAGGGAGAGTGTGCAAGCTCCACAGCGACCTTGCTGTGAGGCGATAGTGATGCTAAGACACTTGTGCCATTTCGATATAAATGGCTTTCTTTCTGGTGCGTGGGATGCCACTGGAGAGATAATAAAAGAAATTCAGCATGTCACAGATAGCCTCTGTTGTCTTGTTAATATATCAAATTTCTTGTTTATCTGGTGTTCATAATTAATTGTTACAGGCTGAAAGGGTTGATATTATGCAGTCTGATCGTGGGATTACACAAACTGTGCAATCACAAGGGAAAATTACTTTTACAGTTTAAGATGGGGCCCTATATGTGCTGCAATTTAAAATGGATTTCCTTCAAGGATTGTCAGTGGACTTGATGAATAAAGGGTTAGGGTTACAATGAAAAAATTAGGGTTTCAGGGAACAATTTGTTGTGTTATTCTTTGGCAGTATGATACTGTGGAAAATGCAGAATGTGTTCCTTTATCGTCCATCCTTTTCAAGCTTCCCAAATCAAATTAAATACAGTTGCCTCTCTTTGATTCAAAAGTAATTATTGAAAGTTAACAGTGAAAGTTAGCATGCAGCACCTGAGGATGAAAAAAAATGTACATCAGTGGCAGCTGGTCAATAGAGGGCGCTAGGGCGCTGCCCTCTCTTTTATATATCTACCAAGATCAACCATGAATTAATCAAACCTAACAAATACGAAACAAATAAACAAAAATACATCGCGTTTTTACTTGTGCAATGGTGTAGTAGTACCTGCCACACTGCCAGCAACCATTAAATGCGTCTGACTTTGGGCTAGACTTGCGATTTGCCATTCGATATAAAACCCTCCTCCAGGTCTAGGGCACCTGTAATACTGGAGTCTATGAGAGCTATCAAACTTTTTTATCGTTTACGAGCAGAGACAGCTTTTCATTGGCGCCTGAAAATTCGCTTCTAGTTCGCACCTCTGTGCGCCCAGACCAATGGCATTTTTTTCCAGTTTTTTAATTTTAGCGTGATTGGACAATTCATCGAATCAATCACATCCATCAGCAAGCATTCGCGCCACAGCTGTAACTACTTCCAGAGAAGAGAAAAGATGGCTAGCGGAGACTGTGAAGGAAGGATGGCGACTGTGGTGAAGGAAAACTCGATTGTTTCTCTACGTGAAACTCCATTTTTCGTCGGTCGGATGTGGACAAGAAAAGGGTGAAGGATTTGGGACCCGACTGTCCGGATTTAAACATTTCACAGCAGACTACTCATACGCACAGATGTGTGCTCGGACTATACGCACAGCGCACAAAAAAAAAAAGATAGTCACAGAGTGCGCATGTGTCGTGACTCGGGAGACTGCAAGATCGACATGGCTAGCAACTGCAACTCGATCATTTCATTAAGGGAATTACCGTTCAGTCGTCAAGTGATGAGTGAGTGTGTTATTAAATGGTGAGTTGTGTTATGTTGTACTCTCCAAATGCTGAATTGTAAATAGTTGTATTGATTGCATAATGCCAGCCAAATACTGTATATACTGAATATGTTCTGGAAAGATTTGATTAATTACAGTTTTAATGATAGTATAATTTGATTTGATTTGACTATTGCATCCATGGTGCCTATAAGTTGTAGACTGTGCTAAACAGTGATTTCATGGGTAAACTAGTAGATGACAATGTATCTGTTGATGGCCACAGTGGAAGTGTTTTATTGTGGAACCTAATTTATTGTATTTGAGACATTTAACTTGATATAGCTGTACAAAAATATTCAGATTCAGATTCCTTTATTGATCCCCGAGGAGAAATTGTTTTTGTTGCAGGTGCTCCATACAAGAATGAAATTGGAAAGGAAAGAAGAGGAAGAAAATATATATAGAAATCAAGTATAAAAACAAAATATTAATACTGAGAATATATATATATATACACACACACACACACACAACAAATATACAACAAAATATAAAACAAACTATATATATATATACGTATAAAAATATACGTACAGAAGTATGTACAAATTAAACAATACAATATAACACTGTAAAGTTAGCTATCAGACTTATTTATTATTATTTTACTCATTGAACGGGTCATCTTAGCCATCATCGCAACAGTTGCCCCCCCTGAGAAATTTGTCAGGAGCCGCCACCGATACAGTTGCAATCAAAATTATTCAACCCCCATTGCATATTAGGCTTATTGGCAAAATATACAATATCTCAGCTGTTTGCAATAAACAAATGACACAAGAACTGTTAAAGTAGTTCAATGAAATTAATATTACAAGGGTTTTGATCCAAATACAACGCAAAATGTTACTTTTAATGACTACTGCAGTCTCAAAATTATTCACCCTTTGCTGTTATGACCTGCTGCAAATGTGATGCATGGCCAGACATCAGCTTCTGACAGTGTTCCTGAGGAATCTTAGCCCATTCCTCATGGGTAATGGCCTCCAGTTCAGTAATATTCTTGGGTGTGCGTTTTGTAACCACCTTCTTCAAATCCCACCAGAGATTTTCTATAGGGTTCGAGTCAGGCAACTGTGACGACCACTTTAGAATCTTCCATTCCTTCTTCTGAAACCAAGCCTTGGTGGACTTTGAGGTATGCTTGGGATCACTGTCCTGTTGGAAGGTCCAATGACACCCAAGCTTCAGTTTCCTCACAGATGGCATAACGTTTTTTCCTAAGATTTCCTGATACTTGGCTGAATCAATCGTGCCCTCCGCACGCTGCAGGTTTTCAGCGCCAGAGGCAGCAAAGGAGCCCCAGAGCATCACTGAGCCACTGCCATGCTTCACTGTAGGCACTGTAGGTGTTCTTTTCAGCATATGCTTTATTCTTCTTCCTCCAGACATATCGCTGTTCCATAGGCCCGAAAAGTTCCAGTTTTGTTTCATCGCTCCACAGAATAGAATTCCAAAACTTCTGTGGCTTATTTATATGGTTTTGAGTATACTGGAGCCGACTTTTCTTGTGCTTTTGGGTCAGTAGTGGTGTATGTCTTGGAGTCTGGGCATGGAGCCCTTCAGTGTTTAGTATGCGCCTTACTGTGCAAACTGAAACCTCAGTGCCTGCTGCCACCAAGTCTTGCTGCAGGTGTTTTGTAGTCACTCAAGGGTTTTTGACCACTTGCCTCCTCAGGAATCTGGTGGCAGCCACTGATAGTTTCCTCTTTCTGCCACGTCCAGGTAGTGTAACCACTGTTCCTTTAACTTTGAACTTGTAAACTATGCTTCCAACTGTATCTCTAGGAACATTCAGAGTTTGTGTAAGGCAATGATCTCTTCTCTGAACTTTTTGGACAATTCTTTTGACTTAGCCAGAGTTCTAACATGCAATCAAGCGTCAATCTCAACAAACTCCTACCCAGTCCAGGTAGTTATGTGTTCTATCTCAAGCACACCTGAACTAATGAAGCCCTTGATTAGTTGCACTAAGTGTGCTTGAAACAGGGGGTTGGGTAATTTTGATTAGTTGCATCAGGTGTGCTTGAGACAGGGGGTTAAATAATTTTGAGACTGCAGTAGTGATTAAAAGTAGCATTTTGTGTTGAATTTGGATAAAAACCATGGTAATATTGTTTTATTAATTTATTTCAACTGTTCTTATCTTCTTTGTTTATTGCAAACAGCTGAAAAATTGTACATTTTGCCAATAAAGCCTAATATGCAATGGGGGTTGAATAATTTTGATTGTATCTGTATCATGTTTCTACATCTATTTGTACAGTATTTTGCTTTAAGATAATTTAAGTTCCAATCTTTAAATATTCAGATCTGTTTGATGATTCATATCAAAGCCACACCCGTGCTGAGCACTGGAGTGTCATTTATTGTTCTTTTGCAGGGACGAAGGCAGTGACTAATGTATTCTAAAGCACCATTTAACATCACATCCTGAGTTAAATCAACAAACAAGTTTATCAAGCAGGCGGCAACAGCAGCTTCCAATAAACTCCTGACCTGTTTCTGCCACGGGCGACTGGTCTGCCTGGGAAATAAGTAAACACTGTCTGTTCTGCATGAGTCTTACCATCAGCCACAGGCAAATGCACAGAGAGCAAGAAGGCAACAAACAGTAAATGGATGTGCTTTTACTGCACAGTGATGTGTCTAGTTTTCAACTATTTTATTATGTACTGTGCATCAGGCTGATATAAAATGGCTGCATAAAATGAAATTGTGGAAGGCTCATTTGTAATAAAATGTTTGGAAAAATGGCTGCACATTCATCATCTGTCATATCACTTTTGCTGTGGAGTCATGGCGGTCAGAAGTCCAAACAGAATGTTTGAGCGAACAAACTAAACTAAACTCTGCAGTGACTGGCCTGAAAAGCAATGATCCGGGCTTCACATTAAAATAATGTGTGAATGTCAATGGAACAAACTCAGACAGCATTTGTAAAGGAATAGTTCAACATTTTTGGAAATACAAGTTAGATGAGAAGATCGATCAATCGATGCCAGCTTTGAGAGACTCTGAAACAGCTGCAGCACCCTCTGCTATTTCTACATTTATGTTTGTGTACAGATCGAATACAGTCCAAGGAAGGTGTTCCCCCTGCTTCTAGTCCTCATGCTAAGCTGAGTTAATCACCTCTTGGCTCCAACTCCATGCTTAACACACAGACATGAGATAAATATCCACATTCTTATCTATTAGCTGTGTTTGTGTGCACCTTTGTGTGTTTGGGTACCTGGCTGTTTTTCTAGGAAAATAATTAAACCTCATCTGTCGTCAGCAAAGACAAATCGACGAAATGAGAAACACAGTCTCTGCTGTGCTCTCTTGTCCGGAGGATACGTTACATTCATTACACATTGAATAAATCGTTTTGAAGGAATTTAGTGAACAATTATATTTTCATGACCGAATACAACAGGAGGTACACCTTGATCTCTTATGACATTTTAATGCAATAATGCCATTTTAAGTAAATCGTATTTGCCATCGCCACATCTTGGCCTGGTGATTCAGAGTGCTGCTGGTTTTCATTCTCTCTGTATTCTGTATTCTTGGCAGAACTATACATGTGGGTAGTGTATGTATATGTACTCCCTGTGCGTGTACAGTATACACACTTGATAATAACTTGATAATAGGTTAGTACTTTGACACAAACTACAACAATTAAATAAGAAATACGAAGGAAATATCCATTTCTAAATTAATAGTCAACTTTAAAGACACTGAGTGTTGACCTTTGATATGGTGGAGCCTTTATAAACCCATATATTAAGAAAACTTTATTGAAGCTACTCGTTACTACTGTATGAGCCCTTTTGCAAAAAGTGTTGAGTTTGTTTTTTCTTTAGCTTGTCTTCCACCTGCCATTTGTCTGAAAGCAGTCTCCAGTGTCCTGACTAATTGTTACTGGCTAACAGCCCTGATGAAAAACAAACTCAGAGACTGAATAGTGCCTCCCTGGACCACTGGGATTGCCTTTGGCTGACAGTGTGGAGGGGGGGTGCAGGCTGCTTCGTGCTTCTTCTGTCAACTTTTCAATAAACCACAATAATAATAAATCAGTGTCCTGGCAACTAGACACACATCTTCACCTTTCCAATCACCACTAACTCTTTGTCAGACTCATCAAAAGGAGCACCAGGACTCTCAGTAAAAGCTGTGTGACATGAAACTATAAGGATGTGAAAACCCATATTCATTCAGAAATAATCTCGTCTGCTTTGGTCGCAGTGGTATTAAATGGTCTCTATTCATTAATGCAACATGTTAAAAGCAACATCCACTGACATCTGCAGATCAGCTCATGCAGGTATATGCTTTAAACACTTCTACATTAGCTTTCACTAACTCTCCCTCAGTGAACTACCTGCTTTTGAATCTTTTGTTAACGTGAGGTTGGTTAAATAACATTCATTTTTTCCGTCTCGATGGCTGCTCTCCCCTCCACTGATATCCTAGTAGGGAACCCTTTATGCCATTATCCCTGGAAAACAGATGGGCTCCATGACAACGGGTGTAATTTTTCACCATCCCCTCATTAGAAGTGCTTTCGAAGCAGCCCGTTCCTGTTTGAAGTTGACCATTGGGCCAGATCACAGTTTTCTTTCTCACTACTCAGGGCCTGGGAGTGCAGCCACTTGGAATGTATGAAGACACTCCAGACCAAACAGCATGAGAACAACCTGTAGCTGAAAGGCCACCAGTTCATCCCTTTTGCGAGCCAACACGTGTGTTGTATCATCCTTGAGCAAGACGCTAAATCTCTACTTGATAATTCATTATAATTCAGCCTGGAGAGCAGCCTTCAGCTTATACCCACACCTGAAAGACAATTTATTTTCTGGTGTGCATTTTCCCTGTTCGCTTTGCCAACAAACACTGTGACATTTAAGTGCCTGTCAGTGTGCCTCAGGTTACATATTAGCATGCAGAAATGGATGCCTGTCACGGCCGTGTTCCCACCCCCAGAATATTTCCTTGTGTTTCCCTTTGCTCCCCTGTCTGTCTCTCTCTTTGTTCATGTTGTGTCTGAGTGTGTGTCTTTTGGCGTGGGTGTGATCTTTCCTCGTTCTTCTGGCTCCTGGCTTTGCTCATCATACACGTCTGCAATCAGTGCATCATCCCTCCCAGTCTGCACACCTGCCTCTCATCAGTTCATCAGCTTGCTTGTATATCTACCCCAGCTCCTAAACCACTCTTTGCAAGATTGTAATGTCACAATTTGCAATAGTTACCATTCAAGGCCAATCAAGTTTTGTCTCAGTGACTTTGTCTCCAAGGTTCCACACTGTCCCTGCCAGCCACACTTCCCCTTCATTCCCTCCACACTCACGCCCAGCCACACTCCTCCATCATCTTCCCTCATGCTGCAGTCACTGGATCTCCTTCCCCACCATCATCCCCTCATCTAGATGCTCATTTACAATAAACAAACTCTTCTCCTACCAACACCGCCTTGTCTGTGCTCTGCACTTGGGTTGCAAGTTCATCACTAGTGCCAAACAATCAACTCTGTAAATGGCAAAAAAAAAAAATCTTTCTAAGTAATAAAAATCAAATTAAAATCCTTAAAAAGACAAGAGCATTGGAGTGAATGGCTGAGTCTCTGGGTAGCTGCACAAGCTATAGTGGCGCTCATTGCCCTGATTTTGTAACAGGAATTAACTTTGATCCCAGATACATTGATCACCACGACATACCTCCAATGAGATTCTGGCATGAACAGGAAGTTGGAGTTGTGAAGGCACCAATTTCATATTGTATATCTCAATTCCTAAAGTTATGTAACAATGACTTTCCTATCCTACTGAGAGCTACCATGCTTCAACTAATGAGTATATATTCATGATTGATTAATCCAACACATTCTCACTCACATGGGCACTTGGTCAGGACCCCTTGGCCTCACTTTTTAAGGCACTGGGTAACCCATTAGCATCATTTTTCAACATGCAGGATTCTACAATCAAGTCTATGCACTAAGACTACTTGGTTATGTTTAAGAAAAGATCATTGTTTGGCTTACAATAAGTATGTTAGTTATGTTACTTATGTGCATTAAGTTACTTACATTATGTTCATTCACAAAAGATATCAACCTTCACTTTTGGTATCACACGGGACACAAACCCCAGTCTCCTGTGTGAAAGTCTCGTGCTTGACCCTTCCAACCACCCCACCTTCCTCCAAATATGGACAGTGGATCTGTGGTATATTGACTCCGTTCGTATTACACAGCTAATTTTGAAGTAAATGTCAACATTTTGGCTTATGCTCAGAAAGAATTGCTATCAATTCAAAGAAAATAACAGTTTAAGATAAGGATCGCATGTCTTTGGTAACAAAGCCATCTTTACCTCTGTTACGTTTCCCCTCAAAAACAAACTTAATGGCGGTCGCTGGTAGGGGAAACTAACAAAAAAAGCAAACTGCACTCAACACAAAATAGGTCTCTTGGGGTCTAAAAGGTGATGGGTAATAACTTCCACAAACACCCACTAATTCTATCAAAATGATAGAAGAACAAAAGAAATGAGCCCAAAAACAAAAACTTGAGAGTCACTAAAAAAGGAGGGAGTGAAGTTCTGGAAAAGAAAGAATCACTACAGCTTAAGAACATTCACACACTCATTCACAATGCCACACACAAAACCAAGAGAGCCAACTGAAGGTGTTAACTCTCCAGTATCTATCTATCTCTATCTCTCTATCTCTCTCTCTCTCTCTCTCTCTCTCTCTCTCACTCACTCACTCACTCACTCACTCACTCACTCACTCACTCACACTCACACACACACACACACACACACACACACACACACACACTAAAGCAGAGCCACAAGCCTCCTTTTATAGAGCTGATTAGTTCCAGCTGTGCTAATGAGTGCAGGTGCCATCAATAGGTGCACATCATTGAAGGGGTGGAGCTTACTGCCTACCTTCCACCGTAACAACCTCCATCATGTATGCTGGCAATAACCAAGTATCATAATAACGATGCAATGACATAAAATAGAGGTGGCTTCATAACCATTCATGTTTTATATTTTGCCTTACATAAATCGTCATCCCACCTGTATTGAGGGTGTTTTATATTTAAAACTGATCTGAGTCATCTGGAATGATGCACAATCAGAATTATTCTGGGACAAAAAGGAAAGATGTATTCTGTGAAGAATAAAAGCGGTGCCAGAGGTGGCTATAAAGCTGGCTGACTCATTGCTTTTACTCCTACCTACAGCTCCACCTGTTTGTATTTCCACCGTCATCATTTACTGTTTGATAGTCAGCACAGACAGCATTCACACTGGCAGGATTCAAGATACTGTCAGGAAATAACTGAAGCCATATATTCAAGGTAGCGTGCTGACGGTGAGGGAAAGCCTTGTCAACGCAGCCAAGATACCATGACAGCAGCTTTTAATGCTCATTGAACAGAGACAGTTGTCAGTGAATTCAGACCATCTATTTGCAATTCTATTTAGAATTTGTTTAGATGCAGTGACACACAGACACATCCCAAATCACCCATACTGCATCATCATAATGCCATATATACATATATACATACATACACACACACACACACACACACACACACACACACACATACACACACACACACACACACACACACACACACACACACACACA
>JBBMOE010000046.1:4182962-4260380 GCA_037975065.1 Chaetodon trifasciatus | reverse complement strand
ATATATATATATATATATATATACACACCTCATCAAATTGATGTGGCTGCATTGAGAAAAATCTTTATATTGAAATATTATTGAATCGTTATCAACTTCATTATGTTTACATCACTTCTGGATGAGACTGGGACCCTCACCCATGCATCCATTTTTACACTGCAGTCTAAAGAGCAACCTTGTCATCTTTTACCTCACCATGCTAAAATAAAGTGGGTTTAGGCTGTGCTCACATTTCAGACTTTAACTCTCCATTTAAATGTTTTGGCCAGATCTGATAATTTATCTGGACTGTTTTACATTCATGTTATGAAGTGATCAGTGAAGTGATCAGTGTGAAACAACCCCGGTCTTGAAGTGATACATCTACAAATTTAAAACAACAAAAAATGCTTTGTGTATGACCTGTGTGCAGACATTCAAACAAAGAAAAATTTACTTTCAGTGACACATACAGTCACAGAAACAAATGACATAACAGCATAAGTGTTTGTTAATTATTATTAACTGCTGGGGGTTGATGACAATTATTCCAGCTGAGGGTTAATGGTGACAAAGAGGCAGTGCCAAGATATACTGTATGAGAGCTAAAAGCATGGTGTGTGACAAAAACAAAGCGTTTATCTATTCTCATTGTAACTGTTTGCACTGCAGCTGTGTGAAACAGGAATGTGTCAGACCTTTGTCCCTCCTACAAAAGGTTAAATGCAGAACACAGATACATAGTGTTGTAGGCTAATTGTCATTTTTTCAGACTTAACCCTTTGCAAACCCAAGAATGTCACACACACACACACACACACACACACACACACAAAGAAAAGAAACAAAACACACTTAAAGTGTTGCATTGTGATGCATTACTCCAGGTTGGAATAAAAAAACTAGACAAAATATGTAAGCCACTGGCAGCCTGATGTTTAAGGCTCAAACCACATAATCACAATGTACAGGGTTCACTTCAACCTTTGTTTCACGCAAATCCCTCTCTCTCCCCCTGTGTTTCCTGCCGCTCTACACTTCACTAGCCAAAAATAAGGCAGAAAGACCAATGAAAAAAAACTCTCTGACATGCGTGAACCACACCAAGATGCACTTAAGATCTGCCAAGTCAGTCGCAGATGAGGACGGTAAACACACACTGGACAACAAAAAACAATTGTTGAATCCATCTAACTGGAAATAAACTTGTTTATCCAAGCAGGAAGCTCTGATAAGTCTGACAGAACACATCAGCATAGACTGTCAGGGTATTGGGAACAAGCCACAGGTGAGGTGTTTACTCTCTGTTTTAAAGCATAAATTATAAGATGAAGTGAAGGAGATATTTCCTGGTGTCACCCTAAAAAACATAGTATCAAGTGTCAACATAATGCAGGTTAATGTATTATCCATAATGAAAATGAATAAAAAAATTATGAATATTATATCTGCTAATGAATCTCCTGAAATCATACTTGCTGGTCATTTAAATAACTCAATGCACAAACCAAATAATGTACAAGACACACATTAATGCCAGGGTCTTAATACAAATGTGCAGCAGACCGCAGAGCCCATGCTTCACTGGCGTCGAGACGTAAAAAAAATCCTCTTCCTTTTACAATCTGGTGACGATCTTCTCGGTGCAGTATCAGGGGACAAAAACAGCACTTCAGCTTGTGTGTGAAAATCCTTTGAGGTGCAACGAGTCATGGCATTGGATGTTGACAGCAAGCAGTGTCTAGGAGGCAGAACTAAACTGACAGCGGTTTTCATAGCTGTTCAACTCTGCTGCAGCCGATCACAGAGATCTTTTGTATTCAACCTTTTCTCTTTCTTGTAGGGAACACAGAGACACTGTCCAAATGTGGAGGGTCAGTGTTTGCAGTTAATAAGCTCTATGACGGCACAGGGCGAAGATGGGCAGTGTTTCACTTGTTAAGATGGAAAGAGACTGAATCTGAGTAAAAACTCTACTCCTTTAATCTATTTCTTTCTCTTTCCCCCACTTCCAAAATAATAAATGCCAAAAGCAAGGCTGTTTTGTCAAACTGAAAATCGCAAAATAACACAAAAAGAGGTGAGGCACAAACAGCAGCCATCAATCTCTTCTCTGGCAGTGCTTGGGTATGAAAGAGTAAGGAATGACACACTGAAGCAGAGGAACTCAGAGCCCTCCATCAGCCTGACTGATGAGGTTTACAGAGCAGTTTACTGTTAGCTAAACCATTGCTCACATCTCCTCCATCATCCCTTAAAGTGCAAGGAGTACGACATAAAGCCCGGCATGAAGAACAGTTAGCCAGCCTCAGCTAGAGACACCACTTAAACACAGCGCATTATTTCATGGGATTTTAATCCTGCCAATATCAAACACTCCAAGGCTCCAAGAAGTCACTGAATATGAATGACTCTTCAACACCACAGACATTTTTGCCAATACAGCAATGGAAACTTTATTGTGCAGACAAGCATTCTTCAAATAATTTGACCTCTGGTGTGAATGTTAGTAACCGGCACTTCTGTGATGAAAATAAATATTTAAGTGTCAAATAGGTTTTCACAGATACCAAACAGGGACATGTATAAAGAATGATGAACAATGCATTTATAATGTACTAGTGGATGTCTTAGTTCAGCAATAAAAAAAAAATTAAAAATTGATGCCTTTGATTTCACTGTGACATTCAACATGTGACATGCAGCAACACAGGCAGATACACACTGTATAGCCTATGATGCCACTATGTTTGCTCTGATTTGAAATCTATTTTATGAAACATTTAAGGAGAATATTGGGAACATGAGGGTTAATATGACTTGCACTCCATTAGATATGTAACAATTAATCAATTAGTTGTCAACTGTTAAATTATTTGCCAACTATTTTGATAATCAGTTAATCATTTTGAGTAATTCTTTATGAAAAAAAAAAAAGTCTAAATTCTCTGATTCAAGCATCTTAAATGTAAATATTTTCTGCTTCCTTTACTCCTGTTTGACAGTAAACCTAATATCTTTGGGTTGTGGACAAAACAAGACATTTGAGGGCATCATCTTTGGGACCATCTGAAATCATTCATTCCTCCTATTGTGTTCCATTCAAATAGAGAAAAATCTCAGCTGTTATGGTCTAATTTGCTGCATTTCCAGAGAGCCAACTCAGAAAAACCAGGACAGAAAGCTGGAGAGCTATAAGATTTTTACAAACTTGCATGAGGATTCAGTGATTCAGCATCTAAACATAATGACATTTATGGGAGTGTGCAGAGCCCTGCCTATCTGCCTATCTGATAATTACCTGGTATCTTGACAGTCAGTGCTTCACTAATCCCCTGATATTCATCATCTACATTTTTGTGCCAGCAGGGTTTAAGGTCTTAGCAGCAAGCAACACAAAGGAGGCAGAAAGTTCTTCATCACAACAGCCAGCACAGACTGATAACCCAGGATATATCTTGTAGGTAAACATGAAAATAATAATCCAGAGACAGTCGTCTATCGCTGCTCCAGTTCATCTCCTGGAAGTTCATGTCACCTAAACTGGGTGTACAGAGGTAGACCGCTGATGTTCGGAGGTTATTTATACAGTTTTAAGTGTGGGGGCTGTTGCAAATTAAGTACAAAGCCCTTACCAGTCTTATCAGAATTTGCCATAGCTTTGGTTTATTCTCTCCATCTACGCTTATAAATAATCACATTGATTCATACCGAAGATAACGGTGCTCATGAGAGACAAATAAACTGGGAGTAGTCCTGGTGAGGTCCATCTATCAGCGTAGCCTAATAACACTGTCAGCCATCAATCATTGCTTCAGTCGGTTCGGTAGCTCGTTGGAAGTTTGGGACTTTTTCTCTAGAAAGCTAACTTAGTTTAAGAGAAAAATGAAGCCGATTAACCAATGGTGAGTTCAGACACTTCACAGGTGAAAGAGGTTACCGTTTCAACGTGGAGGGCCAGGACATGCGGGGTTTTTTCAGCCCGGGTCGCAGCTTCTCCAGGGTCCGGTTGCGGCACAGGTAGCGCTCGGTGTCCGAGTTGAAGCGCTGTTTGATTCGGATGTGAGTCCTGGGCTGCCGCCACAGATGTTTGGGCGGCTTGGCGAGCCCTGCTCCCTCTCGGCTCAGCGTGGTACACTCCATTTTCTACTTCAGCTGCTTCACCGAATTTCTAAAACCGCGTTTTGAGCGTTAACGTACGGAGAAAGCGTTGGGAGGAAGAAAACGTGCTTCAAACCGTTAACCGAAAAAGAGCGGCGCGCACGGCATAGTGGAGCATTGTGCTGCTGTCCACGAGCCGGAGTGCTGAAACGACTCTCAACCTCTAAGTTATTATGAACTCTCTCTCCCTTCTTCACTCTTTATGTCTCTCTTTCTGTCTGTCTGTCTTCTCTTTCTCCTCTGCTCTGCTTACCAAGTCTCAGTTTATCTCCTTTTATTGCTCTCTCTCTCTCTCTCTCTCTCTCTCTCTCTCTCTCTCTCTCTCTCTCTCTNACCTACCTCAAACACACACAAACACACACACATGCAGCTCACCAACACCCCCTCCAGAACATCACACATCATCAACGTCCCACCACTTCGCCCCAAACCTGATTGGCTGATTAAATACCTGGCTATTGGAGCCGTTTGCCCCGAGCTCGCGCGGCCCCGTGCATCCTACCTTGGTCGCTTTCTCCTCGTTGTTGAGCCTGTCTTCGGGCACATCTGTCGGCATCTGCAAACTGAAATCAAGCGATCTGGAATAAGGACTCCGCAAGACACAGAACACCCTCCTCCCCCGCTCCTCACCCCCGACTCACTTTATGAACTCCATGCCCAAGCAGCACGGTATGAGCTCTCACCTGTCACGCGGCTCTCGGCAACTACAAAGTAAGCACGGTTTCTCTCTCTCTCTCTCTCTCTCTCTCTCTCTCTCTCTCTCTCTCTCTCTCTCAGTTATGCGAACTGCCAATCATCAGTATTCAGCAAAAATCAACAGGAACATGTACAAATGTACATTCAGTACTTCATCTGCAAGCTGGTTGTATTGTCTTTCCTCTGGCAGGACGATTAATAGACAACCATTTTGATATTCTATTGATCTTTCAAGCCAGTTATCAGAAAAAATGTTACATATTTGCTGGCAGTAGTTTCTTAAATGTAAGGATTTGCTGCTCCATATTATTGGATTTGGCTTTTGGACCAGACAAGTTGGGCTCTGGGAAATCCAACTATATTTACTCTTTTTCACCAGGATAATCCCCTCAGTATTTTCAAGAGAATCCAGAGTCAATGTATTAAAACAAAAAATCTAAAAACATTAAAGAGTAGGACCTGTCTGCACAAGTGTCCAGATTTCCATTTATATTAAAGCCTATTGGCTAGTTTGTGGCCTTGTTAACCTGTATAATTGATTTCAAATAGTGTGGCCATAACACTAAGGGCTTAATGGCTACAGGGATGTGGATAGCACCTCTCAAAAGTCATGCTGACTTTGTACGACCATTAAGGGCTGATAATGGACATAATTTTAATATTTCTGTCATGCGCTGAAGAACAGACTCATACACACAACTTGATTAATCATAAAATAACTGGAAAATTAAAATAATCATTGTTTGTAGCCCTAACTGTAATTTATGCACATAATCTGTGTAAATTAGACTTTATTTGGGGGGGGGGGGGGGGCAAATTAGCATTTAACTATAAGATAAAAACTGTTTAATCATTAGGCCAGTTTTGACTAAAATATAAATTATTTAACAGGCTACTGTAAATTTAATTCAATGGGTAGCCTACAGTTCTTTCATTAATTCCTGGAAGACTTGGCTGCATGCCATACTTTCAAACAAATTCAGCTTTATTAGCACGCAGGAAAGCAACAGACTTCAAATTACTGGATGTCACCAGACCCACTTGTGTTCATCAATCTTAAGGAAAAATATGGGCATTTTCCTTTATCATTAAAAAAATATGACTATTATGTTATAGAGTGCATCTATCATTAATGTCTCGATAGCAGACACATACACAATGTTTCTTGAGTGTGAGTATGTCAACTGAGAAAGAAGAGATCGAGTAACATAGATGACAGGGAAAGGCAAACACACACATACACACACACGCACTTATGACTCTTCCTGTTACTGCAATTACCAGGCATTTGGTATCAGAAAGAGGCCTTTCAGTATCACCTGAAACCGCAAACCACATTCCACCCTTTTTCCTGTGTCCGCCGCGTGTGTGTGTGTGTGTGTGTGTGTGTGTGTGTGTGTGTGTGTGTGTGTGTGTGTGTGTGAGCTTGTGTGTGCAGACCTGTTCTCCACTGTCACTCAGCAAGCTTTAGATTCTTCAGACAGACACGCTGCTGTTTCCTCAGTGTCCAGCTGGACTCAACTCAACTCATACAACAACATACAAGACAGAGACTCAGAGCTAATTAGCTGAGAAAGAAAGAAAGAAAGAAAGAAAGAAAGAAAGAAAGAAAGGAAGAAAGAAAGAAAGAAAGACTGTGGGTGAGTCACTGACCGGTGCTCATCATGACTGGCCAGTGCACGGCTGTACAGCACTTCCAGTCGGTCCAGCGGCAGAGAGTGTCTTGCTGATGCCCACCGGCTGTCACATGGGTGCTCCTGGCAGGAGTGTCTCCTCCACAGAGGAGGTAGCAGCAGTGGCCCAGAGAAACGCCGCCGCACCATCAGGTGGACCCCAGGCAGAGACTCTCGATGACCCTGCACCCAAAGAGAGACAGAGAAAGATCATGAGTGTCTAAAATGTCAGTGTCCTCAGTGAAATGCTGCAGCCTTAAAATGTACGAGTAATGGCATGACAGAGCTTCAATGAAACACTGGAAGTAAGATGATACAGTCTAACCCATCAATCAACCAATCCAGCTTTAATAAAGTTGAAAAGTGTTTGTTGAAACCATTTTAAGGAGGTGGTGATTCAACTTTACGGCCCTTTCATTCATAGTGCTGTTGAATTATATTGCATCATACTGAGAGGTGTTTCTAACCTGATTTATATCAATAGTGTATACTAAATATTAGGAATCCCTCTCAGGATAATGCAATACAATTAAATGGCACTACAAATGTATATTACATATAAATATATTTAATAGTCCAAACGAATATCCTCAGAGTCCTGTCATAACAAACTAAATTAAATTATTGCAAATTACTGTTCAACCCATTACATAGTGCATCAATAATGAATCTACACAGACATGTTGCATCTGCCTGATCTTTCCTGTGGGTATTGTAGGCGAAGCTAAAACACTTCTCACGTCTGACACCACATAAGAAGTTTGCTTGTCTTATTCCCTGACCCTTACATTTTACTTTTTTTTTTTTTTAACATGTTCTCCCTGCTAATCCATTCCAATATCCAATATCCAATGAAGCCCTGTAATGCACTGCAGCAGTGAAAGACATCAGGAGGAGAGAAAGCAACTGTGTCCATCCATCCATCCATTTTCTCCCACTTCATCCGGGGCCGGGTCGCGGGGGGAGCAGCCTGAGCAGGGACACCCAAACTTTCCTCTCCCTGGACACTTCCCCTAGCTCTTCCGGGGGGATCCCGAGGCGTTCCCAGGCCAGCCGAGCGACATAGCCGCTCCAGCGTGTCCTGGGTCTTCCTCGGGGCCTCCTCCCAGTGGGACATGCCTGGAACACCTCCCTTGGGAGGCGTCCAGGGGGCATCTGATAGAGATGCCCGAACCACCTCAGCTGACTCCTCTCGATGTGGAGGAGCAGCGACTCTACTCGGAGCTCCTCCTCAAATAACAGTTTGTGTGAGTGTGTGTTTGTGTAAAATGCACATAACTGAGATGACTTCTCTCCATTAAAAACTGTGGAATGAGATTGACAAAGCCGAGAAAACACATAAACTGAAAAATCCTTGCCTATTTTGGCACAGCCTGCAGCCGCTCAGAGCCTCTGTTTCTATGTAATTTGTGCTTCAGCAGAGTTCGCAGAGTTGTCACCTGCTGGTTCAGAGAGAGGTGATGGATATTGATCACCCATACTGCAGTGCAAGTTTTATTTTCCTGCTTGGTGACTGACAAGCCTGTTGTCCATCTCAGGCTACAATACATACCTGTCATCTCAAACAGTCTTTGTCTCTATTGTCCACTATTGGATATCGATCCAGCTGTTTGCTGTTGATCTAAGATTTCCAAAGATTTGGTTTTCTCCACCTTTTTCACCTCCGATTATTTTCTCTCAGCCAACACAAAGAAATGACTTTCACCTATTGGATATAAAGCTCCACAAAGTTGGACTTTATGACTTGAAATTAATGGTTTTAAGGCTCGGGTTATGCTCAAAAAGAAGCAGTTAATATGATGTGCTGTCTGAATCAAAAATCTTAATACCCGATACGAATGGCCACCCTTGAAGGCGCAATAAACGTTGGCCATCATAGAGGGGGGAAATATATCATCATTTAAATGTGGGAATAATGGTGCACATTTCCAGACAGTCTCTCCTGGAAGACATTCAGTCTGGGATGTTCACTTGAAAACCGACAGAAATGCAGTCGTCGTGTAAAGAATGTAAAACAAGAGCTTGAGAGAGAAGTTCAAACTCTCCTTACTTTCTCACACACACAGCTGGCCAACCCTGGAGTGAAATGGGTTTAAATGTCAAAGTGTTGAGTTAGAAAAAGTTAGAGAAATTGCCAGACACAGCCCTCCTAATACAACGTCAGGAAAGTGAGCGGAGAGGAGGTTTCCAAATGAACCATCCGACAAGCAGTTCTGATGAAACACACGAGCAGCTTAAATGTTTCTGGCTGTGCACCCGATGCTACATCTAAAATTCACTCTCAGAAGACTGTGCTCTCCAACTGCTGAGTGCACAGATATACTATAAATCAGACCTCAGTTCAGTGGGATTTACACTTGTTATTGCTGATCAAGAGAGTAAGTGGACTTTCAGCTGAGATTGTTTTGTCAGCCATTGTTTCAAAAGAGAAGCATAATTGAAATACTAAACATGTACAGTTCTCATCTGCTTCTCCTACTGCTGAAGGCTGTGTGCTAAGTACAAAAGCTCCAAAACAAATGGACCCTGAGTTATGGCCAAGAACTAACATTCAAGCTCATCATCATCATCAGGCAATTTGAAAAATCCTTTTCAGTCATAATACAAACAATAAAAATAATAACAATAATAAGATTTATTTCTAAAGCACCGTTCAAGCCAGATTTATAGGGTGCTTCACAAAATACAACATCATATACTACATAGGTGCAAGGATAGTGAATCATAGAGAAATAAAACAAACAAATTTAAATTGCATCATACACAGAATATGCGATAAAAACAGAGATATCAAACAGTGGTCAAAGATAGAGATTAAAAAACACATACAAGACCAACAGTGAAATATTTAAATAGACATGACACTGACAACAGCCTAAGATAACATCGTTTACAGCAGCACTGTCCTGGTTTGCTTCAACACGTTGTTGATTTCTTTAGCTGGATGACACATTTTCCTTCAGCCAAACAGCAGCAGAGAGGAAGCAGCTGGCCGTGTTCTCACCTGGCTGATCTCCAGCCATGCCACACACAGGGAGTGAGAATGAGATGGAGGCAGGATGGCTGGTGTGTGATCAGATGGGACGGCGGGTGCTCTGCCTCTAAAAAGCAATGAGCTGACGGGACTGGTCTTCGCCATGTTTCTCCATTAATCAGCAGCACAGTACTGTGTCAGTACTTTCTCACACAGTGAACCAGGACACAGTGGTCACACAGAGTGAAAGCCCAAACCTCAGCTGTACCAGTGTTCAAGATAAATGTGTAATGGAACAGAAACATCAATAACATAGTCATTACTCAAACCTTAAAGTATGCCACAGCAGCATTTGATTCTGGTGTGAGTAAAATAGTCTCTATGTCTCTTCTATAACTACTTTCTCCTTTTATGATTTTTACTATTGTGCCATTATTAGGTCAAAATTTTTATTTGTCCAGTTCTTTGCTAACTAATGACATTCCCATCAACCTCAGGTGTGCTCTGTGTTAGATGCTAATTAGCAAATATTAGCGTGCTAACAAACTAAGTAAGCATGGTAAAATTTATACTTGCTTATCAACGTGTTAGCATTGTCATTGTGAGCATGCTGACATTTGCATTTAGCAGCCCTGGGCATTGGCAAGTTAGCAATAATAAATATACAACATCCGGTTAGCAACGTGTGGTTCCAAAAATTTTCAAAAAACATTGTGAAACTGTCACAGTTTGGTTAGATTTAGGCACCAAAACTATTTGGTTATGTTTAAGAAAAGATCATGGCTTGGCTTAAAATAAATACCTAAGTTACATATGTTACCTAACGTACATTAAGTTACTTAGGTCACTTCACAGGTGAAAGTCCTGTTCTTGTGCCATTCAACCAGCCCACCTTTCTTCAAATACAGACTTTTCTCTTTGTACAACCTTGTTTGATGCAGTGGGAGTGAGAAATCTATCACAGTATCCTGTACTTTATGATGCCAAAGGGGTACGCAGTGTCTTAAAAAGTGATGCCAAGGGCTCCTGATCAAGTGATTGTACTTGTAACAACACCTGACAGTGATGTCACGACACGTTCTGCAGTACACCTCTACATCACTGCTGCAAGGTGAGAAGCTGAGCTGCTGGAGGTCAGCAAAAACAAGATTTTCATCTAGATCTTGAGCTTAAGATAATCATCCTTATTTATCATTATCATATGGAAAAACACTGCTGCCATTCCGTCATCACAGCATTGATGACGTGATGGCAGCATTAAATTATGCTCTGTCCAGGTGGCAAAACAATCCAAGTGGAACAATCCGACAGAAGCCAACACAGTTTTAGTTCAGATGTAGCTTCTCTAGCAAGTCTTAATTTTCTTTCCTTTATTGCAGTTTTATTTTTATTCATTTATTTTTTCATCTTGGACATCTGAGCTCTGCTGATACTGTCTCCCTCTCTAATTCTCTTTCTTGCTCCCTCTCATTCTCTCTTCTGGGACTCATTTTTGCCAATCAGCTGATTATCCTATTGTGTAAATGTGGCAATTTGCCCTCAACTGCAGTTAATCAAAGCACCTCTATCACTAAACAGATCCTTGACACCTTCCACTAATTCTAATCATTTTCTTGCAGATATACAGAAAATGGCTTTCATAATTCAGCCTTTTGTGCTCAGAATAACCAACCCGATGGATGTCAGGAGAGCTAAGTGCTTAATATTTAGGATCTGTATGTTGTTTGTTACCAATGGGGCTAATAGCTGAAGCCTGCCTGCTCCCCACAGTTTGTTTTTTTCCCTCTACAATCAGGCGTCCTTGTCAAAGTAAAAAAAGGAAACTAATATTGATTGGATTTCTGCCAAATTCAAGTAGAAAGCATCAGACACTCGGGCTGTGTTAGTGTGTGTGCTGAATGTTAACAGCGGCAGCTCAGACACCTTGCTGCTCTGACCACCATCTAACATGCATCCAAAGTTTAAGACCACAGGTACCCCAAAATCCATTGGGCTCCCATCTGCCATGCACAGCATGGACACACTCATCTATACACTCTATTCAATATTGCATAAAACACAGGTGTACATGCATACTGTATGCTTACAAGTAAATACAGTGCACACATAGTACAGGATTGCTACACTACACTACACTACACTATACACACAAACACACACACACACACACACACACACACACACACACACACACACACACACACACACACATCCAGATAAGCAGATAAGACATTCAGAGGTGATTAGAGAATTTCATGAGGACACGTTGATCCTTCATGAACTCACGACGGCAATCAAATGAGTCACTGTTCTCCTAATTAGAAAAATTAATATCAATTCATCATAATTGTGAGAGGAGCTGAGCGGGACAAACCTTCCCACTGTGCAAGTGACATGTGTGAGTGTTTCACAGCCAGAGGAAGCCTGTTCCTCTGATGCAAAGCTCAAAACATTCACCTGTATATATAATGACACGTGGGGGTGCAAAGGGTATGACTATCATCGCTCCATAAATAGAGCAAGTCTCCAATCAACCCTCTCCTTCTCGATCCCCCTCCACATGTCTCTGTAGGTGGGTGTGCTCCATGATTAACACTGCAGGCAGACTGAAACAGAATGTTTTCATGAAAGCTTCCAGGAAGTTGAACACACTACTGTAACTTTTGGACCTAAGGTTATGGTTAAGGTTAAGGTTATTTAAGAGGAAGATCAAATTCAAAATCACCAGTATACCCTTGAAAATGTATTTGCTTCCCTGTTAGCACATCTATCTGGTGAAGCCATCAAAACAGTCTTTGAAGCAAGCTCACCCTTCTGTGTAGAGGAATAATTACAAGCCATTTTGAAGTGCTTATCGCTTTTCAACTGACGTGACTCTGACTAGTTCATTATCAGTCATTCTTTGTGTGTGTGCGTGCGTGCGTGCGTGCGTGCGTGCGTGCGTGCGTGCGTGCGTGTGTTCGTGTCATGTCCCCTGTGTCTTCATTAACTGCCAACAAAGCCTAGGAGTAAAGGTAAATTGACCATGAGGTAATCCAAGTCCAAACACAGTCATCAGACAGAGAGACACAACATGATGCACAGCTGCAGAGTCAGACTGAGGTTTGGATCTTACATAGACCTTTTCACATAAGTCAGCCATAGTGTGTGTCAGAGGGGAAGCCATGAATCATATTTACCTCGAGCCGTGACATTGCCACTGGTTAGTTGTTGCAGCAGCAAGAACGCAGCTGAAACAAAGAAAAAGGAGAGGTGGTTTTAATTTAACATTCATCACTCTTAGCAATGCAGTTTTGTCAAAACACATACCACTATAAAGATGAACAGAAACTGTCTGGTATGGATCACTGACAAATGAATCATTCGCCACTTCATTTCTGCCATTCCAAATGTAATTTTCCTGAAAACCTGAATCACTTTAAACCTTGAATTTCACCAACTTATGGTTTGCTCTCGTCAATCACATTCAACATGAGAAAAGTACAAAATAAGTAGTATAGGAACATGTATGTGTAATACATGTAAAGAAGAAAAATGAAAGTGTAAGTGGCCTTTAAAAACTACACATTAATGAGGACCCTCATCTACGAATTATTCATATGACTCATCAACACCACCTGTCATTACCATGTGCTCAGTGATGGCGGATCTATCTGTGAGTATGCCAGAGGCATCACAAAGGCTAAAGAGACTCTCTGTCCAGCCAGAAAAGTTCATATCAGGGACAAGAAATTATAAAGCTGCAATTATATTGTACTTTTAACCTGAGATCAGTACAAAGTGGTTCACAGTGCCTTAGTTCAGGCATGTAGGTCACATTAAGGACACTGAGGAACAGTCCATGTAACAACAATCCCATATTTCCCCTCCAGGATTATATTCCTGGTCAGCAGAGTCGATGTTCAGTTAAACTGTTTATCTCCAAAGTTCTGATTGAGCATTTTTCAAATAAACTGCATAATTAAATGTTCACTCACAAGTTTAGTAAATGTTACTTCTCAGGCTAAACAAAGCATTAAAAAAGCATCTGGATTATCTGACAAAGGTTACTGTTACATGCTGCTGTTTTTCTTAGCTGATGAAAAGTTGACACTTTGGAAACACAAAAGGTTTTTTAGGAACAGGACAGAGACCCTCAGAAAACTGAACAGTTAACAAAGCAAATTAAACAAAATTAAACAACACACACACACACACACACACACAGAGGGTTCAGTGTCTTGCTCAAGGAAACTTCAACACGTGAAATGGTCAAAATCAAAGCAGGGTCAAGATGTCTGTACTTTAAGTTCTTACTGTGCAAGTCAAGCTCAAATAACACTAAATCCTACACTTCCCATAGTGCAACTCAGTCTGAGGTCTTTTATTAGACGACCCTGCGTCTAAAATGCCAAACTCCAGTTTGTAATGCAGGCTTTGAGTGAAAAAGGTGAAGTCTCAAGTCCAAGTCAAGACAACCCTGATGACAGAGGAGTTCTTCAGTGCTTTAGTTGTGTTCATGAATGTTAAAGAAGTTCACACAGAGCACAAAGCAGACCTGTGTCAGCTCCTATAAGATTATTGTTTTCTGCTGACCAAATTTGATTTTACTTCTGTCAATTACATCAAGGGGACGAGATGTGAGGAACTCAACCAGAGACTTATGTGCAAGGAGTCAGTTTATCAGTTCTTATTCCTGCTGACAGTCAAGAGAAGCTGATGAAAGTCATGAATTATTAAACTTCCCTTTAGGCCATAACTACTCAATTCAATCTACCAGTCACTTTCGTTTTTCTTCAAAACACAATAAAACACAACACAAATACATTCACAAGAAATGTTTTATTCATGTTCAGCCTCCAAACGGTCAGCTATATCAAGCTATCAGACATCTTCAGATTTACACTTCCACCGTCTTCATGTTTCACTTAACAGCTGTGATTTTAATGTGAGGATCAACCGTGCTTTTACATAGTTTAACCCTTTAACACACAGCAGACATTCCTCAACATCAGGGCTGCAACTGATTACTTTCTCAATTAGGCAAATGAGTGTTTTGTCTCTAAAGTAAATACTGAATAATAATAACTAATCATAAACATTTCAAGAGTGAACGGAGGCTGAGAGGATGAAGTTTAGGTAAAAAAAAAGCTGGGATCTATTGTAGAATGCAATAGTATTCTTTCAAGTATCTTTCAGTGAGAACATACACACAGCTGACAGTTCATCAGATACACTAAAACTAATGCAGTTGAATGCAGCATCAATCCAGCATCACTCATTTCAGCAAGTGTCCTAAAAAGACATGTGTTTAAGTTCCAGTGAGAAGCTCTCCAGAGGCTGAAGTAATCACGTCAGGAGTACAGGTGGACGTTAGGTGACTGATTTTCAGCAGTGTTTTGTGGGATGTAGAAATGAAGAAAGAGTATTCCTTTTATATCAGTGAGATTAAACTGTTTTTATTTTATTTGACTCTTTTGAGGATGGTTAACAAAAAAACTAATGGCAGCTGTCTAATCATAAACAGTTGATCTGCGTCTCTCAACCCATTTAGCGTAAAACGTGTGGATGGAAAGCAGGCATCTGTACCTGCAGACAATTTATTTTATTCTATGTTACTCTCATTTGACTTTTGAAACAGATCCATATATACATGCAACTGTATAGATAGAGTGCATATATACAGTAAATTTGTTCCTTTGCGTGAATACAGAGTTTTAGTCTTGAGCCGACAGAATTTGATTCGTCTGACCTCTCTAGTCTCAGACTTGTGATTTGATCAGATGAGCTGATATCTCTTGCCACATTTTAGTCCCTGCCTACATTACAGAAGGTGCTCTTCATCTTGGCTGCTTTATGCTCACAAACAAAATCACATCATGGCAGGTTTATCAGTTTTATTAAAGCCGTGTGACATTTTTGTCGTTTCCTTACACCATGAACAGACAGCACGCGGGCCTTCGCTGCTGTAGCAGAACTGGCCTCTAACTGACCCTTCCTTACCCTCTCTGCATCCCTTCAGGAGAAATGGAGTTGTAAAACACCCCAAATTTCAAGAGCTTTTGACCATTTGAACTGTTACAGGGACGGTGCTAATTTGAACAGAGACAAGATGTCTGGCTCAGAGACATCTCCTCCACACTCTTTCGGGGGAGCAAGAGACACAGACACCTCAACATCAAAGGTTGCCTTTTTGCTCCATGTTTCCCATGGAGGTGCTAATTCTCTCTTGATAGCCCCATGGGAGATACGGACAATAAAGCTGTCTAGGTGAACCAATGCCAGACCTCAGAGGAATCCACAAACAAAATAATGCTGATGGGTTGTAAATTAGACATTCCTGAAACAAACTGTTTTGTAGATCTGTGTGTCTTGTTCTCCAGTATACCAGGATAACCAATTCTCTGTTTGATCTCACTTTGGATTTTCTTACAGTGTCAAGCCCGTAATCTGTGTGATATCAATGCTTTTTCGGTGTTTGTAGCTTGTAGAATGACAAAGCTGTGATTTTAACTTTTCTTCCAAGTTTGTTTGAGTTTTTATCATGGAACCATACTGCCATCTCGAGGTTCGTAACGGTTAGGTTGAATATGCTTGACGTGATACATTTATTAACAAGTAACCATTATAGTGATGATCATTTTGGGCAAATATAGTCTTCCCTTCTTTATTTCTTTATTTTGTGTTAGTTATACCTTGAGTCATCATATATATTAAGATGAGTATTAGAAATTTATCATGATTCCGTTATTATGAGTCATCATTTAACGTTGTCAGCCACCCATAAGAATTGCCTAACGCATGTTATGAACAATGTTGAAATGCCATTGATAACTGTCCATTCAAAATATATGTGATTGACCATAGTGAGAAGCAGATGAGCCCCTCGTACGAACCATTAATTAATCCTCGCCTTACAAGATGAAATGACGTTGCGCGCCTACGAACCATCCCACATGCGCGACAGCCTATCGGTGATTAGACACGCCTTGGAGCGATAAAAACCATCTGTCGCATGCAGCGGACAGTCCTGTTTTTAGTTAGTTAGTGTTAGTCTGTCTTGTTAGTCTGTAGAGTCTTGTCTTGGTGTCCGTTTGTCTTCTTGTAGCCTTAATTTTTCCTTTTCAGTCTAAGTTTCTATTCTAGTTTTATTAGCCTTCGTTCGGTCCTGTTTTTGTGTTCGTCTTCTCCTCTTTTTGTTGCTGCTCATAGTCACGCTGAGTAGCCTGAGTTTATTCTTAAGAAGACGTATTTTCTTTTGTTTTCTCTTCGTGAAACTTTAATTTTTGCTCGCCACATTAAGCCACGTGATTTGATTTGCTTTGTTTTTGTGTAAAATTCTACTCACGTAATAATAATTTTGGAGACACTTTTCGACCGGCCATCGAAGAGACATTTAATCTTATTGTTAGTAATCTAAAGTCCTGTTTCACGGTCACCACTTATTACTAAAACCTGCAGCCATCCGCTAACCTGCTGGTTCGGGCTAGACAACCATCAGAAGCCGCTCATCGTCTGTTACCGACACCGGAGAGTTCCAGCCCCTGAAACATCCCTGTCCAACACCGGCTCGCCACCGTGGTTTGCTCGATTCGTCCAGCAGACTGCCGCGCAGATCGGAGCCACGGACACAGCTTGGAGTCTTCGTGTCAGTTCAGAGCAGACATCAAACAGGAGCGTCGCTGGCCAAGCAGGCATGTTAAGGGGGTTTGAATAAGAGTTGGTCCGTGAGGTTATGATACTGTAAATTTGCCTAAATTCTCTTAACCATTTGTTCAGTAAATTAACTCTACATTTGCGTCCCCAGTTTTCCCTTTAACTACTTCTCACTATTGCCAAACTCATTCTGCCATTGTTTGCCATAAGTTTCTCTCTGCTTGTGTTGTTTCAGATCACCTATATTCTCTGTCGTACTATTCATGATACACTATTCATTATTCATTTGTGTTTAATAAATAAGTTCTTTTTTATTTAAGCCGTGGTCAGACGATGTCCTTTTGAGCTGAGTAAAAACGATCCCTATATCCAGAATTTACCCTTCAGATTATCAGACTGGTTTACTGTTGGTTCATTCGTTATCATGACATCAGCATTACAGGAGTCAGTCTCCATACAGTCCTTCTTAGCTGAGGAAGGTGGTGCCCCGATATTTTATTAACGAATGCAATACCAACATTAACTTAATTCCCCTACACTGCTCAGCACTTTGCTGCTGCCTCCTGAGGAAAACATGGATGAAAAGCAGCCGGTGCTGTTCACCAAACCCGACAGTAAACAAGACCTGCTGTTCACATACATAGCTGTTCACACAGCTTGCACATTCAAGGCTTTTTGTGAGTGAGGTGTGGAGGTGGTCAGCAGCACCAAGTTTCTGGGGGTACACATCACAGATGACCTCACCTGGTCTGTGAACGCGGCATCACTGGTGAAAAGGGCACAGAAACGCCTGCACTTTCTGCACAGAATGCGGAGAGCCCACCTGCCCCCGCCCATCCTCACTACATTCTACAGAAGCACCACAGAGAGCATCCTGACCAGCTGCATCTCTGTGTGGTGTGGAGGCTGCAGTGCTGCTGACTGGAAAAATGTGAGGAGAGTGGTGAGGACAGCGGAGAAAATCATTGGGACTTCTCTCCCCTCCATTCAGGACATTGCACCTAAACGCTGCATGTCCTGTGCCGTTAACATTATCAGGGACTCCTCACATCCCCACCATGGTCTGTTCTCCCTGCTGGCCTCTGGAAAAAGGGTTCTGCATCATTCGGTGCAGGACCACCAGGTTCTGCAACAGCTTTTTTCCCCAGGCCATCAGGCTGCTAACCTCTAAATGAGCATCTTTTGCACCACAGTTGTCACCTCAGGTCATTCTTCTCATATGCACTTTAAAATTACGTAATTGTATATCTGTGCTGCTTGTTTTTCACTGTTTTTCACTTACCGCACATCCCTGCTGCTATTCTTTAACTTAACCTATATTCTACTGTTTATTGTACATGCTGTTTATTTTACATGCTGTTTTATTTATACTGTATATAAAAAAATAGTCTGCCATTTATTTTACATTCTTTACGATAATTGTAAATATTTTCACCACATACTCTTCATTTACATATATACATATACTGTACATATATATGTATATATACTTTTGAACTATTTTCTACCCTGTGCTGAGCCTGCTGCAATTGAAATTTCATTCAGTGTACACCTGCTGTTTTACTGAATGACAATAAAGTTTGTCTAAAGTCTAAAGTCAACAGCCTATTAATCAGAGACGATCAACAGGAAACTAGTTGTGTGTGTCAGTTTTGTGTTTGCACCAATGACGAAATGATAATTTAAGTCATATCCAAGATCTAATGTATATTTAACAAGGAAAAACACACATCTGCCTTTGTCTATACAAGCGCACTTTCATGTGTGCCAAGGAATTAACTGTTTGTGTTCCTCATGTTGGGTTTTCTGTTTGTTGGGAAGCGCAACATCTCATATGTTCCATGTGGAGATTGTGGTATTTTCTAAGTATTTCTTCACCACAGAAAGTATTTTTGAATTTTATTTTCTCTTGAGCTGCTGCAGTAAACTAAATTATTGTCATTATTCACACTTGTATTGTAATGCACAATAAAACATTTTTTATCAACCTTTTCCCTGCAGACATTGTGAAATGTCCCAATAGGGAAAGCACAAGTGTAACTAATAAAATGAACGAGGGCTGAATTCCATTTAGCGGCTTCAGTTTCAGGGTCCTGGTATTGTTCATGCCGGCTGTTTCTAGGAAAGCATGTTTTGTCTGTCGGTTCAGCACGGCTGATGGGTCTTAATACTACAATACCCATGAGTCTCAATTACTATTGCAATGAAGAAGATGCCAGTCAAAGGCTCAAATCAAAGTGCTAGTGAAGACAAAACGCTTTGTTCATTGTTTCACATTGTGAACAAAACACAAAGCCACAGATGTCGGATGAATCGAAAAATTCCCCAGAATCTAAAAGTAAATTCTTTTCAGCTGCAGAATTTGGTTTCAGTTTTCTAAAAGCGTCATCCTAAGCTCCGACACAAAACAGAATTTCAAGCTCTGTGATTGGACTATTCTTACCAAAATGCATCTCATGAGTCATTGCTATATTTTCCCCCAAAGTTCTTGGCCTGATTGTCAACTTTTTATCAAAAGACCAGATATTTTCAAACGTAGTTGTTGAAAATGTTTCAGTCTCATGATTCAGCCTAAACTGGCACCCCTCACCCTGCATCTTTATCACAAGTCCTCTTATTGAAATGTAACAGAGGAATGTTTGCAGCCTTGACAGAAGCATGAACTCTCTCTCTCGTATACGAATCCTTCCTCATTAGTCTACGAGTTGTACTGCTGTATTCTCTATTTCTTTTGCCTCTAACAAAAAAAAGCTCACATTTCATGCTTTCTACTCCTGACACACTCCATGACTCCACTTCTGCCAGACCTTTTTTAATCGCAGCTCCCAGTTTCAAGATGCCTTTCTGACAGTGTCAGCTGCAGCACTTTGAAACTTTGGTCAGTTTGTCTGTAAGGCAATCTTTCCCTTCCCAGAGCAACAACAGTTGGTCTTTTCTTGCTGTGAGCTGACATTTATAGCTCAAAGGTGAAGAGTTTCCTGCTCCACCAAGGAGCCATGATTGATGTTGTTAGTGCCATGTATGCTTTTTCTGCAATGACAACTTACCTGCTGTGAGAAAAGTCTATTTAAGGGCCAAACTGGCAAGCTCTCGGATACTAATGAGTCTTCTAATTAGTGCCTTATTACAGGCAGGTGCATTAGGAAGGTCAACCACTTAAGTCTTCGTGATAATACACACAAACAGTGCTCAGTTCAAAGACAAATATGGAGCATATTTTCTGCTATAGCTGTTTACAGTGGTAAAAATCTGAATTCTTTTCAACTAATTAATTAATCAAAAGTATTTCTCTGTTCACTAAAGTAAATTTAGTGCAAATATTTCACATTTTAGAGCAGTGACAGTAAATTTAAAAGTGAAAATGCTTTTAATTTCACAATTTTTTAAACAGTGACTGGCAGCATGATATGTAATGCATACCATGTCTTGCTGCAACAAAACAAAAACGCCACTCACAGTGTGTGTACTGTAGGTTTGTAATGATTAACTATCTCAGCAGTAGGTCTTTGTCTTAAGTTCAGTCAACCATCATAAAGTGAACCACCAAGGCGTCTTGTGATGCCTGTGGTTGTGATGACGCACAGTAGATAGGCTTGTTAAAATTTAAGCTGATAAGGCTAAAGAGTCTGTGCAACATTAAAGAGCTTCACTGTGCAACGAGATATCTACTGAGGGACAACATGAGTCACACACCAACCCCCTCCAGTGGTGGAGTGGAACTGCATGTACACAAGTACAATAGTACAATTTTCTGCAACTTTATACTTCTACTCCACTACATCTCAGAGGCAATATTGTACTTTTACTCCACTACATTTACACATGATGTCATTTCTTTGCACATACTAGTTTTTACTAATTTGTTAATTTCTATTACACAGTCTTGGACCAAAGCAGTGTAGCATTTTATTACACACTGTACTTGAACAATGATGTGACAAATAAGAATTAATTTTGACAAATGGTTTAAATGGATAGAAATAAAATACCCCATGACATTGAATTTAGATTTTGGAGAAAGATGTTTGAATTCACTAGAGCCAAATTTCTTCGTATTTTACTCCCTTGTTATACAGGAAGGAGCTTAGCTAAACCCACGTATTGGTTTCCAACTCAAACAATGACTTACTGTTACTCACTGAGAGGCCAAACTCATGCAAATAGGATACAGTGACTGCAATCACTGAGGGACAGGAGCGAGTCATTGTCATAATAGATCAACATTTGGGTTTTTTCTACTCTGTTTCTATGTTTTTTATTCTGTTTTGCTCTCTGCTACAGACTGATTTCTTCAACTGGATCAGCACAGTGTCATCTCATCTCTGCTCTTCCCTCAGTTCTTCAGTTTCAAACCGGCAACTTTACTTTTTTCAAACACAGCAGTTCTGATAAATGACAACATTTCTGCACTATACAGCCTCAACTAGCATTCAGAGAAAGTAATTACACAAAACAGGAAAAAAAAAAAACTGCTTCTGTGACAAACGTGAAAACTGACAAAGTGACTTTCAGTCACCTGCCAATAAAAGCTGCCACTCCGTCTCACCAGTGATTTCTGTGGAAGCAACATGATAAATGCCTCTTTTCTGTCAAATTACCAGTGAACCATGCAGACAGACAAAAGATGATTTAGGCAGTGGCTCTGCAAATGTTTGCAGATCAAACAGTTTCAGATGGTGATGAATGATAAGTGCAGAAGGAGGAAACTCAGTGCTGCAGCAGAGCACCATCTAATGGACACAGTGAGGACAGTCATGGCTGCTTTTCTGTGTTTCTTGTTGAATTGATGACATTGACAGATTCCAAAGGTTTCCAGTGTCAGAGAAACAGGTCTGGCAGAACACATTTAACCCTGAGGAGATCGTGCAAGATTATGTAACTACACTGTACTGTAATATAATGAGGAACATTCTCTTCATTCAACTAATACTTTTGAGCAAGGCACTGAACAAGAGCAATGGACCAGTCCGAGAGAGCAGTTAAAGTAAAGCCAACTGTTTATGTTAGAATAACACAGTGTCTAACTGAGAGAAGGCTAAAAATGATCCCAGATAGAGAATGAATGGAAAAAAAAACAAAACATTTTTTTCCTCCCACACTGTTTCCCATTCTGAAAATGTTAGTGTGTGAAAGAGGCTGAGATAAAATAACAAAACAAAAGAAACAGTGGTAGAATGAATGAGAAGTTTTAGCTAAAGCTTTTGCTCATCCTCTAACTAAGGGAAGAAGAAGAGAGACAGAATGAAAGAAAAAAGGACACAAAAAGAAAGTGTGTGTGTGTGTGGGGGGTTATAGAGACAGAATGTAGGAAGCAGATATGGAGGAAGGAAGGAGATAAAGACAGGAGGAGGGAACGTATAAATATTTTAGGGAAATACATTCCATTTTGGTTTGTTCATGAAGCCGAATTATTCCACCAGCTCATCTTACAAGTGCTGCTTACAACACAATGCCACACAATACAACTGTGACTGGAAACTACTGCTACTCATACTACTGATCATACGATAGACACTATGGAAAATGTTACACAAATGTTATTGTGAGACAAGTCCATGTGGGAGTATTGCAATGATACATGAATACAATGGCAAACTTCCATAGAAATGTTTCATGTTTCTACAAGAATATCAAGAGAGTATTAAAGAAAACATGCTGTTAAGCAATACAAATGCACCATTAAACGCAATAAGAATAATATGTAGATTTGACATTATATTAATTAAGGTAATATCAGCCTAAAATTGCCGTTGAGTATCACAAACAACCTTTATGTCCCTGTATGTAGTCTGAAGGACTAGTACAAGACTCCCATTGTGAAAGCAGTGATTTTTCAGAATTTTCGTTTTCCAGCCCCTCAGCTTTCACCTTTGCTTTGTCATGGGAAACATGTATATATTAAACACATCGGCCGATTTCTGGCCGCATTAACCGTAGTATCACGGGTTTTAAACATAGAAACTTAATTATAAAGACTCATTTAAACTTACCGCAGCGACCGGCCGTCTCCTCTCGTGGTTTCTTTGCTTGCTCTTTTTTCCTTGCAGGAAAAAGGCTGTTGGAGTTTTCAGTCAGGTCATGTTGCTCAACTTATCATTGTTGCCCATTTTTATTGTTGCGGGTGTGTTACTTTGTTAGACTCTGAAACATGCAACGCTGCATGCCCGGCCGTCACTGTGACGTCGACGACCGGATCACATGACAGGAAGTGTAGCTGTGGGACGTAAACAACTTTACAACAGCAGCCACGAGCCCTGTATGTGTGTACTGCTCAACATTTGTCTGGCTGTGAAAGACACAGAATGACGTGACACTTCACACACACACACTCACACACACACACACACAGAGTTTGTGTTTGTTTGCCTGCTTATCTATCATTTATTGAGGTCACAGGCTTATCTGCGGTTAGTCTACTCATGATTGTTTGTTTGCCTGCATTTTTTTTCAAAATTTGTTGTTTTTTTCCTGACGTCACTATTTACACCTATAATATCTATCATCCACTCATTATGCAGAATACATTGTTGTACATCCTGTTAAAGGGATTATTATTGCTGATATATTAATTATTATGTCTTATTACTTATTAATATGTAGCCCACTTCATGTTGATTAGTTATTTGTTTAAAATCATCATTAAACCAGTCTTTTGAGATACATAATGTCTTTTACAAGAGAGACATGGTCAAATTGGCAGCTTGTGTGTGCAGGGATCACAAAAATACAACAAAATTAAGAATTTTGGGACACAATTTTTCACTTTACATCTGTCTGACAGGAAATGGATAATGGACCCAGAAGAGGCCAGGTTATATGATGATCAACCACATTCTAAAAATATGGATTTGCAACAATCCCTGAGCGTAAACACGTTATAGTGTAGCAAAATTACTTTGTTGAAAGTAGAATGAAAGTAGCTTGGATATGTTATTCTTAATCTGAAGATGGCTGTGCCTCTCAGTCATCAACGACAGAGCTGTATGTTGGAGGTTAAGAGAATGAAAATGAATGAATGAATGAGAGCAGCTTTGTAGGCCTTATATGTTTGAAGATCTGCACAATGAAAACTGTTTTGACTTTGACTTTGAACACTGGTGGTCTCAGGCCAGGGAAGACATTCTATTTATATGTCACACATGGAAATAAATTACATTATACAAATTATACTTTACACATACATTCCAGTTGCCCCAAGAGGCATTTGTACATGCAGATAATACTGGAAATATATCTTCCTGTGCACTGCTGAGAACACAAACCCCCAAATCATTCTGGAAACTTAAAATGGTGTGTATTCTTTTAATGTCTCTTGTTACATGTAAGAGTGCAATTGCAAATTGGACATTGGACATAACATTTACATTTGTGTATTTTAGGCTGATTCTCTTTTCAAAAGAAGGAGGAAGAATTGATTTAGTGTCGGAGTCTAAATCAGTGGGTTCGAAGCAGCCAAATAAGCAGGTCAGTGGTCAAAAGTGAGGCAGAAATACTCCAAGGCCATTGACAAAAGTGCTATGTGAAGAAATAAGAGCATGGGAGACTAACATAAAAAATGTTTTTCCTGCCACTGCTGGAGTGGACAACATTTCTGTGTTTTTCTCTGTCCAGAAACATCAGTTGGACTCCTCCTGGACCTCAGTCTCGGATGAAGTCTCCTCTGTCATTTTGAATAGTGGGCGAACGGAGAATCCTCGCTCACTTTGCCCTGGAGAAATGAAATGAGATAGAAAAGTGGTTGAAAAGAGCAAATAATTGTCATAATAAACTGCATTCAGTGTGGTGTTAAATGTCTGTATGAATGACGAGTGTTGCTTGTGTTGACTAGTGTGCCAAGATGTCTCTTCTAACCCTGTAAACACTCTTGAAACAAGTAGGATTGACAGATACAAGAATGCCAAGGAGTTGCAAAGCAGAAACAGGAAATGATGCTGCAGCTGTCACAAAATCTGCCTCAGTCCTCAGTCCCTCACTTCAGCCACCCTCTCTCATTCCCAGCCCTCTGCATTGCCCCCTCTCTGTTCTTGACCCCAGCACCTGCTCACTTCTCACAGGTCATGTCCTTTCCTTTGACTCCACAGACCTACCATCCCCCAGCTGACCACCAGATTCCCTTAAACTTACTCTCCTCTCTCACACCCACTTCCAGCCCCTTCACCCTGCTCTGCAGTCACCTGACATCCCCTCCCACCTCCACACCTATTTCCAGCCCTGCTGCACTTATACCACAGAGCCACTGTAGTTTAACAGCCAAGTGACTGACAAAAGCTGTTGGTCACCACCACAAATGAATATCCATCCATTAGTGAATGTTAAAATTGAGTTCAATGTGAAGGTGTATTTGATTCTGTCTGGAAGCTCCACATGCAGGAAATATAAAGGTTTTCGCTAAGCAGTTGCCTTTTAAAATACAATATATAGACTTGTCCCTTATCTAACCTCTGTCTTAACCTCTAAGTTATCTGCTCATCATCACCTGCAGTTTGCACAATGAACTGTCTGTGTGTTTGGACCTCTATATTGTTGGACATATGCTGTACGTGCTGCTGTGTAATGCTTATATACGATACACTCTGCCCTAATCCAACGCAACATCCTGGAATCTCTTTACAGCAACTACGGTATTAATGGCAATAAAGATTTACAGTCATGGCGGAGACCTGAAGCTTGGTTTAATTTTCACCTGAAATGACTTCTAAAAAGTCCACAATACTGAGAGTCTGGACACCTGCTGACGCACTGATGGAGTGTGATGATAAGCTTTCATTTCTGTACAAAGTGCTTAGTCTTGATATGTTCACACACTGTCCTGTTTCTGACACTTTTTCACACACTGATAATACAGTCAATCTTCCAGTTTGTGTGGAAAAAAGAGAGCAGCAAACCACTGTGTTCTCTGCTGAAGGGAAAAGGAAGAAAATGATGCATGGCAGCTGAAAACCCTGATACGCTGCCAGGGTTGACAGTTCAATTCCCTGTGGAACAAGACATCGTACCACTGCTGGAGTCACACCTTGTTCACCCTGCAATCATGTTCTTCTCACAGTAAAGGTTGCCCCTGCTGGTGGAAATATCAGGCAGCTTGCACACACAAGACAGAGCCACACTATGTTGTTGTCATATCCTCAGTCTCACACAATTTATTTGTAAACTTCCATCTTCGCTTGGAGATGATATGTGCATGTCTCATCTAAATGTGGTTACAACTGCATAAAATGTTCAAGAGTTACAGAAGTTTGTGTCATGTCCAAATGTCATGTCTACTAGAATTTGGGAATATATTTCAGGAAAATTGCATCAAATTTAAAACAAGACTAAGTGTCTACAGCAATGCTAGCCACTCTGTCGAGCTGTACTTAGTCACAGTGGTACTTTGACATAAATGTTAGCATCAGTATGCTAACATGCTCACAATATCAATGCAAATGTGCTAATGTTTAGAAGGTATAATGTTTACCATGTTCACCATCTTACCAGTATTAATGCTAATTAGCATTCAAATGTCTTGTGTACCCAGTTTCATAAAGATTGGATACACAAATAGAAAATCTCTTTAAAGTTGAGATAATCAGTTTAAAACCTGTTAAAACATCAGGTTGCTGTTGTCAAACTCACCATCGGCACATCTTCTAGCCTCTCGAAGTTGGGCCTCGGTGATCGGATACATTTTATGGTGACAACCACCAGCACAAGGGCCAAAACAATGCAGAAGATGCAAACGATGGCCACAAGACCAGGATTTTCTATGAAGTCACCTTTTTGTGAAGAACCTGAGGGTGAGACAAACAAAAAAAGTTAGCTTCCAAACTACTCTACAAACTAGAAAAACTGAGGATTTTGAAAAGGAAATAATTACAGGTGTAAATGTGCCAGCAGAGAGACCTCAGGTGCAAAATGTATTACAGTCAATCTATTCTGTCACCGGCACCTGGTTTCAGTCAGGATTCTGTTGCTATGCCAACAACTAGCAAAGTTCCATAGCAGGTTAGCTGAAGTAGTTGCATCCTCCATTTTGCTTCATGTGTGGCCAAACTAACACTGACATTTCCTATTCCTAATACCCTTGTTGGAGAGGTACTATTTTATTACAGCTGTGAATGATTTAGTAGAATTTAGTTTCCTGCAATCAATTTGCTGCTAACCAAACTAGCCGCTGAGGCTAATGTGTTGATAATAGAACACTCTGTTATAGTGAGTGCTGATTTACTGTTGGCCTAAGTTTTGTGTATTTCACTCCTTTTATTTTAACTGTTGTGGACTTTATGCGTATGTCTGCTACATTAATTACTGTGTTGTACTTTCTGCTGGGACTTAAGGCATGAGTGATCTAACCTGACACATTTGACAGTCTATAGCCTACTTGGGGCTAATTTGTATTCACTAGCATTGTATTTGCTGTCCAACAGTGTTTTGACAGTTTCACAATTGCTTTCAGTACAAATATTAAAGTCCAAGTGCTGTCATCAAGTTCAGCTTACTGAGAAGCTGTGCACTGCCATGCAGAGTGAGAGCACAAAATTAAATACATTCTTTTCTCTTAAGATTGTTTGGTTTTCATATCTGTTTTGGCAGCTTTTAAGATCTTCTGCCCCCTAGTGGCCAAAATTGGTCCATGCAGCTTTAAGGTAAATAAAAATAAATTAGCCTGTTATTTTACTGCTGAATGAAAACGAGTGGAAACGTCCAGAGCTGAAAAATGAAGCCAGCACAGCTTCAACATGCAATTGCTTGAAAGGCCAATTGAGGCTGGCTCCTAAAACAAGTCAGTCCCCATAGACGCCCATACTAAGCTGGCAAACTTAAAGCAGATACAAAGTAAATAATGTTTGCAGCCTTGTTCAAAAAACAGGTTTGGTCTGAAAGCTACTTTCCCTGAGAGGGGATGAATTTTTATATAACTCACTTGTTTAAATTATATAAAATCTTAAAGTTATGCATAGTTATGAGTATGGCCGCTTTGAGTGACAGCTAACTGCGAGGTCTCAGCAACCAAGCTTCATTTGGCCCGTCTCAGCTTCACCTCATTGCCCAGTATTGGATTAAGGAGTTTGGTGGAGTCATGCACTGCAGAGATGCACAGAGACTATACATCCATTGTTTTCTGCAGTTCATACTCTTGAACTGACCTATTTCAATACAGAAAAAAAAACAATTTCTGTGTCAAGAACCATTTCTGTGTGAGGTCTCAGGTCTCAGGATTTTAGTTGGTGTAGATCCTCAGATTTAATTACTATTCTCTGATTCAGAATAAAGAACCCTCATAACCTCAGCTCTGACAGTACTCTGACCTGGGTTGGTCGTGTTTACAGTGGTGTTTGGTGTTTCTGATCCTGGTGAGAGCATCGGTCCATGGGAAACTGTCTCATTAGACGTCTGGTTGGTCACTGTAGTCTGAGACGGTGAAGTCAAGGGCGGTGGCAATGATGACACTTCTCCTAAAGTGACTGCAGTGGAAACCTGGTGCATTGTTGCTGGAGGCTGCTGTGTGTTGTTGGTGGTTGTCACAGTGGTTAAACTGACACCATTTTTCTTTGTCACAGGCAAACTGCTGGGCTGTGCAGGGCTTGTGGTCACCTGTTGAGCTGTAGAGGAAGTGGTGGCATCTAGAGAGGAACAACCAGATCTTATTCAGTGAATATAAATATTATCAGCAAAATGTACTCAAAGTATTCTACTCATTTGCAGTAAAATGGTTGCTGTCAGTGTTTTACTATAACACATAATGTTTTGTATTAATATCGCTGCGGCATTAATATATACATTGCATTTTTCTGCTGTAGATGTTTTAGTACAGTATTTAACTATGAAAATAGGTTGGAGAAGAAATAAAAAGTTGCATTAAATGAAAAGTCACATACCTCAAATTTGCACTTAAATACAGTACTTGAGTAAATACTTACATATCGCCATTGGCACTGTTTACAACTACTGCTGTTTATAACTGTGAGAGAAGCTGTAGGTTTTAAAGCACTAAGCATCAAAGGCACCATATGACAACCAAGACAATATTTAATCATCTTTAGGAAAAATGGGAATTCATGTATATTGAACATTAATATTGAAATATTTTAATTTAGGGTGGAACAGTGGCGCAGCAGGTAGTGTGCGTGCCTCACAGCAAGAAGGTCACCGGTTTGATCCCCGGGTCAGGCGGGGGCCTTTATGTGTGAAGTTTGCATGTTCTTCCTGTGCTTGCGTGGGTTCTCTCTGGGCACTCCGGCTTCCTCCCACAGACCAAAAACATGCTCGTTAGGTTATTTGGTTACTCTAAGATTGCTCTTAGGTGTGAGTGTGAGAGTGAATGTTTGCATGTCTATATATGTTGCCCTGTGACCCTGGCGACCGGTCCAGGGTGTACCCCGCCTCTTGCCCGTTGACAGCTGGGATAGGCTCCAGCCCCCCACAACCCCGAAAGGGATAGGCGGGTAATGAATGAATTAATGTTTTAATTTAAATGTACTTTTTTCTCATCTTGTTTTCTAGAGGATCTTTCTACTCGGTCAGAAAAGAGGCAGTTAGTTACAATTTTTTATAGCTACAGTTGACTCTTAGTGCACCAAACTAACAAAATTGTGTAAGCAGAAGCCCTCAGTTCCTGTAGTTCTTGTAGTCCCCGTAGTTCTTTTAGTTCCTGTAGTTCCTGTAAATAATGACAGGCTGCCACTGCCAAGAGGGTCATTTAACACCACTTACCTCTGCTCTGAAGGTATTTACACAATTCCCAAAGACTCCACGGTCCACTGCACAGTAATTATTTTTAACCTGTCTCTAAAGTTGCAACCATGTTTCCTAATCCAGGTCACAGGAAATGACATATGTCCCTGTTTAGTTGTAAAACACAAGCAAAATATGAGCGCATTATTTTGTATGAAAATCTAAGATGTTAAGAAACATTAATGTATGTCAGTATAGCTAATTTGCATTTTTAATTTGGTTCACTTTGTAGATATCAAGCAGGGAGATACATCACACCATGACAAAGGGAAACACCCAAGCTACCCAGCAGTATATATAGAAAGTAAACTTAGCTCCATGTGGATGACCATGGGAATAAATATGGAGTGAAACAAAGTTAAATGAATATGATTTATGGAGGGAAAATAAAGTTTATTGATACTATCGTCCTGACTTTCCTGCTGTTTCATGGGCAAAAATGAGCTTTGAATCTCAACTAAACATAAATGAGATCAAAAGCTCCATAAATGACTCCATAACAGCTTCTAAATGGATCTTGGAGTGAGATGGTTTAGTTGATTAATGAAGTTTGAGGTTCAGATGAGGCTGAGTATTTAATAAAGCTGAATTAAGAAAAGGTACGTCAGGTCAGGTAAAGATTTGTGTTTACTGGAGCTGCAGGCAAACATCTGGCTGTCAGCTGGCATTGTGAACAAGTGTGTGCATAAAAGTGTTTGCAGCAGTAGCAGACGCATTCAGCTCAGGATCAACTGAGTTTTAACTGATTAAATATTTGCTTAAGTTTCCACCCAAACACGACCTTCCCATTTACTTTACCTTCCTCTTATGATTTACCATGCATACTTCACTTTAACAAGCTGTATAATACATGAATACAGTGACATGGGAACATTTCTGTTACTATTAATAAGACAGATAAGTGAGTCGAAGATTGTGATTATATGCTGTTTGGACATCAGGTCATCTTTCACTCAGTTAGCTTTATACACAGTAACAGAAACTTTGACCAGGGGTACCCAAACTTTTGCATTCCTCTGTATACAACTTGAATATAAAGGTTTCTGTGTTTCTGCAGACAAGACAATAAAGGTCTACTGAAGACAATGTTTCCATGCAAACTGAGAAATAAAACTACACCAAACTTACCTTGGATAAAGCTGCTGAACCTCCCTCTCCCTGCAGGAAGTTTCCTATTTGCATAACTTTGCATCCATCTAAGACTTCAGTGAACGTTCAGGCAAATTCTTAAACAAGTTTGACAGTAGTTTAACAGGTAAAAATGTGAAATGTGGACTTACTAGTACAAACCATGACTGCAAACAGGGACACCAGTGTGGTGAGGTGCATCGCTGCAGGCATGCTGAGAGGAAAAGGCTGGCAGTCATATCAACAACATTTCAAACACACGCTCATACACAGGCTACATCCTTGACAGCAGGATGTGTGGAGTGCCTGAGGAGGAGTGCTCTGAGCTGTGGGTTGGTGCAGTTTAGAGTACATTGATTAACCAATCCTCCGGGCTGGTTAGTCAATGTTTGAACACTGCTCTGAATTTGATTGTAGCTCATTCCCTGCTGTTATTCAGCAGGCAGCTGCAGCTCACGTTTTTATTTCTAAACTGACTTCAACACATTGAAATAACACATATGTTAGTGTTACGTAGTGCACAGGGTAGGTCACAGAGCAATAACTATTAGGATGGAGAGGACACAATAATGAATGTATTCTCTGCATGTCCAAATTTTGGTATCCTGAAGAAAAATTAAAGACAGATACTTAAAAAGCACAATTTCTGTTAAATGTTGTCATATTATTTAGACACACACACACACACACACACACACACACACACACACACACACACACACATCTTTACGTATATATAGGTCCACAGATTTCTGCCTTCATCTTCACACCATTTATGCTGTGTCTTTATTCAATCATACATTCGTTGCTGTAGATATACAGTACAGTGCATACCTTAAGTCAAATTTACAGTCACTGATTTACAGTAAGTGTAAAACTACTGCACAGTTTGAAAATAAATTTATTTTACATCTTAAGGTCCTCAGGATTTAAGTTTACACTTACAGTTAAGGATTAAAATTGATATGATAAAAATAAAGAAAATCTTATATTTAATAATAATCACAATAATGCAATAAAGACAGGATATTATTTGGCATGCGTAGCACTGGTCTTCTTATTAAGGCAAAGGATATGCAGGTCAAAGTGATATATCATCACAGTGATAATCATCAATAATGATTTGTTTGGAGGGAGGGCGGCAGCACTTGCTGCTGTACATCCACAGCAATGCTGTCTCATACCACCACAGTGGGGTGGCTGTTGTCCTGTCAATGCAACAGAAACCAACGCACATCATTATAATCAATACCACTTCACTTCACCAAGCACTGAGCAATCAAAAAACTCTGACAGGCACAATGAAAAGCATAAACAGAGAATTGTTGGAGAAGAGTTCAGGGAGGTTGAAGAGACATTCTGCTTCCTGGATTGTTTTCTTGTCTTTTTACTTATTGTATGACCACTAAACAGCTTTAAGGTTTCAAGGGTTTCTAAGCCATCTTAATACTTATACAATTAACAAAAAAATCTGACTACAATGTAAAAATGATCACATAAAAAGAACCTGAGGCCACTTAAGCACAATTAGAAATACACCTAAAATAATGTCCCTTTAATCTCCCTGTGGTACATCCACAGCACTGCTGTCTGATGCCACCACAGTGGAGTGGTTTTTGTCCTGTCAGTGCAACAGAAACCAGCAAACACATCAGTAAAATAATATCATTCTCACTTTACTTTTTTAACTACTAAGCAAATGCAAACTCTGACAGACACAATGAACAACATGAGCACAGAATTGGTGTGTGTGTTGGAATATGCTGTGTGTGTGTATTTTTATGTTGTTGTAATTTTAACTTTAAAGCATAAAAAACACAAAAAAGACCAAACCCCCCCCCCCCCAAAAAAAACATGTTCTCTACATAAGAGGCGAAAAGGAAATGAACAGGAAGTCCCTTTAATCTTTGTGTGGCTGACTTACTCTGTGTTTGAGGTAGGACAGGTAGGTGTCCCACCCTAAACTGATAACGTTGATGTACACGACGCGGAATTTGGGTGAGAGGAAGTAGAAGTTGATAATCTGAGCAGCAGGCCAAACACACCAGTCCATCTGCAAGGAAGAACACATATTAGCATACTAAAAGCTGCACAGATTACCCAGTGCAAAGATCATTCAAAAATGCAAGACAAGGAGGGAGGTCTGCTCTGTCGGCTGAGCAGGCTGGCAGATCGACAGCTGCCAAAACACCAGTAACCACTGGCTGCCACTGGTGAGACTGTATTTATGTCAGTTTCAGCTGGCAATGATTTGTTTCTACAAAACTGACTGCGAGTCTGCAGCCATGCTAGCAGCTCTGTGAGGCCGTACTTAAGCACAACCATACTTTAAGCTAAATGTTAATGTTAGCTTGCTAATATGCTCTTTAAGCTCTTGGGGCAGTGAATAGCTGCAGTAATTAGACCCTAAAACACAAAGGATTGTGGGTAGAATGTGGGAAATTTTGTCCTTCACATCTGGGAAAGCTGAACAGAACAAAATGAAGTCAGGACTGATGTTCCCATTCAGCTTTTTCTCAGTATGTTTTATTCAAACACCAAAGAACAGAAACACAGACAAAGAAACACACAAGCATTTTAAGTTGCAGTTAGAAATGCAAAAAGGTGTGAAGTTAATTTCACATCTCACAAAGAGTGAGTTCATGCGCAGTGATCTGCTGCTCCAGATCTGGACGGTCAGACTCTGACAGTTTTACTTGCCATATAAAATTCCCAGAACATGTCTTTAAACTCCACCAAGCCTTCGGATAAAGTGTGTCCCTCCATGAGACCCATACCTGCAATAAACAGTCGTACGTCAGATGTGCGTCAGTGCCACACTTCATCAAAACCAACTTCAGATAAGGTCAGAGGCTGGAGGAGTGTCCAACTCTTATGAAACACGACTGACGGTCACAACAAAACCATCAGTCAAATCCAATCTCTTTACGGACAACCTTTGAAATCCATCCACCTCTGATATTGACATACATTGGCTTTTGTCTTACCTCACCCACGTCTTAAAATATGACCTTTGGCTCAGTCTTATGTGTGCGTGGACATGTATTGTTCATGTTGTGGGAACATAAATTTGTTTACATAGTCACATTGTGGAGACGTCTTCCTCATGGGGACAAAGCATTAGTCCCCATAATGTAAATTGCAAAATTATAGGGTGAAGCATTGGGTGAAGGTTAGGATAAAGGTTAAGGTTAGGCAATTAGTGGTTATGCTTAAGGTAAGTCTCCAGGAAATGAATGTAAGTCTATGTAATGGCCCCAGAAGTGTGTGTCTTAGAAAAACTGCTTATGTGCTAACACCTTGACCAGTGTTGATGTGTGTATGTGTGTGCTCAGAAAGGAAGGACACAGGCTGCTTAGTGTCAATAAAATCTGAAATCTTTCTTACCTAAAAAATACCACATCCCAATTGTTGGTGAGGCGATCAGCTGGTCTACCAGAACCTTTATGCCCACAGTGTCTATTGTTTTTTCAACGAACACTCTGTCCAACCAGCTGTACCAGTAGTGCAGCAGTAGACTCATGGAGGAGCCCACCACAAGCATGCAACCTTTAAGGTCAAAGAAACAAGGGAAAAAGGATGAATGGCAATGAGGAGGTCATTCAATATATAACACATTTTGTATTTTTGGCTACGTCTACAACAGTTTGAGACAGCTTGAAAGTGGGAAGTTGCTTCCATACACCTGTCTTGGTCCATCAGGGGAGTAATCTAGTGTCAGCTAAACAAATGCCGCAGAGCATGTGGCAGGGCTTGCAGGCCAACACTGATGACAAGCCAATCGTGTCAAACACCTGTGACAGTGGCGCCCATCCATGAACCCATGAATGACAAGTCCACCAGTCCTCACAGCAATTGCAATGAAGTGCTTTGAGAGGCTTGTCTAGGGTCACATCAAACCCCTTCCAGTTTGCATATCATCCAAACGGGTCCAAAGAAGATGCCATTTCCTCAATCGTCCACCACCTTGTCACACCTTGATAGCAAAAACACCATCTGTTTGTTGATTTCAGTTCATTCAACACAATCATTCCCTGGAAGCTGGTATGAAAGTTGTCCCCCCTGGTCTTGTAACTGGATCCTGGAGTATCTCACAGAGACCCCACACAGTGCACATCTGGAACCTCCACACCACCTCCACAGTCACTACACTCAGCATTGGCCCTTAATGGAGAGCCATCAAGTGTCCAGACCAGCTGCATCACTGTCTGGTATGGGTGCTGCAACAACTTAGACTGCATTGTTCCACAGAGGATAGTGAAGTCAGCCAAGTCTGTCATTGGGATCGCACTCCCCCACCTATCTGTACCTTGGTTTGTGTCTGGTTTTGCCCCTCTCTGCAGACTACAGCGTGTCATTAGGTCTGCAGAGAAGGTGATCGGTTGCAATCTCCCGTCTCTCCAGGACCTGTACGCCTCCAGGACCCTGAGGCGTGCAGGTAAGATTGTGGCTGATCCCTCCCACCCTGGACACAAACTCTTTGAGACACTCCCCTCTGGCAGGAGGCTGCGGTCCATCAGGACCAAAACCTCACGCCACAAGAACAGTTTCTTCCCGTCTGCTGTCAGCCTTATTAACAAGGCCTGGAACCCCCCTGACACTCTTCACACTCCACCTCTGCCTCATCTGTCACATTGACACTACCATAACTCTATGCGTTACATTAACGCTCAGCTTGGACTGCCTTCCGAAAAAACAGACTGTTTCTGTAAAAAAAAAAACAAAAAAAAAACAAAAAAAAAAACTTGTGTATACTTGTGTATATATATTTATATTGTTATATCTTTACTTATTGTTATATTTCCTACTATTGTTATATTTTTCACTTACTGTTATATTTTTACTTTTTTAATAACTTCTTTTAATAGATGTGTCATGCACCAACCTCACCAAAGCAAATTCCTTGTACGTGTAAAATCGTACCTGGCAATAAAGCTTTCTGATTCTGATTCTGATTCTGATTCGCCTCACCTGTCCTCCTCCAGTCTCGGACTCTGTCTGGCTCCTTGCAGATCTCCCGGCTCTGCTGCAGGAAGTCTCCCAAAGCCAGCATGCCTCCTCCACTCATGGTGTTGGTGAGCAGCAGGTAGTGGCCCTGGAAAAATGGCCACCAGAAGAACTGTATCCAGGCCAGAAACTCTTTACTTGCCTTGGGAATCATGACATTTAGACCAGAGAGAGTATGTTATCATCTGAAAAACTGCTCTCTGTCTCTCTTATGTGGTCTAAAAAAGGCAGACTCTTCATCATGAGAGCTCCAGTGAGAGCTAGAGACACAGATGGCCACACCTTTAAAAACAACAAATTAAAGCAAACCAAACATTTCCCAGTCACAAAACATCATCATAAAATGACTATTTCAAACTGTAAATACAGTTAAAAACAAACCTTTATCAAATAAACTGTCTTGGTAAAATCTGCATTTATTGCCTCTAAAGATTGCAAATGCACAAAACCTCCTTCATTTCCTAAGCAAGTTAGTATCAACTGACCTGATCAATTGCAATAAAAGAACAATCCAACAGTGTATCTTCTCCCAGACATTTCTGACTATTGGCTGTTTTATTTGTCCTCTTTTGATGGAGCTCCTGTGTTCACTGACCTGTCTTAGTGAATACACTTTAAATATACGTTGTTGCACGGCCAGCTAATCATGTATATTAGAGGCTTTTGATGAAGCTATTTACATTTATCATCTCCCCCGTGAAAGGAAGAATACAGCTTTTTAGGGTACTGGTAAATTTGCAGTTGACACAGACACACAAAGCTCATACAATCATACCTCCCAGCTCCTTGACCTGGTGCTACTCTAGCTAAATGTTAGCTGTTAGCAAGGCTGTCTGGATCATTTAAAGCTAACAACTCAGCTGCCCTGACCATGTAGCTGGAGACTATATATACATATATATAAATTCGAACTATTTCTTAGTCATTTTCAACACGACATGATGTCATGTTTATTCTCTGCACGTCCAAACTTTAGTATTCTGGGTAAAAAAGAAAGACTACTGTATGTTTTCCATCAAGCAAAATGTATAATGAGATACAAGGTACTACAAGAAAGTCATCACTAACTTTGAAATCAATTTTCTGTTAAATTTTATTAGATTTGACAAATTTCATGTCATTTCATTTTCTTGTCATATCTTTCTTGAATTACACTGACACAAAAATTCAATAAAAACAATAACTTTTTAAAATTACCCCAGTTCCAAAAAAGCTGAGATCCTAAAACATACACAGAACAGAGTGTGGTCATTTGCTAATCCTTTTCAACATATACTCAAACAAGTTGGGACAGGAGCAGCTTAAGACTGGGAAAAATGTGGATTGCTCCAGAAACACCTGTTTGGATCATTCCACAGGTAAACAGGTTCACTGATAACAGGGGAGAGTATCATGATTGGATATGAAAGGGGCATCCTGGAAAGACTCAGTCATTCACAAGCGAGGATGGAGTGTGGTTCATTTTGTGAACACATGATTTGATAAATAAATGACATTACTACATGGACTCAGGAATGTTTCAGAAAACTGCTGTCGATAAACAGTTTGATGAAAATGGTTGTTTTCTGTTGTCTTTTGTTTTACACAGGCCAAGCTTTTTTGGAATCAGGGTTTTATAGAAAGTCAAAATAAAAAAAAAAACAGTATGTATGCCTTTTTAAAAGAACTTTACACACATTAGTATTGCTAATTATGCATTTTTGCCAGATCATACTTGTGAATCTGTTATGATGTGAACACAGTAGCAGCAAAATGTATTATTTGTATAAATATACATATTCTATATTTCTTTAGTACAGATTTCTGCTTTCATACTGACATCAGTTTTCTTTTTATCATTGCACAAATGGATTTATCACTTGAACTGCCAAAACTAAGAAAACTAAGTATTCCATCATAACTTACTTGCTGCAGATACAGTACAGTATAGTTCCTTAAAACAGATTTGCAGTCATGAGTGTAAAACTGGATTGAAAATAAATGAATTTCACAGTGTATCAGGAATCAAGTTTGCAAGTACAATTCAGGATTACATTTGAAATCATGAAGATACAGACAATCTTCTCATGCATTGTTTTAATAGGTACCTAAAAGGAATAATGGAAGACAAGAGGTCATTTGTCATGAAAACAGCGTAGCACTGGTCTACACAGTAAGGCAAAGTTTCCACTAGAGATTGACCGATATGAATTTTTCAGGGCCGATACCAATACCGATTATTAATAATCAAGGGAAACCGACAGCCGATATTTAGAACCGATATTTGTTTGCAGCAGTTTGCAGTAACACAGCTGGGACTAGAATGAATACAGTATACTGTTTGTTTGTTTTGCATACACTGAAAAAAAAGACCTTAACTTTTTGTAAAGTAACACAAACACAAAATCTTAATTGAAATGCCTTTAAGTTTAATTATTTTTTAAAACAAAAAGCGCAGGGGCCTTCCAGCAGCAGGAACCTTGGCTCACCACTTTTATTTGATAGCTTTAGTAGTTACTTTCCAGATTAAATTTTTACATAAAACTGCATAATGAGTAAATAAAGATTAAACTTTCAGGGGTTCCCAGAGTTTTTCTCTTATAGTTCCTCCATCCATCCATTGTCTATACCCGACTATCCCTTTCGGGGTTGCGGTGGGGCTGGAGCCTATCCCAGCTGTCATTGGGTGAGAGGTGGGGTACACCCTGAACCGGTCGCCAGTCGATTGCAGGGCAACATATACAGACATACAACCATTCACGTTCACACTAACACCTAAGGACAATTTAGAGTCACCAATTAACCTAATGAGCATGTTTTTGGACTGTGGGAGGAAGCCGGAGTGCCCGGAGAGAACCCACGCAAGCACGAGAAGAACATGCAAACTTCACACAGAAAGGCCCCGCCCGACCCGGGGATCGAACCGGCGACCTTGTCTTATAGTTCCTTATTTGTTATATTTAGAGAAATAAAGGCATATTCTGAATCTTTGAACAGTAGGCTAGATGTAAACTCTTGTGCTTAGAACTGTATGTCGTATTACATAAATAAGAATAAGGCACTTAGCAACTGTAAATGCAAACAATAAAGGCTTCATTACACACGTGAGTTGTAGACGCGATGGTAAATTTATTGATTGAAAATAAAACACACTGAGAATTATCTCCTCGACGTGTGCTCTCTGCCTGACTCATATCCCTGGACTTTATGAGTGACAGGCAAAAAGACGATCATTTAACATCAGTAGTTAAGTTGCTGCACCATAGTGTAGTGAGAGCATGAGCGCTGAGAGAGAGGCGACTGTAAACAAACAAGGACACATTAGCATGTAGTACTGTTAAACTTACAGGCTATATTCACCTCCGGTGTTGTTTATTGATAAACCAGGAGCCACCCCACGGGCTGACACACGTTAGGAGATTTATTATTCCCACAAAGTAATGGTAACCGAAAGGGCCTATATTATTATTGTGCGTCTGGTCCCAGCTATAAAGCGGTTGCGGCAATTATAATGTAGCGGTGGGTCATCATGAAATATGCCTTGTTGAAGTTGAGAACAGTTTCATCTCCAGAGCCAAACAGCGGAATTCAGCAGGTTTTCCTCCCTTATACTTGCCATAGTCTACCTACCAGTATGTCGTTATGTCTGTCTTTTTTTCTATTAATCAAGGAGCTTCAGGTCATGTTCACTTGCTTACATTTTTTTTTTTTTTCGTGCAAGACACTATTTATCTTGCAAAGCCGTATGCTTGATGTGATTAGACGAGTAGGTCGGTGAAATGTCAACTCTGTGCTTGCATGTTATCACTGAAATTGATCATAAGGTTGTGGTATTTTTAAAACTTCATCATAGATGGTTTTTATTGCAACTTCGACTGACTCTGTTGCCTCTGCTGGATCACCGGAGCAGTCGCCTGCTTCTCCTTGTCTGTGGCACTGCATGCAGAGGCTTCAGTGTTGATTGGCTGTCACTGACTCACTTGTGCCATGTAGTATCATGTATCAGTGAGGGCTGTGGGCGGGACATTGTTACACAGCCATGAGTGGTGACTTCAGGTAGAGAGACGGCTGCATCAGACCCAAGGGGCGCGTTTTAAAATACATTACTTAATTTTATCGGTTATCGGTGGAAAAAACGGCCGATGCCGATTATCAAAAAAATGCAGAATATCGGCCGATATTATCGGCCAGGCCGATAATTGGTCAATCCCTAGTTTCCACAGGTTAAAATGACAGAAATTAAAAACAACAGCTGTTTGAGAAGCTGTTTCTCATCAATAATGATTATTTTATGTCAAAGCAGAAACAAAACATGGGACAGAAATAAAAGAACTTTCTCTTAGATTTTGGACTGTTTACATCTTTGGGTGCAACAACACAACAAAGATGCTTTGTTTTGGTGGAGTTTAAGTTTTGGAAACTGACTATGTGTTAAGTAGTATTACTGAAAGTCACGTGAACAGCAGCAGCTCCTCTCGTGCCTAAAACTACCACCATCAGAGGTATGAGCATGACAGGCAGTGAAACAGCTTTTCGTCCCTGAACGCATGCACAGGAGTGCACATCATCATGACACAAACAGACAATCTGGACAGAGGGACATTAAAACTCTACAGACACAAAGGGAAAAGTGCTCCAGCACTTCAACTCAAACATCCACAACTCCTCTGAGTTTAGACACAGACGTTTGCTGAAGGCAAAAGTCCATCCCATCGTCAGCAACCTGTAATAAACTGTCCTGAAACATTTTCCAAAGGTGGAAAAGCAGTAAAACCTTCTTTTGCCTCCAATGACCAACTTCACTGCTGAACATGAACTCCATCTCTAAGCTTTCTCCTACAGAGGTTTGGATGGTGGAAGCACTTCCTGTGGTACATCCACAGCACTGCTGTCTGATGCCACCACAGTGGAGTGGTTTTTGTCCTGTCAGTGCAACAGAAACCAGCAAACACATCAGTAAAATAATATCATTCTCAGTTTACTTTTTAACTACTAAGCAAATGCAAACTCTGACAGACACAAAGAACAACATGAGCACAGAATTTGTGTGTGTGTTGGAATATGCTATGCAAAAAAGACCAAAAAAAACAAAAAAAAAGCATGTTCTCTTCATAAGAGGCGAAAAGGAAATGAACAGGAAGTTCCTTTAATCTTTGTGTGGCTGACTTACTCTGTGTTTGAGGTAGGACAGGTAGACGTCCCATCCTAACGTGATAAAGTTGATGTACACAACACGGAATTTGGGTGAGAGGAAGTAGAAGTTGACCATCTGAGCAGCAGGCCAAACACACCAGTCCATCTGCAGGCAAGAACACAGATTAGCATACTGAAAGCTGCACAGATTACCCAGTGCAAGCATCGTTAAAAGATGTTAGATGAGGAGAGAAGGTGCTCTGTCTGCCAAGCAGGCTGGGAGATCAACAGCAGATGAGCACCACTAACACTGTTTCTGTTACTCTCAAGTCAGCAAACAACCAAGACTTGTTTTTACAAATCAATGCATAAGTCAAATAAGTCCCTGTTTAAGGCCTCTGCGGCCACCAGAGGGCCCCCAAGAGTACTTGAAATGCCCTGAAATGTTCTTTTTCTCTATATACTGAATAATTTCACTGACTGGAAATACTCTGTTCAGTCGAGGGGTGGCTCCTCCAGTGGAAGACTGTAAAGATGACTGTGTGTTGATATCAATGCTACATGTGTTTGGTCACATTTGCAATATCAGGGGCAGAGTGGAAAGCACTCTACAGGCACACTTCTACTGTGACATTGTATATACCATTATACCACCCAACCCTCAATGAACTGATGCATGAACAGTGATGCACTGTCTATTGGGAGGTTTTATAATGTTCTTCTTTAAACTCTCAAGCAGATCTGACCCTAAAACACAAAGGATTATGAGCAGAATGTGGGAAATTTAGTCCTTCATATGTGGAAAAGCTGAACAGAACAAAATGCACATTCAGCTTTTTCTCAGTATGTTTCATATGAACACCAAAGACCAGAAGCACAGACAAGAGACACATGTTCATTTTAAGATGCAGTTAGAAATGCAACAAGCTGTGAAGTTAACGTCACGCCTCTGGTTAAGAACAAAGAGCTTGTGATGTAATGTGCCAACATGTGCAGTGATCTGGAGGGTCAGACCCTGACAGTTTTACTTGCCTTATAAAATTCCCAGAACTTGCTTTTAAACTCCTTCATTCCTTCAGATAAAGTGTGTCCCTCCGTGAGACCCATACCTGCAATAAACAGAGTTGTACACGTCTGTAAACAGATGTGTATCAGCGCCACACTTGATCAAAGCCAGCTTCAGATCAGGTCAAAGGCTGGAGGAGTATTGAACTCGTGTATAGCACAGACAACAAACTACAGACAACCTCTGCACTCCATCCACCTATGATACTGACAGACGCTTCACCCACATCTTCAAATGTGACCTTTGGCTCAGTCTTATGTGGGTGTGAGTGTCATAGAGAAACTGCTTATGTGCTCACACCTTGACAAATGCCTGGGTGTTCACCTCAACAACAAACTAGACAGGAACAACAAAGTTGTCTCCATCTGCTAAGAAGACTGAGGTTCTTCAGAAGGTGCAGGACACTGTTAAGAACTAATTCATTACATCTGTGCAAGCTTATGTATTTTTACTGTGCAAAAGTACAAAGACACTGTATTTTATTATTCATATTATACTCATGTGCAATTCAAAACCCGTGAATCCGAGCCAGTCTTCACAAGGAAATATATTTACACTCTTTTGTGTATGATGTACATAGTCTAGTGAATCTCCCTGGCATGGGAAGAATAAAGTCTTATTTTGTCTTATCTTATGATGACAAACATTGAAGAGGTCACCAATAAAATCTGAAATCCATCTCACCTAAAAAATACCACATGCCAATTGTCGGTGAGGCGATCAGCTGGTCCACCAGAACCTTCTTGCCCACAGTTTTCATTGCTTTTCCAACGAACACTTTGTCCAACCAGCTGTACCAGTAGTGCAGCAGTGGACCCATGGAGCAGCCCACAGCAAACATGGAACCTTTAGGGGGAAAGAAATAAGGAAGAAAGAATGAATGGCAATGAGGCGGTCACACACAGAGTATAACACATTGAACAAATCTTCTCCAAAATAAAACCGTGCTTTATTAAAGATGGAGATTTGTGTATAACTTCTACTACTTTATTAGGTTGAATAAGAGGAGTAATGGGCCAATGTATTGTATTGTAAGGGTATTGGACTGAGTTTATATTTTTCCTGTAAACCTTTTCCATCTTATTTCAGTCAAGTTTCAAGAATAATTTAGGACCAGACTGGAAACCACAATTTCACCTCTGACCACACCCTACATTAATGACAGGTATTGTTGGATGAGGTAAGAAATGTGCTCTGTTGTACCTGATGAAACACCAGGGAAGCAGGCTTGCCCTTTCTCTCAGTCGTCTGTCTGTCTCTCACCTGTCCTCGTCCAGTCTCGGACTCTGTCTGGCTCCTTGCGGATCTCCCGGCTCTGCTGCAGGAAGTCTCCCAGAGCCAGCATGCCTCCTCCACTCATGGTGTTAGTGAGCAGCAGGTAGCGGCCCTGGAAAAACGGCCGCCAGAAGAACTGTATTCGAACCAGAAACTCTTTACCTGCCCAAGGAAGCATGATGTTTGGACCACAGAGAGTATGATGTCCTCTGAGCTTCTAAGCCTGAATATGAAAGGAAATAATCTTTTTTATTGCACCTGAAGCACAGATGGCTGCACCTCAAACATCTACAAATATAAACAAAAACAACAGCGTATCTCTAAATGACAAAATACATTGACAAACTTCAGAATATAAAACCTAGGTGAGCGTTTGAAATGTGTACAACAGTTAATAACTACGAAATCTTCACCACTTTATCATATAATGTAAAATAAATGAAAACGACAACAACAGCTGCCTTGTGGTAAAATCTTCCTTCATTCTCTTTAGTTCTATCCTCCTCGATTATAAATACATAAACAGCTCTTGCCCCGTCTTTGGAAAGTTAATATCACCCTCTCTGATTCTTAGATTGACCTGATCAGTAACTACAGATAACAATTATGTTTGGCATCCTTGCGAAAAAGCTGATCACGTGCACTACATTCCTTGTTTTACAGGTAAGTAAGCTATTTATACTTGAAGTGTCGCCGATGACATGATGAAAAAAAACTTTTTGTGGTTAATACGTTGCTGTGTATCTCAGACAAGAAGTGACAAGTTTTAAAGGTTCAAACCTTCAGCACCTGTTGAACCGGTGCGCTGTAGCTGTTAGCCGTTAGCTAGCGATCAGGCTGCCCGGCAAATTTAAAGCAGGGTGAACCGCTCGGCTGCCCTGGAAACACTCTTATTTATATGCACAACACAAGCGCTGACACTGACACCTGTGTACCAAATTATACATTCAATTTTACAATTATTTGACAACCTGATAGCTGTGCTAAGATCGATTACAACCTTACCTGAAATGTTACACCATCACGGACAGGAAACACTGTGATAACGGGACAGAGCACTCACAGTGAGCCCGAGTATCGCATTGCCTGGACGCTAGTTTTTGCGACAGCACCACCTAGCGACGTGGATGATCTTAAAAAAAGTACAACCAATGCAGTATTCACCCAAATACTACTTTCTGCCCAAGTACTTCTAGTTTTAAAGGTTTATTCCACCCAAATCCTACTTTCTAAATACTTCTAGTTTTAGAAGTATATTCCACCCGAATACTACTTTTTGTCGAAGTAGTGCTAGTTTTAAAGGTTTATTTCACTCAAATACTACTTTTTAAATCCTTCTAGTTTTAAAGGTTTATTCCATCCAAATCATACTTTCTAAATACTTCTAGTTTAAAAGATTTATTCCAACCAATACTTCTTTGTGACTTACTACTTCGGCTTTTAAAGTTTATGTCACCCAGATACTACTTTCTGTGGAACTACTGTTAGTTTTAAAGGTTTATTCCATCCAAGACCTGTAGAAAAAACATTTTTTCTTATCTATATGCACAACACAAGCGCTGACAGTGACATGTGTACCAAATTTTACATTCAATTTTACAATTATTTCTCTACTTGTTCAACGCCCCATGCAAAACAAATCAACCAGAGTCGACTGAGCGGTGTTGTGTCGAAGTTTACACTAATATTTGTCAATATTTCACTCCCTTTAGCTCCCTGAATTTGACAACCTGATTGTCAAATTCAGGTACTCTACTTCACTGGGCACTCCGTCCCAGTGAAGCAGCTTTCACCACACAAACTGTTTAACACAGACTACATTAAATGTGTGAGCCCCACCTGCTGGTCTGGAGGATTTAACCATCAGTGTTAGCAGATGGAGCATCGCGACAGCACCACCTGGCGATGTGGATGAACACTCAGTGCCAGTTGTGCTTGAAGCTACAGAGACATTTTAGTTGGTACAGAAAAATGGTTGAGAGTATCCATACTGAGTCTACAGTAGGTACACAGATTTTTTTTTTTTTTTATTTCTGCATGAAGAAGGAGGCATTAAATTACAATAGACAACAAATACAAATACAGTAGCTATATATGGTATGTTAGCTTTTGACTGATTAAACTGATGGTACTGAGTAAACTGGAAAGCTGTCTAAATACTGCAGTCACAGAACTGTAGTTGTAGGTTACATATATATTCTTTTACTGCTAACAGCTGCCTGCTTCCATTAATGAGTGGTTGGCTTGCTCTTAGCTTGTAGATATTAACTGTAGGATTAAGTTCAGTGTGGGCACCATTGTGGTCTCACAGTTCTACCTTGTGGCAGGGTTAGGCATTACAGTAACTCAATCCAGGCAACCCATTTGTCATTCAGTTTAATATGATGAATGTGTTCTGTGGTTTGTATTTTTTCTTAGTTTGTTTGTATTCTTCCCTTTTCACAAACCACACAGACAGTTACGAACACAAACCTAAACTTCTAACAGAGCTATTCCTGTGCACCCTGTCAAGTCACCTATTCACCAGTAAAGTTTTCTAACTGGAACTTCTCGAATATCTGTGATTTGACCAGTGACTTCAGTGGTGGGTGATGATTTTCCAGAAACCAAGTGTGTGACAGAAGACACAGTCAGCCATTGTCTTTCTTTCATGGTCCTTGGAGTTGGATCTCCATCTCACCACTGATGACGATGCCTGAGTTACTGGAAGAACAGCACAGAGTGCATCTAAGGAGTCAGTCATCCCTCCCCACACATCTGAAGGACTATGACCTCTCAGGTTTTCACAGGACAGGCAATCTTCCACTTGAGCCTTCTAACCCTGATCAGCAGAACGAACAGGAAACTGATGAAGAGGAGGGCAGACTGGGCGCTGAGTGTTCAGCATCACCCGTCAGTCCAGATGATTTCCTGTCTAAACAGTGGATGGTAAGGGAGCAGTAAAGATAAAGAGGTGAAGATGCACGATGATAGACTTCACTATCAGAGTGAGCACAGTCAGTTCAAGCTGGAGCAGCTCAGCTGTCAAAGCTAAATGATTATGCATCCAGACCAGGACAAAACCCACAAGTTCACTCCCATCGCTGACTTTCAAGCCCAGAAGCTGGACAGGAGCCCACAATTCCTGATATGAGCCACACAAACCCCAGAGGATTCAACTGAATGGGAATTGCTCAAGACAATCTTCTTCCTCTGGAGAGATATCAAATATTCAGAGAGAGATATCAAATACTCAAGAACTACCTCAAGACTGATGAGGTACTAATGATTGCTAGATGCTACAGTAACTCTGACCATCCCAGCAAACCTTCAAGGGACGTTTCCTAAAGGTCCCATGAAGGTTGTGTTATTAGAACCTTGAAGAACGTTCACTAAAGGTTCTTTGAAGGTTGTAATCTCTATGTTCCCCTAAATCTTGACCTGAATAATGAATTCTGAGATGGTTCACCAGTTTACTGCTCTTAAATGCAAAAGAGTGTGTGTATACTCCTAAAAGATAAAACAGCTCACTTCATAATAATGGAACAGCAGTCCATAGCCACAGATATCCAGCCACACACAATCTTATGAACTAGGCATGTCTCCACATTGCTCCAGGCCGGGCTGGCTTGTGTTTCCCACAAACACTTTAAAGCAACAAGAGTCTGACTGGATCCAGACAAGGACAGTTGTGAAAGCACTCTGGACACCTCCAGCGTGAGTTCTCAGATTAGCAGGTTTGCAAGCTGAGTGCCAATGAGGACAGCACACACCTCCAACCATGGAAATGGAAAGCTCACCTTTGGGGCCCCTGTGGACTGGGATGTCCTGAAGAACATTTGCACATCCACAAATGCAAGCAATGGACCAAGTAAAAGATCACCACCTGACCAATGGTGACAACAAGGAACTGGTCCCCGGGCACCAGTTGGCTGGCAGCCCACCGCTCCTGGTCTGCCACGGAGGAAGGACAGACCAAGTATGGGTTAAAGGTGGAGAAAAAAAAATCACATATGCATGGCGTGTGCAGTTTCCCCTCCCTAACTTCGCATGTTGTGTGTCAAAATGTGATTTCTTCTTCTAAACAGAGTAGCACCTTAAATTTGAGCAGACAAAACTGTTCGTACTGTCCACAGCTGAATCAGTGGCAGCGCCCCTAGTGGCTGGGGCCCCAAATAATGCATCCTTCTGTATATCTTTAGAACATGACCAAAACAAATCCCACTTTATTGATTTTACAGAATTTGGATAGATGTCTTATTGCTTTACAAAATTAACATTAAAATGGTTATAATCTTATGATAGATACAGTATGGCTTTACTTAATAGATTAAAGTCGTTTTAATCCCTATATTGTATAATATTCCTATAGGCTATTCCTATAGGCTAATTAATAGCTTTTTGTATTGAGATTATTACAAAATCCATCATAAAACCAGTGTCTGTTACTGGGTGGAAATGGCAGCAGTGGTTACAGATGACCCCCTGATAAATAATTCAGTTTCTCCGGCAGCGCTTATCAATAATAAATGACAGGTTGAGTATTTGAGGCGGTGTGCTTCAGGAGTTTGATACGATGCGGTTCTGGATTCGTCAAACCGGTTGTCAATCTTCCATACGGCCTCTAAAATACCGCCCACCTGTCGTTCATTAATGTTGCTGCGTAAAGATGGCGATTACAGAAAGACCGGAAAAGTATCTCTCTTTCAAAATAAAATCGTCCAATCGCTCGCGTTCAATTAGCGAACGCAATCGAGTGATGTCACTTGAGTCAGCATCAGAAAACTACACGAAACCGGTAAAAATAAATAAATAAATAAATAAATAAATAAATAAATAAGTAAAATGTGGTGCTGTGGAGTTGGTTGATTGTCTTACCAGACCTCTGCTGCTTGCTTCTAAAGGAGGATTTTTTTTTTTTTTTTCAGAATCATAAATTACAGAGCCCCCCTGGTGACATTGGATGAAAAAAAAAAAAAATGCGTGGCCACGAAATAATAACGTGTGGCCACGAGATAGGTAATGCATGGCCACGAAATAATTCACCTTTAGTAGCGGGATCTGTCACCTTGAGAGAGAGTGATTTGAGTGTTGTTGAGTTGAGCGTTATTATGGACAATTTTGAATTAATTTCACTTTATTTTAATATTGCTCGTAAGGAACTAATCAAGTTTCGCCACTGACAGATCCCACTAGTGAAGGGGAAGTATCTCGTGGCCACATGTTATTATCTCGCGGCCACGCATTATTTAAAAAATACATACTTCATTTTTTTCTTTTACTGAAGGCCAATTATATCGTGGCCACGCATTAACTATCTCGTGGTCACGCATTATTATTATTTTTTATCCAATGTCATCAGGGGGGCTCCCTAATAAATAACTTTGTTGGCTCAAGTATTTTGACAATAAATTTGACTGAAGTTCATATAAGCTCACAGTTTGGCCTGAGTTGAAATGAGCAAAAAAAACAAAAAACAAAAAAAACAAAAAAAAAACAAAACAAAACTTATTTTCATTCCAAATCTCATTTTGAGCTATGACAAAAAGCTCATTTTCAGCGGCTTTTATTTTGAAATTCATACCCGGATGTTGTGTTGTACAACCTTTGTAATTTGATAGTGGTGCTGTTTCTGCGGGTGCTGGACGTGGTGGATAGCAGCCGAATAGAAATCTATAAAGGTGGGATTTCTGTCTTTATTAAGATATTACATGGACACACATCGCATCTTTAATATACTGTATCCTCAACTGATTGTTTATGAGCGCTTATGTAAAAATATTAAGTAAAGGATGTCAAATTTAAGAACCTTTGGCATAAGATGCCTGCTGTAGAACAGCTGTTTCCATTGTGAAAAGCATTAAACCGTATTAGCTGCATAAAATGCGAATTTATACGTGTTATCTGTGCGAATGGGTGTGAAGGCTACTGGTTTAGTGAATCTCTGGTTTGACTCAGGGCCTGTCCTGCAGGAAAAGGCGTTTCACACCGTCCGATGGTTTAAATTGGGAAAATGGGTCTAAATGGGTCCGAGGAAGGAACAATAGAATAAAAATCAGAGACTTAAAATCCAATCATAGAAAAAAACAAAAAACAAAAACGAGAGTAATCCGAGTTTTGAAACGCATACGTTCAATCATCAGTAATTTCTAGTAATATTTTAATGATTATTGTCATGAAATATCCTCAAGTCACCAGTGAGAACCATGAACTCAGTATTAGTACGAATATTTGCTTGATTATGGGGATATTATTGGAAATGAATACATTAAATGTTGCCATATTGAGGGCTGTTATGTTCCAGTGGTAGGGAAAATCATTCAGTCCTAAACCAATCAGATCTCAGTCAATGAATTGACAGAAGAAGAAAAAAAGAATACGTGAGAAAAAGAAAGGAAATATGTTTTACTGACTGACTGGCAGTGCCCAGTGAGCACAGCTGTGCAGCACACACACAGAGGAGGAAAATGTCCAATATGTCTATAAATGTTCCCAGTTTCTTAAATGTTAGCTACATGAATGGATATTGGTCACATGTAAAGAAAGATTTTTTGGTCTGAATCTATGAATTTTGAAGCAAATTGAATTTGAACAATTTGAGTTTATAGATTAAAGGGTGTGTGTGTGTGTGTGTGTGTGTGTGTTAAAGAGAGAGACAGATCATGCATTGCCTTCCATCTACCCTCACCTACTGTTTTCAGAGCTTTACAGCATTATACAGTATTGAAAAATGTGTAATAATGTAATTATTGATTCAACCTAGTCAGTCAGCAGTTTGCTTTGGCCTATTAGACTTAATCAACATAATACAACAATACAAAGAGCTACGCAGACAGTAAGAAGTCCTTTTTGTGGTGCTTCAGTTTTTGGTTTTACCTGCAAAGACTGCAAAGTTTCGTGTGTTTGAATGAATCTGCATGTGAGGCGACAGTCTGCACTTCCTCCGCTGACAGTAAAGTTGCTGCTGCTCAGCCCAGAACGCAAGACTGATGCATCTGCTGTCTCTCCTGGGACAACGTGCGTCCATGTTGCCTGTGACAAACACTGCTGAACCTTGTTACATTGGATCAATGTCTTTTATTACATTTCACATATTAGTCAACCTGTCAGCGTTATGAGTTTCTGAGAAATGAACTTAACGTTCAAATTTTTTTCCTAAATTAAGACATTTCATACCTTAAAGAACTGCTGCTGCTGAAACAATTGGTCCCAGTGGAGATTTTTATTGTCTCCTGATGGTCCAAAGCAGCTTCAAAGGTTTTGACACTCTCATAAGAATAACCAAAGATCTCTGAAAGGGAACCATGGAGTTCTTGCAGGTTTTAAAGCATCAACAGGCTAAAACATAAGCAGAGCATATTAGCTGTAAACAGTTTTTAGGCCCAAACTGTTTTAATAACTAGAACTGGTTGTTAAAAAGTGACATCAAACACAGAATGTTGATGTGTCAACGACTTAATGTATAGACAAAGTATAGAAAGAGAAAAGTTTAACTATTACTACAGCTGATTTTTGATTTTTAATCAACATGTTTTTGAAAATCGAAAGAATAGATGCACAGGGATGTAAAAGGAGTAAATGTAAACTGGTCTCCTAACAGAGACAGACACATCCAAAATGTCCTGGATTCACCTGCAGACTCGAGCACCAAAGCACATCTTCCACATCCTGACTGCTGCCCTCTCTGCTTTCTGTTTGCAGTGGAGAAAAAAAAAGAAGTGATGCTATTTTTAGCCTCCCCTCCTCTCATCTGCATCCCCACGCTTCCTAGAAAAGTAGACACGTGATTGGAGGAAAAGGGGGAAAATGCCGTCTCAGGCAACTTGACAGCAGGACAGCCGCTACTTAAAAGCGCTGCTGCGTTATTGAGGAGACGTCTTCTCTGTTTTAGCGCACTACTAGTTGAAAGCTGTCTGGTAATGCGGTTATAAATGACGGCTCAGGTGAACTGCTGGATGGAGTCAACCCTGAAAGGACGTTAGGTTGATCTGAATTATATTTCTACATGAATCTGACCAGTTTGTGTTTCAGTGATCCAGTTTTAGTATCCCGCTTTTCTGCCCCGATCAGAAGGCGAAGTATGTAGAAGAAGTATGTAACACTGAATATTTTTTAATATTTTGGCATCACAAACACTGAATACTTCACATTTGTTTAGCGTAGGAAGAGAGCAGCACAGCAGACAGTGAGAAAAGAGGCAAACACTAGCGGTTTGTCAGAGGGGTCAGAGGTCAAATGGCTGCTGAAATCACTTTTAAACAACAGCAATAACCCACCCCCCAAAATCACAAAATTGATTGGAGTTTTACAAGCCTCTGGGCGAGTGTAAAATGCATTAGGCTCGAGTGGTTTAGAGCGGGAACGTCCTATTTCGTCAGAGCTTGAATCGTGCTTTTTTCAGTCTAGATATTTTTAGTTTAGATTTATCTTCCTGCTTGTGTGATTCTGGGTGTGAAAACATGCTTTTCATGTTTGTTAGTACATCTTTAAACCTTTTATACTCTCTCAGTCTGTTCACAGTTTGGAGTTCTTCCTCCTGCTGGTCAGTTTACAGTTCGCATCCTATTTGCAGAGCAGTTTAAAAAGTATTTTAATAATTTTCTTAAGTACATAGGCAACTATTTTGATGTATTAATACAGTATGGTACTGTTACTTTAATGCTGTTTTTGGTCCAGGAGGAGATCATTTCAACTATGTCATATATTGTTTGGAAGTTTAATCCAAAACAATACATCTTTTATAGTTTTGTGTGTCAAATCTTAATGTGACAAGTAGTGGAGTAGAAGCACACAGGAGCAAAGTGGAGATACTCAATTAAAGTACAAGTACCTTAAAGTCATTAAATACCATTCTTGAGTATATGTACTTCGTTACTTTCCACCACCACCCCTTTGTTCTATAGGCAGCAGCAGAACGAGTTACTTTCAACCTCTGCAAACATCTTTCAGCTTTCCCATATTTTGTTCTTTGGCATTCAGTTTTTACCTGTACCTGTAATATAAACCAATGAGATCACCTCACCACACCCTTCAGTAAAATGCATTTTAAGTGAAACTACAATATGCAGTATGCTCTCTGAGTGTTTACGTCTGCCAAGTGTAGCTGAAGACACCTCACCACACCCCAGTTGATTCAGCATGTTTCTCAATAACTGTCTTTAAGCAGGAAGGTGTTCAGATGATCTGGGATCAGTGGAGGATTAGCTGTCAGTCTGCACGAAGCCACCCAATACTGATTGAATGAGCCCGAGGAGTCAGCTGCAGCAGCACTTAGCTCTGCATCAATCCAGCTCCTGGAGGGCGTCAATCTCCTTTAGGTGACAGGTTTAGAGGAGAGCTTGATGATGTCATCATCCAGCACAGAAACTCACAACTCTTAGTCATGATTGAATTGATATAAATATAACACTTCCCCTGGTTAGAGAGGCAGAGGCAGAAGGTGTAACTACCGACTGCTTCAGTGATGATGGATGGATGAACAGAACTCCCTTTTTTTCTTCACAGTTTCGATCATTATATGTAAAATATGTTGAAAAATGCTCACTTCAGTGTTTTATATGATCTAAGAACCTCGCTATTTTCCCTTCTGTGATGTCACATTTTTCTTAGTGACTCAACCTCACCTCACAAACGTATATAAAAATCCAATGTGGTGACTTTAAGATATCAGGATGACTCATGTAAAAGTTACAGTAACAGCAGTGAGGTCAGAGATGTGGATTCATCAGCTCAGTACCCCAGTATTCAAAGCCTGATTAAAACCATGTCCCTCCTCCTCCACCTCACCTACCTCCTCCATGATGGAAGAGCTGAGTTTTCCTCAGCAGCTAGTCTCAGTGTCCACTTCAAATCATGTCCCTCCAGACATTCAGTCTCATCTCAGGATCCTCTTTCTAGTCGTCAAAGAATGGGAGATGATTTTAATCTCAAATTCAATTCAGTTGATTTAGTGTGGCTGAAATAGTGTGATTGTGACACGTGTAGAGATTTTTTAATTTATTCCTGCAGCTTTAAACCACTGTCTCACTTTGACATACAGGAACTACAGATTACAGGAAATCCAAAAACAATATTAATCAATATTACAACAGCAAACCACTACTGTTATTTTTGTATCAGGACCCCAATCCTTTATTTAGACCCACAAGTGTTGTCACGCCTGACAGCCAAATATAATTTAAGATGACTTTGTTGGTTAAAATTAGATTTGAGATGTGTTTAGAGATATCTGTCAAATGTTAAATTTGAGGTCAAAAAGCACAAATAGACAGCAAGCTCAGAAAATAAGGAATAATACAGAGAAAATAATAACGTGTGTATCAAATTGTTACCACAGTTACTTTCACTCATGACATACAAATTGTCTCTTGGGACACATAGAGATGAAACGATGAGCTAATTAATCAATAAGCTGGGTCTTTTTTTTGTTTAAGGAAAAATACCAAAAAAGCTTTTCCAATGTGAGGATTTGGTGAGTTTTTCTGTTTTATATAATTGTATACTGAATGTCGTTGAGTTTTGGACTGTCGGTTAAACAAAACAAGACATCTGAAGATGTCCCCTCAGGCTGTAGGAAATGGTGATCTTCACTGTTTTCTGACATTTTAAGAAACAGTTGTACTCTTAGAAACAGCGCTCAGTAGCTCAGGGTTAGAGTACTGGTCTTGACCTCTTGTCTAGTTCAATCTTATTGCATATGAGATTTTTACGTGTTGACGTGTCCTCAAGCAAAACTCTGAAACTTGAAAGTTGTCCCAAAGGTGTATAAATGAAAAAAATCTAAGTTGCATTGAACAAGATAATGAAATAAATGTAATGTATAGTCCACTGCACAGCTAACAAACCGTTGAGCTGTGGAAGCTCTGACAGCGCGAGACACCTGACCTGTAGCTTTGCTCATAGGCAGTTTACAATGGAGGCCAAATGAAAGCAGCAGCAACATCCTGCAGCCTGAAAGGCATTTGGATAATGAGAATTTGTTAATTACTTTGATATTAAGCGCATAGGCCTCAGTCTGTAAGCTTCTGTATCAAATTAGAGTTTCGTGAAGGTTAAGCCAACTCTCGTCTCCACTGCTAATCTCTGAGACGCAGAGGAAAGGCTGCAGAAATCTCACCACACCGTCACATACAGCAGACACTCAGCCAGCAGAGTCTGTGACAAGGTTTGACGAGATCCAGACTTCCAACAGTGGCTGCTGATTTTTAACCTTCGCTAATCGCTGCTATTAATAAATGTCACTTGCTTGCATTTCATTTGTAGGCATCAAACCAGCACGATGGCCAGAACAAGCCCAATAAAGAAATGTGAGGAGAAGAACAGAGAAATAATGGTTTAAAGGGCAGATATGGACTGCAGCGAGTAATGGTAATGCACAGAAAGAGGTGACCCTGCATTCACCATGAAAAAGCAAAGGCAATCAAAAGGCTTAGAGTAACAGTACATGACTGTAAACTGACTGTAAGAACTGGGCTTGAATGTCTATTTCTAAGTTTAACACTTGGTCTTATTTCCTAATGTGCTGTGACTACAACAGCGCTGACTCAGCTGAAAGAAACTCGTCGATAAAAAGCACATGGGCTGAAGTACCTGCCGAGCTGAGTGGACACTTTGGTGCAACAGTAACACGAGTAGATTCATTTTTAATAAGGCTGGCCGAAGAGGAAATTGAACACCAAACCCCGACTGTGATCAATTGAGATCTCACTCCCAGCAGCCAGAGGAACGATCTTTGTCACATTTTAGATTTATGATGTTTTGGTTTGCAGGGACAAATAGAGTAGTTCAGTGGTGACATACAGATGGATGGAAAATTAAAGACGTCTTAGGTCTTTTGATGTTGACATTTTGCTATTTAAGGTGTGTCATGTCAAGTCTTCACACTTAACATCATTATATAGTATTTTCATCAAGCATCCATACAACTGTAATAATGTGCTAGTAATTAGTATTTTCTTTCGCTGATATCTTGGACAATCAGTTAAAAGTAGTGTTACATTTGGATGGCAGCTAATAATATCCCATTCCCTCTTTTACTCTTCAGTCTGAAAGCATCACATTAGCAAGCTAACATTAGCTACGTTCAGCTAGCTCCACAATGGCTACACCTGGCAGTTACTGGGTGTAAATATTCGGTAACAACAATCAGTACATAAGAATTTTGTGTGGTGCAACCTTTTCTAAATCAGTGATGCGTAATTAGTAAATGTTGAAGTTATAGCTAGGCTAGGTTTGAAACTAGTTCAGCCAGCACCAGATCTTAAGTCGACTGAACGCCAGTGGGAGACTTTGGGGCATCGTGTTCGACAGAAGTATTCACCACCGTCAATAAAAACAAGGAAGAATAGTGTTGAGTTCACAGCCTTGAATTTATGCCAAGATGCCTGTGGGTTGGTACCTCACTAAGAATGTGTTATTTTTCTCCTTTTAACATGTCAAATTTCAAACTAAAATAGCTGAATATGAACAAAACGTGTCTTTTTCTTTTTACCTGCGAAGAGAATCCATAGATAATCATGTGGCATTAGCTCGTAGGTGTGTCGCCCTTTGTATTGTTGGATCGTTGAATTGTGTGATGGCGGTCTCTTCTGTCCCTCCTGTGTTTGTTAAAGGTGAGAACAGAGGCACCACTGAACCATCTGTCCCTAACGTTTTGCAGAATTTAGCCCACTGTTTGATAACTGTCGGTCAGTTCATTCACTGAGGACCCTTCAACATCTGTGTTGGTGTGGATTACGCTCTCACCCTCAGTGAGTCACACTGCAGTTCACTGCAGAACATTGAGACTCACACTTTCCTTCATCTAAAAGGCTCAGTTGAATGTCAGTCAAGTTCAGCAGCATTGTTTTATGATAGAGACCACATAGTGACTCTTAATAACCCTGAATGTTCATTGTAAATCACGCAGTCATTTGAAGGAGCTCCAGGCTGCAGATTTGTGAGGAATTATTGACGTCACAGGCGGAGCAGAACTTATCGTCAACCAAATATAAATCGACAGCCATGCTGCTGCATTTTCAGATGGTCTCAAATCAGAGGCCTGAAAAAAATCCTCTTTACACAAATTAGAGCAAAAATGATCAAAACCATTTTTGTGTGATTTCTGCCTTCCTTATTCTTTTTCATTTCCTGTTTGAACTCCACTTGTTATGTTGGCTGTAACAGGTTTGGTGATAGCTTTAACTCATATCTTTAGGTGCCTGCTCTGCCCCTTTGCATTAAAAACCATCAATGTGTTGAGGAAGGGTCTGTGCTTCTTCATTATTTAGCAAGCATCTCTGTGTAAACCGAGAGGCCGCAGCTCTGAGGAGGGTGCAGTTGTTTTGTTTGTGCTTTATTCCCTGAGAGTTCTCGTGTTCCACTGCAGCCGAGTCAAGATAACAGTCTAAATATAGAGCAGGGTGCAGGGACTCTGAGGCCTGTGGGCTCAAGTCGCTGTGCTCTTAAGAGTTTGGAAGGTTTTCTGCATCATTTTAACCTTTGTAGTTGTGAATTGTCATAGCCCAGTGGTAGCTAGTGCAGTTACATACCAGCAACTGTCGCGAGTTTCAGTCACGTAACTGATGGTTTTTCTGTTGAAGCTGGAATTAAACTGCCGGATGCCTCTTCAGAACTGCTTGTTGGATGCTTGAATAGCCTCGGACGCCATCACACCTTTCCAATGTCAGATTAGAGGGGCTGCATCCAAACATTTCTGTAACCTTCTGAAATTGATGCTCAAAAATTCACAACACTCAATACAGTGACTGACCTCACTCAAACTCTCTTTTTTCCTTCTTCACACGACTATTTCTGTCACTTTTCACACAAACAACCGAGGTCAGCAATGTGAGCATCTTCCAGGGGAGACTGTCTGCTATTTTGCTGTTATTTAACCTCTATGACATCTCCCCATCTCTATGACAGCTGTCCGTTCACCCTGCCTTTCTATCTTGATTACCGTTGTTGCTGGACAACAAATCGTAAAGAACTAGCTCTGTCTGAGCATAACCCAACCCTTGTGCCTTTGTGAGGACACTCAGAAGCGTGTCAGTAATGTGCAGTAAGACGCGTTATGGGTAGCCATAAGTTTCAAAGGTTTGCAGAGAGGCCAACACAACCACCTCCCAAATTTCACCAATGCATCATGCAGACCTGCACATCAGGCATCAACGTTTTACTCACCACAGTTGTAGAGATTTATGAACTTTACCAAGGGCAAAGTCAATGTGGCCGAGCAGTGTGAGGCTTGTACAGTTTTAATGACAGAAATCTCCAAATGAACCCAATCTATAGTAAACACAGAAATGAGTCCCCTGGAAATTAATGTAGCTGTTAATGTGTTGTCAGTGTGCATGCTACTAAATCTAAAGTTACCGCTGTCATATATTTACTTCTTAGTGGTGTCATTGTTGGTGTCAGACTACAGTATGTCTGTCCTTGACTGTAACTTCATCTTTAAGCATGAGACTCCTGCCATGAAGGAGCTGTCAGCTTTTGCTGGTTAAAATAACCCTCTCATGACGCTTATTGATAATAGAGACACAGAACCATTGATGTTAAAATACACGTCCGGCAGGTGAATGTCAAACTCCAAACTGACTTGGTGCTCGACTTGCAGCTGCTTGTGCAGTGAATTATTCCTCTCACATACCTCAGCTGATTGTGACTGATTGAGCAATTTGCCTCCAACATTTCACCAAACTGAGACTCAGATGGGTTGTCTGGTTTCCCCTGACACTGCAATATGCTGCTTTGATTAATTACCATGAAGCAAATGTGCAGTGTTTAAGCTTCACTAGTTAATCACAATTGTCTATTATGCTGAGTCTAACAGATGCTGACAGAATCCCATCTTTTCTCCAAACACTCATTAGGTATATGACCTTATATGACCTCTGTATATTAAAGTGTATCTGCTGTTTTCTTCAAGGAGTTTCTTGGATTTAATTTTAGTAAAGTGTGTTTTTTTATGACTCTAAAGGAGATGGTCATTAATTCAGAGAGGGCAGACTGCCTTTGCTAACAAGCACCAAACCCTTGCTTTCTGTCCACGCCTACATCAGGAGGAGCCTGGATGGAGGCTTGTGGCACTCTGCTATATACCGCATCTGCACCTAAATCAGCAAACATCTTTCATCGTCTTGGTAGTTATTTTCTCAGTTAATCGCTTAATCATTTTCTGCATAAAATGTGTAAAATGTAAGAATTGCTTTAACCTTTCTACTTACAGATAACTGATTGCAGTCTTATGTTCTTAATCAATTATATCTATATCTGTATATCTAGAGTATGTTTTTGTAGCTTTTTGGGATTGGATTGCGAACCACAAACCACAGTACAATGTGCATAGCATATCCTAGTTCAAGCTAAATTGTGTAGCATATTACAATTGTAAAACAAAAATCACATATAAGAATACAACTGTGAGCTTGGTGTGCACTGTATGACACAACAACAGCATTACGCACAGCTAAAACAGCAGAATGCTCACCTGAAACAGGATTGACCACATCCAAAAGCTTTATGCACAACTTAAGCAACTCTACATTCAACCCGCAGAATTATGCACAACTTTTAAACAGCATTATACACACCGAACAGCAATATTTACCATAGTGACATTTCATCACTTTCAGATAGAGCCAAACAAAATAGCAGCTCAAAGTCATGTTGGCGCATTTCAACATGGCAGCACTGTGGGAAATCTTGCCATGTTGTGTAATTTAAATGACTGAAATAGACACCACAGGCTAAATGGAATTAGATGAAAGTCCCTGTCTCACTTTTTTGGCACCAAACTCGGCAGCAACATCTGTGTAATTCATCTTGGATGCAACATCCTCTTCAGTGGATGAAATAACGAGCCCACACAGTCTGCACAGTCTGCCCCGAGACACTGATGTACGCAAGTGGTTAGTTTCTTTCAGCTTTGAAATGTTGTCAGACTTTGTGTAAAAGGTTTGTGGAGAGCAGTGAGAGCCCGACCAACTGTGATGTTAAAATAGTCCGTTATGTAGGCTCTGGATTCAGGGCAGACTCATTTACAAACTCAGTTACAAAAACCTGCATTGTGAGACCCATTAGAGGCATGAGGCCTTGTACAGTTGCACCACTTGCACACCCTGTGCAATGTAGAGGTCACATTAAAGTTTTACTTTTCTCCTCTGCCTCGGTCCACAGATGGCCTCAGCAACAGCGACCTATGGGCAGAAGGAGTCTTCGGACCAAAACTTCGACTATATGTTCAAGATCCTCATCATTGGCAACAGCAGTGTGGGCAAAACCTCCTTCTTGTTCCGCTACGCCGACGACTCCTTCACACCAGCCTTTGTCAGTACGGTGGGCATCGACTTCAAGGTGAAGACCATCTACAGGAATGACAAGAGGATCAAATTACAGATCTGGGTAAGACATCTGTGTTGACAAAGTAAATTGAACTAATTCATAAACACACACAAGCTTATTGACCAAACCAAGCTGTCAGAGGTTTTGTGCGCTGCTATGGCTGCACAGGTAAAGCTTACAGACACAAAATGAATTCTGGGTATGCTTCAACCAAAGTGCATGGTACACAGCTGAACAATGTCTGAAACAGTGTTATGCAAACTGTCCTCAGTTCATGGTAAACACACACAGTGCTGTCTTCTCTGCGGCCTGTGTAGAATACAATAGAATACAATAAAAGTAACAACAAGAGACCAAAACACAGCGAGTAACACTGACATGCCCTCAGGAACAAACACTGTGGTGTTTTTATTGGGATGTTTTCTTAAGTCAGACATGTGTTGGCTCTTGGGGGTTCAGCAGTAAACACAATCATAGAGCAAAGAAAGACAAGCTGTGAGAACAGACTCCCTGAGCTGCAGGAAACAATCATCACATCATTTCCACCTTAACCACACATTCTGCAGCAGGCTGAGCTGTGATGGTGAGCACAGCATTATGTGTGTTTGTGTGTGTGTGTGTGTACGGCTGTCTCTGTTGTCAGCCTTTGCCAGGTCTTGCCTCTGGTAAGGAAGACACGATCAGCCAATCAGAGCATGAGAAACGAATGACTGGGTGCTGCTCTCCCCTCCCCCATCACTACACATCTATCCCTTCCTTTTCCTGCACACACACATACACAGGCACACACACACACACAAGCAAACACACACATGCATGACAATCCCACCCCCCACCATTTCAGCTGGGACTCTACTACAGTAAAAATGAAAATGGTTTTGAGTCATGAGCTCAGAAATCAACATATAGTATGTACATTAATCTCACAGTGCACAGTTAATCCCATTTCTAGAGACTTACATTAATATTTTCTTGCTTGAAACGGTGTTGGATTGGACATCCTTTGTTTTTTTATACGGTTACATTCATACTGTGGCATTTTTCTATCATTGATTCACTTGATTGTTGTTTAAGTGATAAACAACAACAAATGTTGGACAGTAGAAAAGAAAATGTCTATCTCTATATCTCAGAGCCCCCTCTTCAAATTTCTTATTTGGTCCATTCAACAGTCTTAAACCCAATGATATGCAATCTATGATTATATAAGAGAAAAAAATCTGCACATTCTCCCCTTTAAGATGCTGGATAGAGCAAATGTCTATAAACGACTGGTGTAACTAACTGATGATCAAAGTCGCTGATGAGTTATTTCAATACGAGTCAAATAAGACACAATCACTTCCCTTGTTTAACCATCCATTGATAATGCCACAGAACATTTGTGCCCTTTGTGCCCGCCTCACTACACACCAGTTTTTCAGCTCTTATTTTAGAAAACTTCTGAAATCTCGATTTGCTTTCTTTCGGGTTCCCTCCTCCACCTCCGCCCATGCAGTGCCCACTTCACCATGTTCCAAGCTCCTATCTCACAAAGTCTGCAGTCTGTATCTTAGTTTTGACTCATGTTTCATTGAATTAAATCAAACTCTCTTGTGAAAACACAAGAGCAGGGAAGCAGGGAAAATGTTGAATGAGGGTTTAACTGTCTTACAGCACCGTCACGTCAGAAACAACTAAAACATAGTTTACTGCACTATTTAAAATATATAGAAACAGTTCAGTAATAACTTCAGTAATAATCAGAAGACATATAAGATGTGATAACAACATAAGCAATTTTATGAGCTTAAGTGGCTGCTTTAGCCCAAATATTTAAAAATGGCTCAATGACTTTTCTTCCCTTAATTTCTCATGTATTCATGTCAAGTTTGTGCATCTTTTAATTATGCATACAAGCTGTTCGCTCATCTAAAATCTTCACGACTTTAGCTGCTTCCAGGGCTCACGTTGAAAGACGAGTACTACAAAGTGTCCATTACGTAACGCCACTCAGTGCTACCTACACTGGTGTTTTAGGTATAGAGCTGATGCTCTCATCCTGAGCGTCCTGCAGCACTCTGAGAGGGTGAGCAGGATGTAAACTCCAGAACATTAAAACAATATGGAGTTACAGCTGTCTAAAAATAGACGTCATACAATATTCTTGTTACCTGAAAATGATCGTGTGTGATTGATCTGTTCGATCAATCACACAAGTATGTCTGTGTACACTGTGTCTGTGTACAGTTGTGTGTAGAGGTTTCAGCATAAATGTAAGTCTCCAGAACATTTAATAACAGGTAGACAATAGGTATGTATTTGCTGTGTCTGTAATAATAATAATATTAAAGACAGCAACCTTTTTCTTTAAGTCCCCCTATTTAGCATTTATAAGCAGCAAATCATTTGATAGATAAATGGTGTATAACACACTATAATGCAGTTGTAAACACCAATATAAAGTATGTAAATACTGCACCACTAACTGTTGTGTTACACCAAAAAGCTGCTTGCTTACAGCAGAAGCAATGATTGGAAGAAGCTGTGCAGTAGCTGCACTTGCTCCTCTGATCTCCACTCTGACTGCAGAGTGATGCAGTTGGACCAGAAGCTGCTCAACTCCAGAGAGAGAGATGTAGAAACACTGGGCTTTAATTCCCTGCGCATTCTTTCAGGCTTATTCTGAAATTCAACCTCACCTGGGTTTGTGTCCAAGGAGAGAGAGCAAAGGAGGGAGAGGCAGACTCACAGCGAGCTGATGAAGTGTTTCCTGCTGGCAGATTTAATAAACCATGGGAGGCCTTTTAATACACTGGTTTTACTGGAGCACATGGGAACAGTGCGTCAGTCTGACCTTTCATGTGTGTCTGTTTGTCTGTGTCTCATCTTTAGACTCAAGTTTTGGTGCATCTGCAGGTGTTAAACATTTGAATACGTTTCTGAATCTTTTGCACGTGCCCACACTGTTAAAAAAGGCAATCTAAAAACAGCTCATTACCACAATCTGCAAGCTATCTGCTCTGATAAAAACATGTTGATATCACAGAGTTTCATTTGTCATTTCCTAATGTCATTTTTCTTTGTATGTGCACTCTGGATTGCAGATCTGCACAGGATTCTAGCTACTAAGGAGTGGTCTGCTGTTAGCCAAGGATTGTGTCTTTAAATACAATAACAGGTTGTATTAAAAAGCAGAAAAAGTACTATTCAGTGACTCAAAAATTTGGCTTGTATCTGTACCCTGCAGTTTTCACTTAATCATTTTACCTGCCAATTCATTGAATTAAAACACTGAGTCAGTGGTGTGTTACTTGCCAAAGTAGCTGAGAAAGTTCTCTCGCCAGCTGTTGCTATCAAATAAAGCAGAAATGTTAAGAAAAAAAAAAAGGAAAAGATACATTTAGACCTTAAAATGTTCCCTTATACATTTGCTGATGCACCAAAGCTTTAAATGCAGAGCAAAATTTTCTCACAGTTTTACAAGTTATACTGAAATAAGATTTAGATGCTAACTAAAGTGCTGTGGCTACTAAAGGTGTTGCACACAAAAAAGCTTTCATTAAACTATTAGAGATATAAATAGCCAAGTCAAACACTATCTGGCTCTTTGTTATTTGCCAGTGGGGTTGGAGCGTCTCTAGTCAGATTCCTGGGCTGAAACCAAGCACTGTATTTGGCTAAATTACAATGCGATACAACAATATAATCCTGATGTATAATACTAAGTATTCATCTTCTAGCTATCACAACCTGAATTAGAATTGCCTGTGGTTGCACGGTGAGTTTGCAGTTCATTGTGGAGAAGCACATAAGAGCTTGTGCCAAATGTCTGACAGGAGAAATTAGGAAAAAGGACCATCTAGACTGTGTGACAACCTAAAAGTTTACCCTCAGCCTAATCTGTGAGAAATGTCTGTGAGTAAAGAGTAAATAAAAGCTCCCTCTGCTGAAACTGTTGCTGTTTTGGGTGGCACGGTGGCACAAGTGGTAACACTGTCGGCTAGAACACAGCTAGAAGGTCCCGGTTCGAATCCCGCTATGGGCACTGGTGGCGTGTCCTCCACCATGCCTGCTCTGGGAAAAAGCATGATCTCCCCGTGTTCACCCGGGGTATCCTCCATAAAATATACCACCATTAAAAACATGCAAGAAGATCACCACCTGACCAATGGTGACGAAGGAGAACTGGGTCCCTGGGCACCGCTGTTGGCTGGCAGCGCACCGCTCCTAGTCTGCTGCGGATGGGTCAAATGGATGGGTCAAATGTGGAGAATTAAGAATTTCACGAAGCATGGCATGTGCATTGTGCATGATGTTGTGTGTGTGATTAAAATAAAAGTATGTTGTCTTTTTTCTCATCCAGGACACTGCAGGTCAGGAGCGTTACCGCACCATCACCACAGCCTACTACCGAGGAGCCATGGGCTTCATCCTCATGTATGACATCACCAACGAGGAGTCCTTCAACGCCGTCCAGGACTGGTGGGTGATTGGCTCAGGCGTGTGTCACCTGGCTAGAGTGTAAACTGACACCACAGAGCTTTAGCTGTGGGAGGGAGCGCTGTGTGGGTGATGGATCAAGTGGAGTCTAGATAATCAGCACCAGTGTAGAAACAGATGAAGAGATACTGTTGATTGATGAACAGAGCAGATGATCCGGCTCAAGTTTCCACACGTATTGTTTGAACAGTCCAGAGTTTCCTCTGAGTCTACAGCAGAACCACACACTGCTGCAATCATTGTCTTCAATCCTTTTTGACTCTGTGTCATCTCTGCTGTAAAGTTACTCTGATTGTCCTGAAAAAAAGGCTTTCAAGTTTATCCTGATTTCATTTTATCTTCTCTACTGCAATATTTTAAAGTCAAAGTTTTTCTTTCACTATCCTTAAGTACAGTAGTTGAGTAATTGTACTTTACTTTCCACCACTGCCAATGAGGTCTGCTGCTAAGGCAGGGCTGCTGCCCACTGCGCACACAGCTGTGCAAGTGTGGTTTGTTGTGCAATATTTCAACACAGTACCTGTGTTTTGCAATTTCTGAGACCACACCTGAGAATCAGACCATCATTCGTGTTATAACACATTTCATATTCAGTCTGACAGTTCCAGCTCTCGACTCTCATTTTCGATGTGAAACAAAAGCCACACATAGATTTTATTTTTCAGGCTCAGAGTTTGTAACTGTTCTATCACTGTGATCCAGAAGATGAAGTTTTCCGCTGCACACACTGATTAGAAAACATGAGTGGAGTAATTCAGAGTTCAGGGCATTCAGCTGCACTGCGATCACAGGCTTTGAGTTTTCCTCTGTGACCACTGCTGGGTGTGTTGGTTCCCAGGTCGACTCAGATTAAGACGTACTCGTGGGACAACGCCCAGGTGCTGCTGGTAGGAAACAAGTGTGACATGGATGACGAGCGAGTGGTGAGCGGAGATAGAGGCCGGCAGCTGTCTGAACACCTTGGTGAGTCTGTGGTCTGTACACACACACACACACACACACACACACACACACACACACACACACACACTCCCACTTCACATCTATGATACCACAGTGATATTACACCGTGGAGGCAAGCTGCTGCCATGCTTAAACCTGAGTTTCACCAGGTGTACTCTGTACTGCGTCTTCGCCCTAAACTTAACAAATGCACAGGTGACCACGTCCCCTGACCCTCTCCCACACCCTATTTCCTGTCCAGGTTTTGAGTTCTTCGAGGCCAGCGCCAAGGACAACATCAATGTGAAGCAGACCTTTGAGCGCCTGGTCGATATCATCTGCGAAAAGATGTCTGAGAGCCTGGACGCCGGAGATCCCGCCGTCACAGGGGCCAAACAGGGGCCCCAGCTGACAGAGCAGCCCGCTCCTCCTCACCAGGACTGTGCATGTTAAAGCTGACTACTCCCCCATACCCTGTTCCTCCCTCTTCCTCCATGTCCTCCTTCAGCTGGACCCCAGCCTCTGGTCCATGCTCCATCACTCCTCTCACTCACTTCCTGCTTCTTGATCTTGATTCTTGTTCTTGATTTCCAGATCTTTGGCTGAGAGGCACAAGAACCAGGATGCAAAGTGTCTGAAATGCTCTGAGACATTTGTGGAATGGTGCTTGATGTGTTTGTTTCTGGTTCCTCCTCATAAAGGAGCTAAAAGGTGTCAGGTTTCCTTGATCAGTGCAGGTGATGGTCTGATGCCAAAGCAAGTTCAATCAAACAGGAGTGTTTCAGACTCTTAGCAGCCCAGGTTCTTGAAGGTTCCCGACCCATCCTCTGTTGTCTCCCTGTTCTTCAGTGTGGCTACAAGAAGGATTTGACGGCGTCCATCCTCAGAGTGCCATTTAAATCCTTCCAATGTTTACAGCACTTTGTTTCATGTCAGTCAAATGTCAGCCTCAGATGCGGTGACCAAGAAGGCCACGGCGGAGTTAATGAGGGAGGGGTGATCCAGCTGAAATGTGCTCCATGCTGATGTGTTACATTTCTTCTATGATTCTCTGTACGCACAGAATCAAACTGGATCTGTGTGTCATTTGCTGTCTCACCTGGTATCTAAACATGGATATTTCAGGCAAGTGTTTGTTTTCATTATTCATCCTTTTATTTGGCCTTTTTTTTTATGTTTTTACATTTCTTTTTTGTATTCTGGTGCCCCATTTATTCTTTTCATACATTAAACACTGGGTGGGGAAAATATGAACAAGATAGAGCTAAGTCAAAAAAAAAAAAAAATTAGGAGACGCATTTTATTTAAGTCTATTTATTTCAAATGTACATATAAATGTTGTGCAATATATATAATATCTACAGGTATGCATTTCTGGAAATGAATTTTAAAAGGAATGAAGTTCTATGAGGATAGTATCAACTATAGGAGGTCTGTGTTATAGGGTTTGTTTGGATGATGTGTGGCAGCTCCTCCGTGAGTCGTTTCATTTTTTTCATCAGTGTCATCATTTGGTCTTATGCTGCTTCCAAGAGACGCTGCAAAATCAGAAAGTCAAACGTCCTGCTGAGGAAAAAGATGCAGTGGAATGACCCTTTGAGTCTGAAACATGTTTGTCATCCTCCAAATCCGCTCAGTGTGATTTCCAGCTCTGCTGCTAATGAAGAGAAACATTTTAAAATGGCTCTAACAAATGTTTTGATGCTTCTTGTCCCAACAGCCTCAAGACGTTTTTGTTCCTGCTGTCACTAACAACTAATGTAAAAATGTAAGGATATCTGAAAAGCATTTTGTGCAGCTCAGTTTTGCTTGCTAACAATGACACCTACTGATATTATACTATTTTAAAAATCCTGCCGGTGTCTCTTGAATGCAACAGACTTTTCATTTTCATCTCATCTCCCTGATAGCTGTGCAGTTAATCACAGCTGATATCAAACATCAAATGTTCCTGCAGCAATGATCATGCAAACAATTCGTCATTATCTAAAACATGATGGAATGGGTTTGGAGGATGCAAACAATTATGTTTTTTTTTTTTTTAGTTTAGATAATGTTTAGATCATTTTCTGTGGTATTTTGCCATTATCTAATAGTTTGACCCAAGAGAGTGAAAATCAGGGGAGAATAGGATGATATCTGACATACAGTCAATGCCCAGGTTAAACAGGCACATTGTTGCACCATGGCAGAAATCTTAGATCACTTGCCCACTAGGACAGATAGGTTTGGTTTTAACATCACTGAAACTACTGGCAGTCTCTTACCGATTAGTCAAAACTGAAGTTGATTGACGATTGATTGACCAGCACAGTCACTACAGGAACTTCTTGGTTATTAGATTCCAGCTGTGTTGCTTTAAATCACACTGACAACAGCTGTGAAGATGTCTTTGGTCTACTTTGTACTGAGGAAGTCTGTATTGAGAATCAGACATGTGATGCGTTTGTAGTTCACATGTTCAGCCATTCATGAGTTTAACTGCATTCCTTTAAAATGTACATTTCATGGTACTGGAAGGACTGGTTGGCAGTGTTCATGTCATTTATGTGCTGATCTCTTTTCCTATACACCAAGACTCAGCAATTTGACATTTCCTTGCTTAGTGACAAACAGCCCTTAGTGAGACTTCTTCAGAATCAGTATTACAGAGTCTGTTTGTGTGTACTGTTATCTCCAGTGCTCAGTCTTCAGGTGAAGTATGGACTGTTTTAAGTCAAACAAGCATTAAACAGTTGCAGGCTGAAATGTTCACAGGCCAAGTTGCTGTTGAGTTTCTACAACTTCCAGGCCAATGCAGGAACGAGACATTCTGCTCTGAGGTTTTCTTGGTTCCAACACTGTGTAACGACGCCACATCTCTGCTAACAGCTACTTTTAAGTCTACATAGCGTCACTCCCTCTGGGCATACATTATCCCTCCTCCACCAACCACACACAAGTCTTTTTACACTTACAGTTACACATACAGTTTCCACAGTTAAAACTGGTTTTCCAGGTATTCCTTCTTTTCGCTTCACCAAAGATTGCTGCAGGAGCAGTTCATCTTTTTTTTCCTGTAGGATGCCAGAATGAGCTGTGTGACCGGTTTTAAAAGTTTAAAATTGTACTGAAACAAGTTGGGCTCGGTGGACGGAAATGAACCCTGGTTACTTAGAAATACTTTTCTCATTGTTATTCCAGACTTGCTGTTGTTTCCAGTAAAACCATTGGTAAAGAGGATGGCACCTGTGGACTGAGAGGGCAAAGCACTATAAAAATCATTGTGGTGATTAAAATCACGGACGTCATAAAGTCACTGGCTTTGACTACATAATTTAGCAAATCTGAAGCAGAAAAGCATTTATTTTGAGGGTAACTGTTACATTACTTAACTGTCACAAAGAAATGTAGCATTCAAACCTGAACCACTGACTATTAGTTTGAGAGAAGGTGACGCCGAGTCAAAGTGTCCCCCCAAAGTCAAGGGAGAGATGATCACGACAAACCCTGAGACATTTTTGAGCCTGCGTATGTTTTACTTCTCACTGGTTGTGACTGTTGCTTTTTCAGTAAAATCCAAACTTTTAAACTGTTCTCCTTTCTAATATGTCTTCCTCTCTATATAAACCAGATCTGTAAATACTGTACCTTGGAGTCATATGTGTGGATTGTGTTGTATCGACTCAGGCTTGCAACAAAAAAAAAAAAAAAAAAAAAAAAAAAAAAAAAAAAAAAAAAAGGAAAAAAGTCAACAGTAACAGTAAAAACCTGAAAACCCCAAAAGAGCCATGTTGTACTGTATCTGTATTCATTTCTAGGCCTGCTTGTGAATGAATGTGTCACTCTGTTACAAAGCAATACACACCACAGTATCTACACAAAAAAGAAATGCCATCAAGCTTGGTAGAGGTTGCCGACTTTAGATCTTCTACTAGCACGCAGAAACATGTACTTTATTTGGTCTCGTATCACTGCCTCTTCAAATCCTCCTCAGTTTGGGCCATCAAGATGAGAGAATATGCTGTGGATGTTTTTATCTGTACTTTGTGGTAAAACAATAAAAAGTTACTAACAATCAGTTGATTCTTGCTTTTGAAGATTTTGTACCTTTGGGGGTGAGATGGGTACAGCTATTAAAGATATGCACTAACTTAAAAAACCTTGTGCTGCCTCATAAATGCTGTTTTTACCCAGACAGTGAGGTTTAGATCCAGATTTATTCAAAATAATCTAATGTTTTAGTGTTATGAAAGCTCAGTCATCTACTTTTGGCAGAAAAATTGTCTTTCTGGTGTCAAACGTGTAGCTGCTTGTTGTCCCAGCAGCCTCAGGATGTCACTGTTTCACTTATCACTAGCAGATAATGTAAAATATATGGTGTGCAGTAAGAAGCAGCTCTTCAAGACAGATGTTATTTGTGGTGCCTCCTTAGGGCAGACATTCAGGGAAACAAGTAATATTGGGCAATTTGTTTCTGATACTGCTGTAAGTGATGCTAAGTTTTGTCAAAATCCCAATTCTTATCTTATTCCTGCCTCAGAGTGACTGATAGCACGCTGCTTTCAGGATGTCTTTCAAACCTATCCTCATTTTACCGTGGACATTGTGGAGCTCGAGGTTCTTCAGGATGGCAGAAACTGTGCCAACATGTTCACCAAAATTTCCTTACAACCATCAGTGCTTCAGCATCACTTGCAATGTTCCAGTTAACCAGCAGAGGGAGAAAGACAGCGGGGGATGATGTGATGCAGATTTCTGTACACACACACTGGCTTCATTAATTGAGCTTTCATCGGAGGAGCAAGCTGTGAGTGCATAACAAATTTAGATTAAGTGACGCATGAAAAATGATGATTAAAATGATATTGTGTTGGTACTTCCATAAAACCCCCAACATATTTTCTTACTGTATTTAAATTATTTATATAGTGAACCTTAATCATCACGTTAATTCTTATGTTAAATCTGTTGAATGCCTTCATGAAACTAATGGTTTCAGTATGTCTGGAACTTGACAAATTTCTAAGGAGCAACACCTGAAGGTCTACACCTCCCATTCACCACACAGCTGGTTTACTATTGCACTCTGAAACCTTCAGTATGTTTTAGCCGACATGCACATAAATGAGAGTTTTGCCAAAATGGAGGAAACAGTGTTTATTGCCAGCAGCATTTAATTCAGAACACAGCAGCATACAGCCAATTAACTGTAGGCTAGAGGTGACAGCAACAGTCAGTGCAACAAAAAGATACCACTCTTCACATTAAAACAAGAACACACCGAAATAGAGACACAGAATAGTAAAAAATAGATAAATACGTGTTTGTAAAGGGTAAAGATAATAAACACTTATTAATTGCACCCTTTGACACCCAGCTATGGGCAACATTCGAGTATGTCAACAACATGCAAATTGTTCCCTACAGACATGTATGGTAAAACAGTGCATATATGCATATTATCTGTTTCATGTCCAATGTAGGTGCACGCTTTTTTTTTTTTTTTTTTACAGCCAATTCTTCATAAATTAATCTGTGCATATTACCGTAGAAATATTGAAAATCCGTTTGGTCCAGTTATGAAGCTGTGTATAGCCACAGTCAGTCTGTAAACATTTTTACAGGAAAATAAATCTAGATATGTGCCTTTGTCATTTAAGTCTGCCACACAAAGTGCCTCGTTCTCCCAGGAAATCCCATGGCCAAATTCCATTTAGAAAATAAATTGCAGTTTAATGTTGCTTTGTTCACCTGTTACCATACATACGAGGTAGAACAAGACTTCATACATCAAATACATTAAAGGCAAACGCTCTTCATTTCGGCATTAATTCAATAAACCAACTAGCGATTATTTATTTAAAAATCCAATAAATCGTACTCTCGCGTGCTCTTCGCCGGGTCGAGGTGACTGTGGAGCAATGATCCTGGAAATTGTTTTTCGGGAATAAAAATTCAACTTGTCCATATTAGAGGCCGAATATAGCAGAAGAGTCTCATCACCCACTATCTTAAATTGTGTTCTACCTGGTATGTTTATATTTTGCCGTTGCTCAAAGCCATTTAAAAAGCCCATTATTAATGTACAATTTGGCCTGCGTGGCCCGGCACACATTCCACTCGGAGCGGCACACATCTGGGCTACGTTACTTACAGAAAAACCAACATTAACAAAGTCCATGAAGCTTATATGCTGGTCGGTAGCCCAACTGCAGGTCCGTCCCTCCGACTAGTGCACTTGAACCTCGTGTGGCAGCAGCTGGCAGCCGCTGTTGACATGGGTGAGGACTTTCTGTTTCAGCTGGGCCACTTGCTCCCTAAGCAGGCTCGCCGTTGAGGCCAGATCGGTGTTGTGACTTTTCAGCGTTTTGACCTTGTCCTCCAGCCTGGAGATCCGCTCCAGTTTGCGCATCCGACACTTGGAGGCTGCAATCCGGTTCCTCAGCCTCTTCCTCTCGGCTTTCATGCGCTCCTGTGAGTCAATATCGATGGGAGACAACGGCGGGCTCTCCCCGAAGCTCTGAACGTCGGGGACCGTCTGAGGCTCCTCCTTCAGCGGCTGGACCCGAGAGAGCTCCGGCTGCGGCGGGGCTGTCCCCAAATGATGCGACGGAGGAGGCGGGAAAGGGACTGTGTCTGTGGAGTAGTTGACGGTGGTTTCCAGTGGCCCGCTGCCGTAACTGTTCAAGTTTGTATACACCGGTAGATCCGGCTGGATGGTGACCGGGGCGATGTTAGCGCCCAGATCCAGGCTGCTGTTCGTCTGCCCGGCTCCGCTCAGCTGGTTCTGCTTGTGTAGGTCCTCCAACGCCTTGACGAAACCCTCAGCGAACTCCTGCTCGTCCGTTACCGTCTTCGGGTAGAGGAACTGGGAGCTGGTCGGTGTCGTGGTGACCATTCCGTTGGACTGGATGATTAGCCTCTCTAACTCCGGGGAGGCCAGCTTGAGCAGCCCCAAGTCCGGGGAGCTGAGGATGCTCTCGGCGTCGCGGAGATGCGGTTTGAGGTCTGCGTCGTCCGCCAGGCTCAAGTTAATATCCTTCTTCATCATTATTTCCGTGGTCGAAATGACAAGTGGTACCGCTCAGCACTCCTTCAGAACGGAGCCCTGCCCATAACCTTCAAGAAATAAACAGTAATGTTGAATATCGTGTGTTTAATTAATATTTTTAACACGCCACTAAAACCGTCGTGGGTCTTCGGCTCTCACACAAGATCTTGGTGTATTATCTATCCGCGCGCACCGCCGCGAGCTTTTCTAGGCTCGCACGTTCCATTATGTCACACCAGAGCGCGCGCATTGGGCAGAAATTACGTTTCCAGACTTTTATTGAAATAAAGGGACGAACCGACCAGAGAGGAGGAGACAAGAATGAGGTCTCACTCTCCGCCTCTTTTCGGTGTCTGGCTACAATCTTAACCACAGAAGGCAGTGCTTATAACTGTAATAATATGTAATGTAACATTACATCATCTTCATGGACTTTCCGAAAAGATGATATTACTATGTTCATTCATTTTGAGGGTAAACATTTTCTACCACTGGCGTTTGTATTGACTATAAATGTTGGGTTATCAAACTGCTGCTTTCATGAGTCTTTGGCAGCTGTTAAAACCTAAAACATCACTCAGCTGACCTGTCACACTTTATAATTAAATATCTGAATGACAACTGGATGGATTTCTATTAAATATGTTACAGGACATCAGTCAATGTAAAGGACTTTCATGGTCCTCAGAGACTGACCCCTAAGCTGCAGTGCCAGGTGGCTTGGACAGGTTGGTTGATTATAATAAGTTTAATCCTAGATCACCAAACTTCATAAACTCATAAGAGTCATTCAGGTGTTACTTGTTACTCCCTCCAAGGTCCAATACAGCAATGGGAGTGAGGGAGATGTCACTCAGTCTATCATCACTACACTCATATCACTACAGTCAGTGCATGCACCCACAGTCACAGGCAAAATGAAAGACCAGTGAGTATCTACCATGTGTGTGTTCAGCCTTTAAAACAAATAGTGTGTGAGGGAGTACATGATATTATTTTTCAGGAAGTCCACGAATGACCATCCAGTATCTTTTCAGTGTTGTTGGGTTTTTTCCATTATTGAAAAAAAAAAATCATGTAGGAAGTTTGATTTTCCTTTGGACCATTGGCTGAGAGATGGTGTTTCCCACAGCAGCTATATCTGGCATTGGCAAAGCAAAAGATAACATATTTTTTAGTTGCATATGACAAGTAAACATTACTTTCCAACTATTTTTCTTGAAAAACAAATGAAATGAACTCCTTTATACCTATTAATGTGTTAATGTCAGTGACAGACAACATGCTGGTGTTAAACTGGGAATACAGGATATGGACTTCAGTCATGGTCAGTTATACAGACAATCTTATATTTCTCTGTAACAGCTGAGCATCTGCTGGAGAAAACCATGAAATGTGGTTGAAAGCTCCTGGAAAATGTTACTGGACATTATGTTAACATTTTTTTAACTCTTTCCAATGTCAAGACTGTCCTTTCACTCACTCGCTACAGAGTGATTCATCAGCTCATTAGATGATCTTTGGTGCCAGTTCTGTTGCCAGGGGGACCAGGGAGAAACTACAACACTGAGGTGGTGCATTGAGGTTTGATGCCATGGTGAGTATTGACTGGTGCGTGTCTTGTTTACATTTTCAATCTAGTGAAATGATCATTATTTTTTCTTTAATCTCAGAATGATGATGGTGGTCTAGTTATTAAACTGCAGGACTTCATGGAAATGTCTGACTGCTTACCCCTGTTTTTCTGCCCTCAGCCAAAACGCTTGTTGCATATATGCACATCAGAATTAGGAGAAGTTGAATCTGAAACTAATCTGATTTCAACACTTCCTCTGGTTTTGGAGTTGGATTCATTTTCCATGGCAAATGTACCAATTTCACTTTCCATTCCATTTTTTTTTTAAAACGGATATCAAATCAGTGTCCATTTCTAATCACAGTATTTTCATTTCCCTTTTTAATGTTCCATGAGCTGATTAACTGGAAGAGTTTAACAAATATGACCACTGTCTCTTTTAAGTGGATTTGTTCTCCATGAATGAGGTGGAAATCCTCTGTGCCAGTTTGGTGAGCATGTCTCATAATGGAAGCTCTGTTTGTCCAGAGTTGGTACATTTTATCAAGATTTTACCTCCTATAACAATTAACAGACTTATTCTGTTTCACTTAATAATCACACATAATGCAGTGTATCACTATGTGTACTTCAAACACACTTCAAGCCACAGCAATTGTACATTAGACATCCTGTTGTGGTGTTTCCTCAGGTTAATACAGCACATAACATAACAAGCACGTGAGCATTGCAGGTGAATTGTTCTTTTAATGTGTCAAACTAATGTGACAAGTTTGTGGTTGGTCTTCTCCCCTTTCATGCGATGTTTGCGCTCTGGCCATAAATACACAGATGCAGCAGTCAGTGAATGAATTTATTAAGATAAAGATTTAATAATGAATTAATATCCAAAATATTTGGGGCCTAATATTTTGGAGAAATGGACCTTGTTTCCTTGATTAACAAACAGTACTGGCTTGTAAAGGGTTACAAAGACGGGGTATGTGCGTCACAGGTAGGCCCCATCTATCAAGCTTGGTGTGGGAGGATCACATGATGGACCCTGTGATGTCAGATCTGTGGCGGAAATGGAGGTGGGGTTTGGGGGGTAAACCAACAGAGGAGAGATATTTTTGTCTGAGTATCATTGTAGAGACAGTGGGGGTGCCGAGCCTGCAGTCGAGAAAGAAAGGGCAGGCGGCAGCTGGAAAAGGATGTAACACGCACACACAACACATTCATTCATTCTCCTTTCCTTTTAATTCACAACACACCGACACAGAATGCGAGCGACATACATTTACAAAGAGTTAAACAAGACACCTTTTTCATTTCTGACACTGATGTTTTGCTCCCTCTCATAATAACAGTGCATATGAATTTGATGTTAACATGTAATTAAAATTAGGTCAAATCATTTCCCTACAATTGTGCAAGCATAGTCTTGCAGCCAATGTGTGAGATGAAGGCATGGGAGTAGTGTTTTTAGCCAAGCATGTAGAAAAGATTTTGTCGCAGGGGTGAGTTTGAGTATCACTATCGTGGACATTTTGACACTGGTTTTTGAACCATGAAAACTCTGGTTGATCAGTCAGTATTAGATTCCATTGTTACCAACATCGCACAGCTGCTGCAGTTCATGAAGAATGAAACTACACATTTTGACAGCTGCTTTTCAAGCCTAAACAAAGTGAGACTTTGATACTTAAAGAAGCAGATTTTAACTGGGGGATCACTTGAGAGTTATTTATTGTTGTAATTCAGGTGGAAGTGCACCAAGAGAACAAGGTGAATTCCTTAAGTCACTGACTTCATGTCAACAGACAGGGCTTCTCAGTCATGGACCACTGCTAGCTATCAAATTCATAATGTATCCCAACAGTGTCTTTACCCTTGACGTGCAATACAGAGGAAACAATAACTAATGATCATTTAATTTTGCATTAATTAATTTTCATATACACCTGTATAGTACAGTAGATGTGCATTAGGCAACACTTAGAGTGATAAGTGACCCAGACAGATATTCTAAAATCATTTGTGTACATGATGTATGACAAAATGTAAATTCAAAATGTCAAAATCCAGTTTTGATTTCATGTTAAGAATACATAACTACACAAAATATGAAGGAAATTTAATGTATCGCAGCAGTAATACAAAAAAAAAAAAAAAGATTGAGGTGATTCACACAAGTTCTGAGTACTGCTGAGTAAGTTTTCCAGATGCGACACTCTCAGTAAATAGCCTTTAAGTGCGTCATCGTGTAATAATGTGTCATATGATGGCTCAATGTTCTAAATTCTTCAAAGACAAGTCAACATGAGCTGAGGTGTAAACTCAGGCATGCAGCAGTCATTTTTTATCAGTGACTGTGGGTCAATGCTGCAAGCCAAGGCAGAGCGGCGTGAGCTGTCAGGAATGCTGAGCATCGGCTTCCGCTGTGCCCGGGCCCAGCAGAGACCAGGAACATGTTGTATTATATTGAGCAACACGTGGTTGATGTGTGGTTTGTGCTTCAGGCAGAAGGGTCCTTTCAAGGCACTGAGAGAAATGGCATCCATGGCTGTGAGACAGAAACTTTAATGGTTGGCTTACTTTCAGGCTCGCATTTATGAATTTCTCGTGAATCTTCTGTGGAGGCTGAAAGTTAATGAAGCTCAGCACACAAGTAAAGTGTTATATTGCTCTGCTGGGAACTGATCTGGTGAGCGCACATGGATGTAATTAAATATTGTGTGAGGCATTCTTTCAAAGTAGTTAACTCAATAAATGTCTGGTCTTGATCCGAGCCAACAATGTTACAGTGGCAGAAAGGCAGGTATGTGATTTTGTGAGGGCATGTGTGCTCAAAAATAAAACAGATGTCAAACAGAACCTTATCTTAGATCTCATTTCCTTTTGCAGCACTTGCGTTTCTTTCACATATGAACGTTCAGGGTTTAGAGGAATATATTGTTTTATCTGCAGCTATGGAGCCATGACCTTGAACCTGGACACTTTTGGTTGTAATGTGTGGTCATTATGAATTATTATGCATTAAATGTTGTATGTATTTTTACAACAAGATTAATGTTATCATGTTATTTGAACCAATATCAGTTCTTCCAACAAGGTAGCCATAAGTAACACTCAATCACCATAAATATTTGGATATCTTAATTAAGGTGAAAATACAAGTCACACCATGAAACACTTACACTGTTAAATATAAAAGGGTTCAGTGTGCACGCATGGAGGGAGGGGTGTGTTGTGTCCTCACAGTATGTTTAGCAGTACACAATTAGTGGTTAAATAAAGTAAATAACAATCCTGAACAAGTACGGGCATACATGTATTTGCATGAGTCCCACTAACCTGCTCCACTGAGCCGAATGACGTAGTTTCAAAGTGTAGGTGAAGTTCCACACTCAACCGTTGGTTTGCACACACACACACGTAAACCAATGGTTTACACACACTGACAATTTCACACACTTAACCACAAAACCTCATCGAGGCCTACACCTTTTCATGGCTAAACGTGTGCTGTTGTAGAATCACAAAGCATCTGATACTTGATTCATATCTTTTCCAGATCACAGTGCTGTTACGGCAGTGCATGCTTTTTTTGGACCATTGCACCCCTATATATATAGGGGTGCAATGGGTGAGTGATTTTATATTATATATATATAT
>JBBMOE010000046.1:4169905-4179963 GCA_037975065.1 Chaetodon trifasciatus | reverse complement strand
ATATTTAAAGTTTTTATGACACATTTACATAAAGTTCACGCTGTCTATAATAATATAAAATGATTAGGATTTCATAATGTTTATGTATTTCAAACATTTTTCTGCTACAGCACTCTTGCAGTTGCACAGAATCAATACTATTTCATATTATTTTCCCAGTATAAAACAATACTGATGGTAGTGACCTAAGTGTTGAGCAATGAGCCTTATTTACTTTAAATTGTGGTTTCCATCCATTTTCCAAGCAGACTGTGAAACAGAAAAATGCAAATTATATTTTGTGGAAAAAAATGTCTTGCTGTCTGTCTGTCTTTACCCCTGAGGCTGAGTGATTTTATATTAAATGTTACCACAAATACATCCTTTCAATTATAGGAGTAGACAGGGTTGGATAGCCGCTGGTTCAGCCGTTAAGACATATATCTGGAATGTGTTAAAAGCTACTTAAAAGGGCCGCTGCTGGGCGGAACAATGGCCCAGTGGTTGATACTGCCACCCCAAAGCAAGAGAAGTGGGCTTGAATATCGCTTCTTGTCATTTCTCTGTTTTCTTTCTCCACATGTAGGACAATGTATGGGTTTCCTCTGCATGCCCAGGTTTCCTCCCACAGTACAGAGTCAGATGACTGCAAGACTCTAAATTGCTTATAGGCTGGCATGTATGGATAACATGCACAAGATGTATGGTATACTGTATCACATGTAATGTAGGATATTATACGACATAGGGAATGTGAAATGTTCAGTATTGTTTAGTCCGTAGATATCAGAGTCTTACTCATCAGTGCAGTGTGTATATGCTAAAGGCATCATCCACTGTCCTGCAGTAAACAGTGACGTGCCCCAGGGATTAATGCTGTTGAAGTCATTTCACTGGATCCATTCCTTGCACTCATTGTGTTGGATCTCTGAATATTGCAGGTTAAGATAAGACTTCACCCTCTTCACACAGTAGGCCTATATAAAGTAATTAAACTGAGCTTCTTATAGTTTTATGGTGTCAGTAATTGCTTTCAGACTGTGTCCTGTTGAAATGGGGAAGAGTCATCTCTCAGGAATTAGTCAGAGCCTTGTATGGATTTGGCCGGACGTTCATGGCCACACTCACATTCAGTCGTCTTTTACCTTAGTTCTAATTTAGCCCCTAATGTTACAAAATAACTTATATTCTGTGATACTCAAAATCAAGTTATTGATATTTTTCACATTATAGTATTTCAGGAACTGCCAGTCTGTGTCTCATGTCCAAGCAGTGTTGCTTGTTTCCATCACTGTATGCCTGCGAAACTAAAGCAGAGAGAATGGAAGGAATATAGGAGTCATAGGAACTTTATTTTGTACAATGAAAATCCAGGGAATTTTAACCTTCCCATCTATGATCCTCTGGCACCACCCATGTGTTACTCATTTCAAATGATAAATTCCTTATCTTGCCTTTTACCATATTCAAAGCAACCACACAGCTGACTGAACATGAATGTTATTGGGATAATAAAAAAACTATGATATGATATGATATGATATGATATGATATGATATGATATGATATGATATGATATGATATGATATGATATGATATGGAAGGAGATGGAGCTGAGCTCCAACTGCACCAACTTCAGTTGCCACGTTAGGCCTGTATCAGATAACAGAGTGAAATATTGTCCATTTTGGAAAGAAGGCAAAGCATCACCACACTTATCAGCACTGAAAGCACACATTATATGGCCAAAGATAAGTCTGCAGATGCTTTGATTTTCTTCTTTTACATTTTTTTTGCATCCAGCACGTCTTGATTTGCAATAACTTATGATTGCTTTGTACATTTTTATTGCTCCACTTGGATCTCTTTTTTTTTTTTTTTTTACTTCACTATGGGAGTTCTGTCTCCCACAGTTAACACTATTTCCTGGTTTCAAAATGACCGGTCAGAAACCTGTGGGCGATGTCATGCTGACTTCCTTCACAGTTGTCTTTCCCTGGCACAACAGACTACTGCTCGGCTGAAGTGCTCTCAAGCAACACAGTGAACCTCAGCTCTGCCGTTGGTGCTCCTTTGGTGACTGTGACCACTGACCCCAGCCTCCCTGTGGAGGCTGAGTATGTGTGTGGAATCTGCCTTTGTTGATTAAAACAGTATCACAGATAAAACAGTGCAGATACTTAAACAACATTTTTCAAAATCTTCACAAGTGCTGTCATCTCAATTCAAGGGATAAAAATGTGCCTTGGAAGGAACAGCGTTTCTGTGAGATGAATGAAGAGAGAGAGAGATGCAGAGCGTGGGGGGAGATGTTTTCCTGGCAGGCTGGGATTAGATGCGGTTCCATAAATATGTTGGGCAGCTTGGTATACTTTGTGCCCAGTGGTAAAAATAGGCCTTCCTCCCAAGGGAAGTGATGACGTCTGCAGCTTGCCTGCATCATCAGCCGCAAGTCGGTTTCATCCTCATGCTGAAAGAGGCAGAGAGACAAAGTGGAGGGGGAGCATCAGTGATTGCCATGGCAACACATGCAGAGTGACGCAGGTAAAAGCAGTTGAAAGGAAGAGAGGTAGTGATTGGCTGGAGACTGCGGTGTTGTGTGGCTGTGTATGGAAGAGATGTGTGGGTGGTAAAGAAGAGGAGGAGGACTCAATAGCCCAGCATTGAGATTAGCACCCACAGCCCCAACACACACACACACACACACACACACACACACACACACACACACACACACACACACACACAGTCCAAGCCTTTTAGCATGGTCGACAATTCAGCCTAGCAATGAGATGATATGATTTAGCATGCTCCTTGAGCACTGACTTCAGAGGCGGTGGAAAATAGTGTTATTTTCCTCCCTCACAAATGCCATCTTGGTTATTATGCATGCATGCATGCATTTTGGGAGGAAAATACTTCCCACATTCCCCCCACATGAACTCAACATATCCTGCTGTTTCATTTCAGTGCCATTAAAATAGACCTTTTGGCAATTCAGTTGCTTTTGCAAAGCATTCGTCTTGAATTTAATTAAATTTTAAAGGTTATTCTGCCCTCTAGTCTTCTTCTTTACTGCAGTTCTTCTTCCAGTTGTTATGTTCTATCTCTCCCAATCCGCTTTCCCAATGTTATATTTTTTTTCCTCCAAATTAACTGTACATATCCAGATTGGGTTTTTCAGCTACGATACAACACATCTAAACTACAGATTGGGTGAAGTCGTTTCATGTGGTCATTGTTGGCATACAATGAAAATGTCATCCTGCATTCTGATATAAATACATTTCAGATTTGTACAACGCTTGCAGTCAACAGCAGCGTGTCAACAGCACAGCTGCAGTGCTGTATCATTGTCTACACTGGTTGTGCTCAGCAACAGTACAGCACTTGGGCATTGTGAGCATTCACAGTCCAATGCACAATCAAAGTAGATATGTGCATAAATCTAAGGAAATATTAGACAGCGTTTTAGGGTCACTGTTGGGGATAAAAACGAAGTTGTTATATTCTGAGGAAAATAAGTAGTCTTGAACGAGTCGAGTACAGTTTTATAAGAAAAATTCAAAGTCTGCAGCCAGTGGCAATGTGTATTACGTCATCGGCATGTGGGTATATGTGTGTCCTCATGTGTCCTGATAGTAGAGAATAAGATACAAACCAAAGAGGGACCCACTCATCAAAACATGGAGATGGAGTCTTAATGCAGACAATAGGGGGGAGTAGGATGGGAAAGCAAAAGATTGGCAATAATATTATCAGTCCAAATAAGCCAAAAAGGGCCAAGGCGCAGGCAAGTGGTCACTGGGGCTGTGAGGGCAGACGAGACAGACTAATGGTTGGCTTACTGTGGATGTGTGGATGATGGCTGAGGCAGAAAAGCTCTCTAGTGACAGCTGCTGGACAGGTTGGAAATGGCAGGGTCTGGAACGACAGCACAGATTGAAGCCGAGGAAATGCCGCTGAAGCAATGTTTGGGGCTGGGGGCAGAAGATTAATGTAGGAGGGTGGGTCAGCAACACCCAGGATAAAATCATCCATGTCCACTGAAGATCTATGGTTCATTTGTGTTCGGCCACACATTAGTAGGCCATTAGCCTGATGTCACAGGAGAGAAACTGGGAACTATAGAGAGGTTTAAAGCAAAATGCTACATGATTTGCAGCCACATCTGGTGTTTTTACATTCAGTTTATCAAACATTTGTGGAGATATTTTACTGTACAGACCAAAGGACAGATCGAGCCTGTTGTAAACTGACATTGCCATGTCTATTGTCATATTGATGTTGTCCAATCACACACAAAAAGTCATAACACTTGTTTGTCAATTTGGATGATCATCTGCAGGGACTCAGTGTCAGTACTCTGAAATCATGTTGAACAAAATGATCAAACAGCTGAAGGGATTGTGTGGAGTGTGCAGTGTTCATTTAATGTCTTCACTTTATCTGATTTATGTTTGTTTGTTTGTTCGGTCTGGTCACGTTTGAGGCTAAAGCCTCATATCATAGCCATAGTCTGTGACATCACCCGTGAGTGACTACAGAGATGTTTGAAAGCCTGGACATCGATGTGCTCTTCACTGAAATATTCTAGTTTCAGAAGAGACACAATCAGGAAATGTGAAGCAAGACATCTCTTATAGCCTTTTAAGTCTTACAATGTTATTAGTGAAACAACTATTTTTAAAGTGTCAATAATAATGTGTGTTACGAGGCTCACAGTTCTACATCTGCAACCAATAAATGTTCTTATGTATGTTTGGGAGTAAAGGATTAATTACTAAATTTTGAAATTATTATATCTGTATGAACTAATCAATAAATTACTTATGGATATTATGGTAACTCTAAGTTTGTCTGTTCAGCTTTTCATAATTGTCTTTAATGCAATCTTGTTCTTTTTACTGAGTGAGGAGTGAGATTGTGATCATCCAGTTCAACCTGTCATCGAACAATGTGTACGATTGATGCCACCAAAATGATTATTCTTCTAATGTTGGTCATGTTCATATGAACTCCTTTATGTGAGCAAACAACTGGTGACACTTTCATGAACTCTTCCATGAGATTTAACTTTTGTCCTTATTAGACAGCATATTGACCACTAGCACCTTTTCCCACTCGTCCCGGCTGTGCTTTTTCAGCAACATAAAAGGAGCAAATCCTGGACATGAATCAAGGATTATAATCTCTATGTAAATGAAAGGACACACTTAGTGCAGCAGCATTTGATTTCAGGTCATTTTGACAAACAGAGCAGCAGCATTTTTAGACAGATGAACTGTTCCAAACAAACCTTTTAACAAAAGTTGTTTTATTCTCATGTTCTCGTGTAAATAAATTACAACACTGTCTTTTGTTACAAAAATAAAATGAAACCCAACCAGCAAGACAGACTAGGACTTATTAATGTTAGACTTAAAATGAAAATCTTTTTTTTTTCTTGCTGGAAATCGTAATGATCATAATGTGTCATCTTACAAATGTACCAAAAGCGTTAGTTTTCAGAGCTGAATCCTCATCCCCCGACTTTACAGCTGTGATCAGCTGACAAAACAAAAAGGTTGCAAACCACAGAAAGTCACAAACATCACAAAAATAAAGAGCAAGTTCAAGAATATTCATGCAACAGAAGTTGGGGCTGGGCAGTCTCTTTATCGTGAAAACTACCAGAGAAAGAGGGAAAACAAAAAACTCATTCCAGTGTGATGATACACATTATAAACTGATACTGAAGACGAAATCTGTCAGCTGTGACTGATACACTGGTATGTAGTCATAATTAAAAAAAGCAACTTACAAATGCTTAAAAAAACAAAATTCAGTGCAAAAGCACAGCTTCTCTTAACGTCTGTCAGTGTGATGGTCAGTCTTGACAAACATCAGCAGAAGGAAATACCAGAGAGTTAATTTTATCTTTATGTACTAGAGGAGTAATTGCTCTGAGTATGTGCTGTAGGTGATACATTGTCTGTCAGTGCTGGTTCTTCATTCCCTGTGGTTTGCCCAGTTTCTTATCCTGTTGCTGCGTCTGCTGCGTCTGCTGCTGCTGCTGGCCCCGACCAGGACCGGTCATTCCTCTGCCGCGGCCGCCAAACAGACCTACAGCGAGAAATAACAAGTGAGCAGGACGTGTATAAAAGGTATTATTACTTACAGTTTGCCACATTTTGTGAAAGACCAGTGAAGTCATGCAATGGAAGACAGGCAAGCGAACAAAATGCTGAAGTGCCAACAACAATTCAATTCAACAAATCGACACTATAATTCAAGAACTGAATCAACTTACAAACTTGCTAATGTTTACAGAGCAGCATAGAAAAAATCCTGACTGGAAACATCACAACTTGGAGTGAGGTGTGCATGGCCCAGAACATCACTGGTACTCATCCACCATGCATCAGTGATATCAATGAGGTACCTGTGCAGAGTTCAAAGGACACTACAAGCCACAGCCTGCCCACCCTGCTGCCGTCTGGCAAGCAACACAAAAGTATCTGCTGTCATACCATCAGACGACAGAGGAGCTTCTTTCCTCAGGCTGTGAGACTCCTCCATACTCCACCATAAATATTTTTATTTTTAAGACTTAGAAATTACTCATCCATTTATATAATATACAGATATTATATACAGTATATACATAATATTTTGCTTGTTACTGATGTGCCACTCTCCTACTTTCCAACCACAAAAAGTTACAAATTTTCTTCTGACAGTTTCTTTGTGATGCATATGCAAAGAAATGCTACAAAGACAGCCTGATAAACTAAGCCAGCTTGTGCGCGTTCAAAATACCTGCAGGAAATGAAACCTTGCTTAGTGACTTTTTCATAGCTTGTTAGATGAGTTTGACCTCTGCCTGCACTCTAACTTTTCCTTAGAACGGATGTTCCCAATGTGACTTCATCGCCTCAAAACAAGCAAGTAAATCATACCAGGACTAAGCAACAGCCAATGTTTGAGGGTTCCGGGAAGAAAACATTTTTCTTTAACATTTTCATGAGGATTTTATTGGCTAAATGTGGCTTTCACACAATCTTATCTTGTATGAAACTACTCTTCAATTTGAGAGTTTGAAATATGGATGTAGAAAAGGCGACAGACACCCACTCAGAGTGGAGATGCAGTTCAATAGGAAGTCCATCACTACTGTGATATAAAATAGCTCACATCTCCAACATCTCAGAAATTTCTTATATCTCTATCTCTCTATTATTTGTTCTGAAACCTTTAAATAATGATTCCTGGATTAATTACATAGCAGATAATTATTCAGCTGCAGTTACAAATCTCCAGAGTTACATGGTTTCCACCTTATATTGATGACAGAAATATAGGCATTTTAACATTTTATTTGCAAATGTTTTGTGCAAAAGCCTTGATGTTCCTAAGAGTATGTGGACGTTGATGATCAGAGAACTTTGGAAATGATGAAAATTTGCCAGTATTCATGTTAAGACAGCAGTCTACAGTCCATCTGATCAGCAAGGAGTGTTTCAGCTCACCTCGCCCTGGTCCTCCTCTTCCTTTGCCCTGCTGCTTGTTCTGCTGAGTGCCTCCACGCCCGCGGCCCTTTGACACCACCTCCTCCTTCACCATGTCGATGATCTCGTCTGGGATTCGCAGATACTTGATGGTGCTTCCTCTGATGTAGCACTCAGGCATCCTCCAGAACTTATCTCCATCCTGTTAGAAGGGACAGGAGGGAAGTCAAAATTATGAGGTTCTTTGCACAAGTACAAGTACTCACACAGTAACATACCATTTCAAAACCAGACCAAGTTCTCAACTAACTGCTGGATTATTAAGAAATCAATGAACAGAGGTGTAAGTGATCACTGTTGCAAATCCAATGTAAAAGGATGCTACTTTTCAACTGTTTTGATTATCAATACCTCTGGTCTGGACTTCAACATTTTGCAGACTCTGATTAATTAAGACAGCACATTAAAATTAAGTTTAAGTCAGAATAAAAATAATTGTTAGTTGCAGCCATAGCAGCATGCTCAGAAATAAAGTGTTCAGTTGTATTAAATGATGACACGGGAAATTAAGCACCGAGTGGCTGTATAAAACTAAGCAAAGTAAGTAGGTCAAAAAAGAAAAAACAAAAGTTCTGGACAAAGAAGAAACAAAGAAACACACACACACACAGAATCTTAAACATGTGTGCTATGCAGAGATTGTTAAAAGCCTCTGTGCTTACTGGCCGGTCTTTTCTTGCATGTTACATTTTCAGTAGCAGACTCTGCAGACAATACTGACACATATGACATACAGCTGAAGCCATGTGTTGGCACTGGGCTGTAGAGATGTCTCCTTTTCCTTTCTCACTGCTGGAAGCACTGTATGTAAAGTATTAGTGACTGCAGAGAAATGAGAGTAGAGCTTAGCTTTACCCTTGAGGTGCAGATGACTTCTCTCAAGTTGATGTTCATCCAGTTGTCACAGCTGACCAAGTGGCCGTTGTATGTCTCTCCATTCTTCAGCTCCACCAGCTGAGGAGAGAAAGAGCACAGCAAACAACCGGCTGCTTTAGAGGACTGACGACACAACGCAAGATGGAAGACAGAAGCTAGAGCTTAGTTTATCTAAATATATTGAACTAATTTAACCTGAAAATAAAATAGCCGGGTAGGAAACAGCAAGCGCAGCACCACATAGACCATGATACAATAGACAGTAGAGTGAGATGACAAAGGAAGCAGACAAACCTGAGTCACTGCTTACAGGTCGTTCTTAAACTCCAAAATGATTGGGTGACAGACTAAAAACAGTATAAATATTTACATGTACTACTCACAGACTAAGTTATTTGCATTACAGATTTTGACTGCTTTCAGTCTGTAAGCAATTTTTCACTGATCATTTTCTGATCTGTTATCTTGAAATACACTTTACTAACAACACTGAACGGTTTAACAGCTTAAGTATTAATCATTTAATGTAAATATAATGAACATTACAATACATCAAGTAGCTGCACATCTACAGTGCTACTGATAACACAAGCTCTTTGGCAGCAGAAATGATCTCCTCACCATAGGATGGTTCTGGGCAGTCTTCAGCAGAGATAGTGGAAGCTGCAAAATGAAGGAAAAATAGGTCACACGTAGAATTCACCTGCCATCAACATTATTTGGTTAAATTGGTAATCTTGACTGCCAGGACTACGTGTGAGAAACGGCATTATTAACATCCAAATTTCACCTTCATACCTACTATTCTAATGGTACGTATTTTCAAACATTTGAATTCCTTTTAGGTTTCTAGGATTATCCTTTGTAACGCCACTCACAGCGCCACGCTAACTATCCCTACTTGCCGCTATTCAAGGCAACGACAAGCTCCAAGTTTGAAGATGAATACGATGCACACGATACTTGTATCACCACTTAGGCACGGCAGACAAGTTTTCTGTAGCTGCATGCCAGGTCTGCGTGCATTTCAAAACAACACTGTGTGGCAAAGATGTTTAGTTTAGCTAAAACAGCTAACGCTAACTTAACTTAGCTAGCATAGCGAGCATCATTGTGACCAACGCTACAGTGCAGCTAACGCACTAAGCCGACGTGCTACCGAAAATCTAAGACAGCTGTCAGCGTTATCTCTGGGGAAAAAAAAAAAAAAGTAAAAAACGTACCATTGTGACAGTATCTCTTCTCGATTTTGTGTCACACTTGCTGTCTCGGCTCTTCACTGACACGATTCTTCTTCTGCGTCTTCGTCTTCTTCTTCTTCGTCACGAATTTTGCGGCGGATAACTATGGCTGCGTTATAAGATGCTGCCATCTACCGTCAACAACACTCATTATTTCTAAATAATATCCATCAGTAAAGACAATCTAAATAAATAAGGGAATACAGTATTTAATGAGGAAATAAATAATTACCACAATAAAACAAAAATAAAAAAGCTGAAAAATCTTGTACCATCATTTTTGCCAATTGCCCATTTATTTTTGAATTCATTTTTGGCAGCATTTGGATCTGGTTATTTATTTGCATATTTTCAATTTATTGTGCACTATACGTATTATTATTATTATTATTATTATTATTATTATTATTAT
>JBBMOE010000046.1:4111044-4167122 GCA_037975065.1 Chaetodon trifasciatus | reverse complement strand
TATTATTATTATTATTATTATTATTATTATTATTATTATTATTATTATGTCAATTTTGAGGCCTCATGACAAATCAGCGTCTTTTGCTGACGTAATCACGTTACTTCCTCAGTGGAGCGTACTGTGAGGAGGACCGGTTTTATTTGTGTCTGGCAGAAGGAGCCGTCAGCTGCGGAGTGTTTTGACTGACTTCACAGTCCTGATTCAGAACTAAAGACCGGAAAAAACAAAACACAAAAAAAAAGCAACGGGCCCTCAGTATTAGGACGTGAGATGGATAACAGTAAACGGACTGTGGTCGTTACAGGTTTGTCTTCTTTCTCCGGCTATTGTTGTCGTTTCTTGTCGACAGACTCCACAGCAGAGTGAAGTGGAGGAAAAGTTGTAGGGATGACAGCTGCTCTCACGTTAATGGCGTCGGGCTGTTCACTGCCTCTCACCGCCGCAGTAGCAGACAGCTGGAGGAAACGATTTGCTTGTAGTTGTAATAATAACAACAACAACATGTAAGTCGTATGAAGTTATTCCTGATTTTAGGTTACTGACAAGCGAGGTGAAATGATCTTTTTGTTGATGTCGTTTCCTGTCTGTCTTGAAAGGCCACACCAAACACTGTAAGGTAAAGTAAGGTTATTTAAGCAAAAATAAATATCCAACATCATTCACTAGAAATATGATGTCTGCAGATCTTGCAGTTATGCTGTTTTCAATGATAAAAATGTGGTCTTTAATCATTGATGCAATAGACGTTAGTTTATGGGTATTATTATGTATTATTATATAGTTATATGTTTTGCAGACATAACAAACGGCACGCAGATCAACAGTAAATGACAGAGAACATGCCTCTCACATCTATGAAATTGGTATTTTGTAGGACGTGTGTAGAGTGATCTAGGCTGGGCTCTTGTGGTAACAGTGAAAACAGCTTCAACTTTTCTATACAAGGGAAGAGTGCCTGAGTTTGTCTTCTTCATGGCTTTGTATTGTGTGTCACAACCTTTCTCCAGACATGGACCAGTCATTTCACAGAGCAAAATAACATGACAATCAATAACCAACCAGTGATTGTGTTCCAGTGTTGCTATCATATCACAACTGCAGTGTTGAACCTTTAAATCCGAGGAGGTTAGCAGAAGCAGTGGCTTGGTGTTTCCAGACACAAAGGGGTGCAGGAGCTCCCAGTCCCAGCTGATAGATGTGGAGATTGCCTGGGAACAGCGCCTTCACAATAGCGGCTGGCTGGCAGCTGCTGGCCCCTCACTCTGCTCCTTTTCAGCAGCCTGTCAGACAGACTGATCCCCCCTCCACCCAATCCCCAGGGACTCACTGACCCTTGGAAGGATGGTGGAAGGGGATCAGTTATAGATCCTTACATAAACAAGCCTGAGTGAATATCTATGGGCTGCTGTTGGGATGCATGGGCAGATTTTTAGTGCTAGATTGATTTTACTTCGGTAATTCAAGGAGCCTGCTGCTTCTGAAGACCGAAACCCAAAAACAATCAGTTTGAACTGCAAGTCAAGTGACACCATAAGCACTCATGTTCAATCCATAGCAACAACACAGAACACAAAGCAGGCCTTATTCATGCTCTATTACAACAGAAAGATTGCTAAAATCAAACAGCCTTTTGGAAACTGCAGTCACATATGTGCTTCTGCAAATGCATTTACATTTGCTTTTTTACATTTTTTTAATAATAGAGTGATCCCACCAGAGGTAACATTGCGTTCTGTCCACATTGGAAGAATAAACAGAACATGGTTTGATCATTTCTGTTTGTGAAAATACAATGTTTAGCCACTCTATGAAGAAACCGAACAGACTCCATAAATGCTAACATAATGTAACGCTATGTAGCAACCAAAATAACATGAGTGTTTTGCAGGTTTTGGGCCATTTGGAGAGCACACGGTCAACGCTAGCTGGGTAGCAGTACAGGTGTGTTTTACCCCTCTATTGATGTTTTAATGCCCATATTCATTTCCTGTACCGGTGGTGTTAACATAAATCAAACAGAAACCAGCATGAGGTTCATAGATTAAGATAAGGCTGTTATAATTGATATGTTTTAATTAGATACAATTTCAATTTCTTCAGTAAATATTTTCTGTCAACAAACAACTTCTAGCTCATGTTGACACTGTTCTTGTGGCGCTCACATGATGCTCTGATAGTTGCCGGCCAGCTTCCCACCCTGGTGAGGCTGTCTGGGGACGCTGCATGTGGGGGATGACACTGGTTGTCAGGGTGTCTAGACGGAGTTGATAGGGATATTAAAAGCAAACAAAAGGTCGCTTTGTGGCGGGGTCACAGACGTGGTCAAGCAAGCCTCTTTTCAATACAAGTGGGGGTCAGTGTCCAGGGATATTTGTCCTGCAGGGAGACAGGGGGAGGTGTTGGTCTACTGGCAGTGACTCTGACGCAGATTTGTCTTACTGACAATATGTGTGATTGGATCTTTTGTTTCATGCTTTTTTTGTACTTGTTTTATTTATGAATATGGTTGAGAATTGCAGTCAAATTTTCTCATTTTAAAATAATGTAGTTTTTGCTCTAGCACCTGAAGGCTGACAACAGGCAAACCTAAGAGAATGTTTTGCCCAAAGATTTGCTGTCAGTGGGCAGTGAATATAAGTGAAGAGGGAGCAAGCCGAAGAGAGCACTAAGCAGTGCTCATTCACTAAACTAATACACAGCTGCAGAAGTGGATTCAATTAAAGGTTGCTGTTGCTACTCCACAAAAAAAAGGAACATATTTAACAGTTTGGCGGACTGGTGTTTAATAACGTGTTTACTATGTAAACACAAAGGTCCATCTTACAGCTTTACTCATCGTAAAGGTTTTTTCTAATTTAGAAATGGTTGATTTTGGAGCTTGTCAGTGATGCGTGCTTTTTTATCAGACTCGCCTTAATTTCACCTTAATAAACTGTATTCAGCGAGATTTTAGTTCCCACTGAGACCACGTGCTCAAGCTATGCTAGACTTCATTAGTGTAACATGCTCAAGATAAAAGCATCTAACAAATGGCAAATGCTATTTTAAAATGCAAATAAGGGTTTTAGCTTTAATGTTTTTGTTTGTCCTGACAGGAACTGAAGAAGCTTGGACTGGGCGGTGAAGTGGACTTGCATGTGTCCGAGGTTCCTGTAGAGTATCAGACGGTCCAGAGTTTGGTTCCTTCATTATGGAAGCAGTATCGTCCACTGGTAAGGGGAGAACATGGTGTATTTATCCATATTATTCTGCTTTTTTACAGAAACTCATGTCTGCCTTAGTTTCAGGTTAGGTCTATTTGTACTGCCGCGGGTTTCAGTGTAAGTTCTAATTGGATCTGATAGACCCAAATAACCACAAAACTGTGCAACACATGCTGCATTTAGTTGAATTGTGTACAGTTATTCAAGTATGCAACCGAAATCTGGCTTGAGTGGAAAGCACAAGCTGGCACAAGCTCAAAATGAGGGCATTAAAAAGTTGACAGTTGACACGTCGGTTTCATATCGGCTTTGGTTTAGCATTTCTTGGGTTCAGATGTGTGTTTTGTGTAAAATACAAATGTGTTTCTGGTCCAGTTAAAACAATTATAGTTCATTTTTAGACACCTCAGGTTGAAACACGCACAGAAGCCACAGAGAGCTGCTTCAGATGGGATTCTGACTTGTGTTTTTATCGTTTCCTCTCTTTGCCAGTTGGTAGTTCATGTTGGAGTGTCAGGTATGGCCACCACTGTCACGCTGGAAAAGTGTGGCAGAAATCACGGCTACAAGGGCTTGGACAACAGCAGCTTCTGTCCTGATTCGCAGTGTTGCATTGTGGGAGGCCCGGACTGTATTGACTCAGTTATTGACATGGAATCAGTCTGCAAGAGAGTAATGGGCTCGGGGCTGGGAGTAGCTGTGTCCGTCTCCAAAGATGCTGGAAGGTAATTACTTTCTTTTTCTTTTTCAGTCACCTTTCCCCTCTGGATCACATGCTTCAACTCCTCATGGACTGACACATGAAAACACATTCACGTCACTCTGTTAAACACATGAATCAGCTATACACAGTGTTTAATCTCTGCATGGAGGCATGCATTTAGTTTGACTGGATGATAGACAGCTGAGGTGAAATGGTGTGCAGCAAAGTATGGACTAAAGGTAGCATTTGCTATGGGTTAATAGGAAGTCAGATCTCTTCAATCTTTGCAAATCATGCTGAACAGAAGAGTCATGGTAGCAAACTGCCTTGTTTCAATCCTGTTCTATTTTTTGTTTTTTCATTTTCCTGAATTCTGTTTTGTGATTCAGTCACATTTTGTCATCAGAAAGAGTGTCTAATTATGTGTTGGATTAATGCAATTTCAACAATTCAATAAGAAAATATTCTAAATTTAATTGATACCAATGAGTATAATTTATGTAACACAGCATTACACGATTTTTTACCAAACGGATCTTCTGCAGGACAGCCTCCATCTCAAACACACCGGGTCTGATGGTGGCTACTCTCACATCAGGCAATGCTCGTCCTTGTTAACGATGCTTGACTAGAAACAGGTGTAGCCTGACTCTGTGCATGCATCCACAAAGTCTTCAGTGCACTCACGTCTTGCATCTGCTGATGTGGTTCGGCACTTCTGAGAGTGTGTTGAAGTGATGAGCTCTTGCAAGCGCACCTTTTCTCAGAGGGCCTCTTTGGCCTGACTGTGTGTAATGCATTCAGGCCCTTCATTTGTTTGATGCTCTCTTTCCTGGCAGGTATCTCTGTGATTTCACCTACTACACGTCTCTGTACCTGAGCCACGGTCGCTCTGCCTTCATTCACGTGCCTCCTCTTGGAAAGCCTTACAGCGGGGAAGACCTTGGCCGCGCGCTGCAGGCCATCGTCCGGGAGATGCTGGAGCTTCTGGACCAGGCCGAGGAGAAAATCCACTGCCAGCAGCACTTCCACTAAGTGACCTCCAGATGCCAACCAGCCTCTCCAGCCTTCACCACACAAGAGAAAATTGCACTTAACCACAAGTAGCCAAACCTCTTTTTTTTTTTTTTAATTCTTGTCCTTACTTGGACAAATGAAAACTTTGGATCTTTTCAGTGTTTGTTTCTCTTGTCTTAGGCCTGATTCAGTTATGTTTTAATGTGAGAAGGTGAAATTGGGGTCTCTAGACAACCCTCCGTCACGCTGTGATATCAGTTTTTGTCCCACTTCCAAGGAACATAAAACATTGTGAATTTGCAGTTTGTGATACTGTCTGTGAAAAACTTTGTGTTCACTAAGAAAACACAGAAGCAAAGTGCAGCTCATATTTGTTCATATGCAGAGGGTCTGTAATGTGGCGTATTACAGCCTATTACTCCAAATGTGACTTCTATTCATGCACCTTATAGATTTAGGGTTATTGAAGTGGTTATAGAAGTCGCATTTGGGGAAACTGTGAAATTACTCTGATTTTTTTTCATTTCACTCAGTCATAGCATGTTTCAGTCAATGGGTATTTGCACCTCTATAACTGATTGGTGTACATGATACATTAAGGTTTAAGTAGAAATGTTTCTTAGTTAATTGTTTGCTGATTTCTGTTTCCTTTTAACTATTCTGACTGTGCTGTTTCACACCTTATGTCGTATTGTTTCTTGAGTCCTTTTTCTTTATAAGAAGTTGTAAATTTGCCTTCTTTTACAAAGGTTATTTAAATCAGGGAACGGGTTGGTTCCAGCTCATATTCCCCCAGTTTGTTGGCCCAGTTCTGACAGAAAACCCCCAAATCCACCCCACTGAGATCTGGCCCCAGGCTGTGCAATGTTATTTTACAGATCTCAAGTCCACTGATTTAGTTTTAGGTCTGTTAGAATTCTATTATGGCTGCACAATTCTTTGAGAAAATATTGAACAATGCAATTATTACGTCAATTCGATTGCATTAAACTGAGTTTCATGTTGTGAATGATAATTGTATATCCATTAATATTTTTCTTAAATAACAAATAGAGCTTTCTCCCTTGTTCATTTAATATAATGAGTTACTCACTATATTGTGGCAAGAAACTGACACTGCACAGGATTTCTGGGAAGTTATTTCTTTTTATTACTTTTTTATTACTGATTTTAGGCAGTAGTGTGTAAATATGCCTATTGGAACCTAACTTCACAAACTTTTTTTAATCTTAAACTGTGACCAAATTGCAGAATCCCAAGCTCGTTTTCCTGCAGTTGTGCGGCCCTTGTTGTTATTTCTTAATCAAAGCTTTCCGTTGTTCCCTTCATTGAATCAGATATAGCTGCTTATTTTATCTGAGGATTTGATTTGATGAAGTTGGACTCTCAGTTCAGTCAGAGTTGGGCCTGGACTTTTATTTCTGTAGCACTTTCTCTTTTTTTCATTTTTACTTAATCTGGAATATGGACAGCATTTTTAGCTATGTGAATGCTTGCATTTTGTATTTTTATTTTCAGTCACTTTAACATGAAATATGTAGCTTTCCAGAAATGCAAATATACATTTTTATCCCCCTGTAGTTATAATTATGTATGAGGTATGCTTTATAGGTAAGTAATGCTTTTTTTTTACTGAGCTTTGGTTTGTTCTGACCTGTTAAAACAAACTACAGCAGGCTCTGTCACTGTGTTTGTGATGGTGCCACTCCCAGGAGTAAATGTTCTGTTTTATGGCTTTTTTTTATTGCATTGTCTTCCGTTTCAGTGTGTACACCAGCATTTCCCTGCCAGCTATGTCATCAGGACAGCCCATGCTGCCTAGCACAGCTTCAGCTTTAGTCGGTTTTGGAAGAAATGTTTAACATTGACTGATCTATATTCTGTTTCAGCACCCTTTGTGTCAGCAGAAAAAACATTTATTTGTGGGAAACGCGGATATAGATTTAACCTGCCATAGCTAGTCTTAGGAAACTAACTGAGCACTGTGCTTGGCGTTGCAGCAGTAGTGGTCTAATGGCCTTTTGATTCATTTTTTTTCCCACCTGAGTCAAACAACTTGAATTTGAGTAAATGTCCATTATATTTAGCAGTGTATGTCATTTTGGTTGCTATTCAGTACCATGGTCTGTACCGCAGAGTAGCATCCCGGAGCACTGAGGTGAACAGACAACTTCTTCTGAGACCTAAATTTTGCCTTAGTATTTGTCTTTTGACTAGCATCTTGGTTGTGTGGTCTTAAAATCTCTCGTGGAGTATATTGAAATGATGGCCATGTTTTAGTTCTGAGTTTGTAATTACTGATCTTTTAACATGTGGCTTTGTGAGTGCTGAGAAGTGAAAGGGTCATGGAGGAGCTGCCCCTAAAATGTCTGCTCATAAAAGTGAAAAGCCTCAAGTTTACATATGAGGTGACCTCTGACCCTGACTCTTTCCTGTGCCTTGCTGTTGTTTATGTGTGTTTATGAAAAGGCCTTAGAAATGCTCAATGGGTCAGTTCAAAGATATATTACTGATGCTGTCCAGTCAGATGTGTGGCTACCTCAACAATACTTTTTTTTATCCTAGTGTGTGCTCTGTTGTACAATAACAGTATGGTTCTTTGATTTATTGTGAGTTTAGGGAGAATCTTCTGAGGTCTTCTGCTTCTGACATTGACAAAGCACTGTTACAACAAGTAATCTTGGCTTTGTAAAAGGAAAGGCTTTGAAATAAAGAGAATTAAAGGATTACAGGTCGCATCTTTGTATTTATTATTACAGCTCTGTATTTTTTCCACTACTTTTGAACTGTAAGACACAAATGAATTGTGCTAATGCAAAGTTGGAAACCTGCATAAAAGGCCTATCAAAGATCATAGATGTTACTATGAAGAACCTGTGTGTCGTAAATGATTTTTCTGAAATCTGCACTCATGGTTAAGGTCATAAAACATGTCCCAACTCCATGCATGTACAGTATGTACCCATCTGCCTCCAAGTTACCATTACGTACAGTCACACAGCAGACTACTTATGTCACTTCTATGCTTGAATAGTATTTTGGCTTTTGGTGTTCATTTTTGTCAGTGTGTGGTAATTTAATTTGAAAACAGCCTCTTAATGAATATATATCTTGTAACACAATGTAAAGCTCTTAAACCTAGATTTTGACACACGATCCCCACAGAGTCTTGAGATTAAGTTATAAAGCAGGCCCTGCCTTAGTTGATACTTTAGTGGCACAAAGTCATTAAATAATTCTTAGTTAATTACATTACCAAAAACCCAGTGACACCCACTTTTGTGCCCCGAGGCCCATTTTGCCTGGTTGTAATCCAGCTTTATGATAAGTACATTCAGAAAACATGGCTGGATTTACTTTAGTGTGAAATGTGGACACACATACAGGCTTGGTGATAGCAATATTGTTATTCTTAAAATTCAGCTCTCAGTGAATGCTTCAGAAACACACAATTTGTATCTCGACCGTAAAAATACCTCATGAAGGTGCACAGGCTAATAGGCTATAGAGCATCTTTATTGTGGGGATTAAAATATTTGGTCTAAATAAATATCTATTTTCAAGGAGGGGAATATCTGCAACAGTCTGCCAGCGTTATTTTCCTATTTTTCATGCAGCGATCCACGCTTCTGTTTTGATACCCAGAAATAAGATCAGAGTGGGAACTCTTTCCATTGATTAGCTGTCTCTGCTATACGGCCTGCGTGTGTGGACGTCACACGTTTAGCAGCGCATGGAAGTTCGTCATCGTCGCTTTTGGACCTGCTGGAGCTTTAGAGGTTCTGGTCGGTTCCATTTTTGTTTGGGTTCAAATTGAGACCCTCGGCGTTGGCCTCCGAATCAGTTGTCGATAAACGAGTATCGTGAGGATTTTGTTCATCTTTAGACTAACACCGGAAACCGCTCAGTAAAGCGAAAGTTGAGAGTCGAGATGAGTGTGGAGGCGTACGGGCCGAGCTCCCAGACCCTCACCTTCCTGGACACCGAGGAAGCGGAGTTGCTCGGAGCGGACACACAGGGCTCCGAATACGACTTCACCGACTTTACCCTTCCCAGCCAGACGCAAACTCAAGGCCAGACCCAGAGCCAGCTGGACAACCAGGTCTGATGCTCTCAATTTTACAGGAAGGCACAATAAAGCGCGGTTTACAGTCGTTAGCAGCAGTTAGCAAGCTGACCCAACGTTGCGTGCTAGCCCGCTATTATTGGATCTAGCCTAACCTAGCTTTACGTGAGCTAGCTGTTAGCTCGCTGCTAGCTAGCCAGCTCATTAACTAAACTCCCAAAGTGATATTAGTTGTCTTAGCAGGTTTGTTTTGAACTGTTCAAAGCCAACCAGACGCATGTGTATAACTTCAGTGGGCAAATGTCAGAATGAAGACCATTGACAGTCTGCCACCTTCCATTTAACTGGCTTTTCCGCGCTGTGTCCCCTAGCCGTTAGCTGCTAATCGTTAGCATCCAGTTTGTTTGGTAAAGCTTGTGTTGTGCTGCAGGTAAATGGTCCTGATGAAGGTCTTCACAACGGTGGAGTGGATGACTCCGTGGCTAAAGCCAGCCAGCTGTTGGCTGAGCTCAACTTTGAGGAGGATGAAGAAGACACATATTACACCAAAGACCTGCCCGTGCACGCGTGCAGGTACACTGACAGGAGCCACAGCATGTCAGGCTGTCAGTTCACTGTTGATCACGGAGGATGTAATTACAGTACATTAGTGGGATTTTATTTAATTATTTATTTATTTGTTTGTTTGTGTATGGTGATTACACAATGCCCTATTAATAATGATTATTTTTGTGTCATCCATGCTGTTGCCTACCCCACACAGGCCATAAAGACCCCAAAAGTCATTTATATTCATTATCCTGACTATCAGTTACAACTTTTCCAATAAGTGCAGTATACTGTTAGTTTACTAGTTGTACACCTTCAAAATTTATGCATATGCCTATGGAAACTCAACACACCAGTATACCACTGGAAGCACAATACTTGTGCAGATTCTATTTATCTTAAGTCACTGAACATCCAAAACTTGAATTACTGCTGGGAAAATATCAGGTTTTTGCATTTGACCTTCAGTAATTTAGCTAGAAGTAAGAGTCCTGCATGTATTGAGAGGGCATGATCCCATGAAATTTCAGTTTACTGTTGAATTGCGCAAAATTATATATATTAAAGGTTAGATACAATTTGCTAACCCCTCTGACACTTAATATCGTTTGTGCTTCCTCTGTAATTCAGATGGTTGCCAGTTTAGCATGGCTGTACTTTTGGCAAGAAAAGGTCCTGTACTCACTCTGTCTAAATACTGCAGTAATTCAGATGCTGTTTTTGATACCTCATTGTTTTCCAGTTACTGTGGTATCCATGATCCAGCGTGTGTGGTGTACTGCAATACCAGCAAGAAGTGGTTCTGTAATGGACGTGGCAACACATCTGGCAGGTGTGTAGTCTACACATCCTCACCTTATTACCTCACATAGAAGCCTCAGAACATAACTCCACTCCGGTAGACCAATAAATGCAAACACCCCATTTAAAACATTATATAATAATCAAAACAACAAACACTGCACTAAATGTGGGTTATTCTGCTATTAAATTTTCAAAATGTTTGTCATTAAGTATTGCCAGTGATCACCCACATCTCAATCAGTCAGACTTCTGTCATACAGATGATGATGAATGTGTGTGAAGAGAGAACTAGACCTTTTCATTGGAGTTGCATTGGTAGGAAACAGTGTGCATCCAAGTTTATGTCCTGTCAGCTTTTGACATTAAAAAGCAATGCAATAGGAAGTAAACATTTGTTTGAAACTGAAGTTGTCTGTAATGTCTGTCCTGTTTTGTGCTCTGAGTCAATATGTGTTATAGTGCAATTAATGAATAGATTTTTGCAGCAGTGCTACCTGAAAAATGTGATGAGATCAAAATGCTTATGATTATTTTTTCAATCCTTGGACTCGTCTTCTCTGACTTCCAGTCACATTGTGAATCACTTGGTGAGAGCCAAATGCAAAGAGGTGACACTGCATAAAGATGGGCCGCTGGGCGAGACGGTACTGGAGTGTTACAACTGCGGCTGTCGCAATGTCTTCCTCCTGGGCTTTATCCCGGCCAAGGCAGATTCTGTGGTGGTGCTACTTTGCAGGTAAGTGCCAGCAGGGCAGCGCCTTGAACATAGGCAGACTCGAGTAGGAATCCAGTATGCTCTGTTGAGAGTGTCCTTGGGGACTGCATGGGACTTCTGCATGTGTCAGGGATTATAAGATACTCTGAAACACAGCTGAAAGCCAAATATGCAAATACTTGCATACAGGAAGTTTGTCATGGGGTTTGTTTCTTATCAGTTGTTCAGTTCTCAGCCTTTTATGGCAGATGACTTGTCATACATCCTGAGGCTCAGGAAACTGATGTAGAGTCTCTGAAATGCCTGCAAAGTTATCCAGATCAAAGCTTGTGGCAACAAAACAAAAAAATTCCCTTGTTATCAATAGACAGTCAAAACTTTGACAGATTTATGAAGGCAGGTAAATGAATGTAACCTGAATAACCATTTATATTTAAACATAATGCAAGTGCTCTTCCAAAACTCCTGTATTGTATATAATCTCAATTAAAATGACATTAAACATGACAAAATAACCAAATATGGTTAAATATTATATATGTTTTCATGGTGCAAGGTGAATATTATTTGAGCCTGGTATATTCTCCTAAAATGGGACTTTTTCTGTCACACAGAAGTGAATCGTCAGCTGTTTAGTCAGCAGGTGTTGCTTAGGGAAAACCCTGCTCATTTCCCCAGTGATCTCTGCTTTGGCAGTTAATTTAACCATTTTTATGGTCACATGTACATACTGCAAGAAGAACTGTGAGAAATCAACTTAAGAGGGAACTTAAATAACTGTTTTACATTCTCTGCAATAGCTTGTTTACTGTGGAAGTCCACACATAGGCTAAGTGTCTGTCTGTCTGAACCTCGTATCTTCATGCAGGCAGCCCTGTGCTAGCCAGAGTAGCCTGAAGGACATCAACTGGGACAGCTCGCAGTGGCAGCCACTGATCCAGGACCGCTGCTTTCTGTCCTGGCTGGTGAAGATCCCATCAGAACAGGAGCAGCTTCGGGCACGTCAGATCACCGCCCAGCAGATCAACAAGTTGGAGGAGCTCTGGAAGGTATGCAGTTGACAGGCTGGGAGGCTTTTTCTTCAGGGTTACATGTTTAGATCAATGTTGTGACCAGAAAGTTGTAACCTTTAAGCGGCAAGCACATGCTGAAGATTTTTAAATGACATCTGCTCACAGGGATTGGTATCCACCTGTGGCAGAACAGTTTTTTTAAAAAGCATCTGTCACTATTTGTGCAAATAAGGAATAAGTTTTTGATATGATTTGTGATGCACTTTGTGTTGACCGTTGCTTTGACGTTGCTTCCTCCTAGGACAACCCCAGCGCCACCCTGGAAGACCTGGAGAAACCAGGAGTGGATGAGGAGCCCCAGCATGTGCTGCTGCGCTATGAGGATGCCTACCAGTACCAAAATATTTTTGGCCCTTTGGTCAAACTGGAGGCTGACTATGACAAGAAGCTCAAGGAGTCCCAGGTACCTGAACGTCACCGCTAAGACGGAAACTTTGTGACTCAGACACTTGAATGTCCATGGTCATTTATACGTAGATCAGTTTTCATGTGACGTAAAAACTTGCTGGGAGATCCAGTAATGCATTATATACTTTCATATTGTGTATATTGAGGACTTTGTTATGCTTCAGTCACACTGGACATGGCCATGGTGCTCTTCCCCTCCTGCTGCTGTGATCCAGGCCACATTAAGACATGTTTTTGGTGCGAGGCATCTTGCCTCTGTTTGTACTTTTTTTAAATGGCATCTCTAGGGTTACAGGACTAATGTCACAGTGATGTGACCTTATACAATACCTTTTATTGGTTGATTTTATGTTTATATGTTTTTTTTCTATTTTCCTTTTGCAGACACAAGACAATATAACAGTCAGGTGGGACCTGGGGCTGAATAAAAAGCGGATTGCCTATTTCACGCTGCCCAAGACGGATTCAGGTGGTAATTCTCTGAGCTTGACTTCCTCCCAGTGGTTCTGTGGTGCTGATAGAACCCCTCCCCACCCCCCTTCAGTTCTCAGAATTGCACGCAACCTCCCCCAACCCTGCATCTTTTGGTGGCATGTGTGCTTGGTGTTGTTTTTGCCTTGTTTTTGTAGTGGGGTTATGTGCCATTTTGTACGTGCACGGTACTGTATCATGTGGTTTGTGAATAAAATCCATCCACTTTAGTTTACTAGTGGGTTGTTTTTAGCATAGAAAAAGTTCTAACTCATGTTCTGATATCAATCCCAGATATGCGGCTGATGCAAGGTGACGAGATCTGTTTGCGTTACAAGGGAGATCTGGCCCCACTGTGGAAAGGCATCGGCCATGTCATCAAAGTCCCTGACAGTATCCTTCACATTGTTTGCAATTGCATATGCATCATTCATTGCGTTACAGTGTCTCCAAGTCTGGCTGATTACACTGGCTTAGACAATGTAGGCCCACCCACTGCTCCCTACTAGAAAAAATTTGAGGATAATGCCGGATTTCCTTAACCGCCTGTTTTTAAAGACTATGGGGATGAAATTGCCATTGAGTTGCGGAGCAGTGTTGGAGCACCTGTGGAAATCCCCCACAACTTCCAGGTGGACTTTGTGTGGAAGTCCACTTCCTTTGACAGGTGGGTTGAAATTGTACACCCCTTAATTCTGAAAGTGATGGGAACATTTCATTTTACTGCTTTTAAGTCTCCATATTAACCCACAGTGCACAGAACTAAATGTGCAGTGTTTACAGGAGGTCATTTTGTGTAAAACTACAATGTTTGTCATTTGTAAAGTAAAAATTTTGGTGCGAAGTCACTGACACAAATGATACATAAAATTGATTATGGCTCATGTTTATATGTATATGTATATGTGATGCTGCAGGATGCAGAGCGCCCTGAAGACGTTTGCAGTGGATGAGACCTCCGTGTCTGGCTACATTTACCACAAACTGCTGGGCCACGAGGTCGAGGATGTCACCATTAAGTGCCAGCTGCCAAAGCGTTTCACTGCCCAGGGCCTGCCTGACCTCAATCACTCACAGGTCAGACCTCACTGTGATTCTTCTTATTGTTTTTGTCATTCATTTTCCTCTTTCCCCTTAATGTCACTGCAGGACTTTATCCTTATGAGTTGAGTTGTCTTATGTACTGTGATTTATCACATACATCAGTGCATCAATGTACGTCAGCTGTTTTTAATAGATTTGAAAAACAAAGGATGCATGTTATTTCCTTTAAGTAAGGCAAGCCGTTTTTTAAGTGAGCCAAACGTTTAGTTTGTGTTGCTTTTAATGTGGGATTTGGATCTCATATTGTCATTATAGCAATTGGTTTTGAAAATGATTTGATGTGTGTATTTGCTACAGTTTACCCCAGCTGTGTTTCTTTGTTATTTTCATGTGCAGGTGTACGCTGTGAAGACTGTGCTGCAGAGGCCTCTCAGTCTGATCCAGGGTCCTCCTGGCACTGGGAAGACTGTCACTTCTGCCACTATTGTCTATCACCTTTCCCGACAAGGCAATGGGTAAGACCCAAAGACTTTTCTAGTTAGCATACATAAAAGAAAACTGTAATGTGTGTTATAAGTTTTGTTTCTCCAGCAGCTGTATTTTACATAACTGTTCCTGTCCTAACTCTCTCTCTGGTGTGTATGTGTGCACATTTGCAGGCCAGTTCTGGTGTGTGCTCCCAGTAACATTGCTGTAGATCAGTTGACTGAGAAGATTGACAAGACTGGACTGAAAGTGGTGAGGCTGTGTGCCAAGAGCCGGGAGGCCATCGAGTCCCCAGTATCCTTCCTGGCTCTGCACAACCAGATCAGCAACATGGACAGGTCAGTGGCATGTAGGGAAATTGATTCTGCATTCAAAAGTAATTGATACTTGATTGCTGCTTTGTACGCACGCCCATTAAAGTAATTGGCCACCCACCAGTGGTTTTGGTACTTTGTTATTTTTCACACCTCCATTTTCTTCCTCTTCACCAAGTTCTCTCACTCTTACTCACTCTCCTCTCAACATTCCTGCTACTTTTGTAGTACATTGTGGAAGTGACAGGAGGCCAGGTGCAGAGCAGAATGAGGTTAAGCATAACAAATGTTTATGCAAACAAGTGCAACCAAATTTGTAAAATGGGTGACAGCATTCCCTGTTGGCTGGAATATTAAGTATCTGAGAATATTGAGTCCTGGTTTCTGTTTGAATCTGAACCTGAAATCTTGCAAACGCAAGCAAATGTCTCGTAATGTAAGGAGACTGCCACCACTTGATGAATGTACTTCAGAGTCTCTAGATCAGATGTTTTCGAGAGCCATGGGGCAAAGATTCTGCGTGAGATGAGAGGGGCAGGTGCATACTGGTGGAACTATAACTAACTAGTACGTGTTCTCTGTAGTCACCCTGATATGTCTTTGTCTCCAAAGCATGCCAGAGCTTCAGAAACTACAGCAGCTGAAGGATGAGACTGGTGAGCTGTCGTCTGCTGATGAGAAACGTTACAGGGCTTTGAAACGCACTGCTGAGAGGGAGCTGCTCATGGTGAGGAGAAGTTTCAGAGTGTAAAACAAAAATAGCTCAAGGTCGATACCCAAGAGTTTTTACAGTAAACTATTTGCATACTGAGTGTTGTGATAACCAGGAAGCTTGTTGCTTATCTAGATTTTGATTTCTTTTGGTCTTGTTCTCATTGGTTGAAATACTTTGTAGAGAAGAGACCTATGTTTGTAACCAGGATGATAATTTGTCGTCATAATCACAGTACAAGACCCCCTTGTTTTTCATTGTTGCTTGACCTTTTTTCCATGTGAGGATTGTAAATTGTGTTTCTATCTTTATCTATTTTTTTTGTCCAGAATGCTGATGTTATCTGTTGTACCTGCGTTGGGGCTGGTGATCCTCGTCTGGCCAAGATGCAGTTCCGCTCCATCCTGATTGATGAGAGCACCCAGGCCACTGAGCCAGAGTGCATGGTGCCTGTGGTGCTGGGAGCCAAACAGGTACACAAACATGCATACATACATTCAGCTAAATAGCAACTATCTCCAGCCCTGCAGCTGGAAATATACTATGTAATAAAACAATGTTGCCCAGCACTAATGTGAACCCCCAAAAAGGTTTGATTCTTGTCTCATTATGTTGTGCAGTGAGTGAAAACAAATTTTGACAAAGAACTTGAATACTTTCAATTGAAATCATTGCACTGATGAAGCAACAGAAAATTGAGAATAATAGCATGTAAATAAGAACATAAAAAACTGTGCTACTGTCAACATTTACTGGAATTTGTTATCAACGTGTCAAGGAAGTTGTTTGGCTTAACTATATGAATTATGTGTGTTGGCAAAATTATTTGTTTTGAACATCCAACAACAATAACTTCTTACATTATGCAGTTATATTAACCCAATTACTCATCTTCCTCCTCCCAGCTCATTCTTGTGGGTGATCACTGCCAGTTGGGGCCTGTGGTAATGTGTAAGAAGGCAGCCAAGGCAGGTCTGTCCCAGTCCCTGTTTGAACGCTTGGTGGTTCTAGGGATCCGGCCAATCCGCCTGCAGGTCCAGTACCGCATGCACCCGGCTCTCAGTGCCTTCCCCTCCAACATCTTCTATGAGGGCTCCCTTCAGAATGGCGTCACTGCAGGTTTGTAGCAGTTCATTATATGGTTTGATGGAGGGAGAAATTGATTTTCACTGGAGCTGGTACATTAGCGGGTAAAAGGATCTACAAAGTGCTTTCAAGACTGTAAGTATAATGAAGTCTTGTTGTTCTCCCCAGCTGACCGCATCAAGAAAGGCTTTGACTTCCAGTGGCCTCAGCCGGACAAGCCCATGTTCTTCTATGTGACTCAGGGTCAGGAGGAGATTGCAAGCTCTGGAACCTCCTACCTTAACCGGTAACATCACAGAATGTCCTTCATTACTTTGTGTAATTTACCTCAACACTCTAAATAATACACAAAGCATCAATTCAGTGGTTGGGAAAGGTTAAGCTCACACTAGGGGGTGCCCTCCCACAGCCTTCACATTAACACTAGCGCGGCAGGTTGAAATAGTTGTTTTATATTAATGGCAGAGAAAGCCATCCCCCTGTCCATCCCAGTCAACAGGAATGCCAGGGTGACATTCATAAAACACTGAAAGGGGGTAGGCTTCCGGTTTGACCACCACCTTGAATGGCTGTGCCGTGAGAGGGCTCCCGTAATGACATGAGCAATTAGTGATTTAACCCCGTTTAAACGATGTAAACAAATAAATAACTGTGAAACAAGAAACGGGGGAGAGAAGTAGACTACAACCTGCACCGACAAAGAGTGAGTGAACCAAGAGACTAGAGAGAAATTTGTGCGCTAGCATTAGCGGCTCAAGCTAATACGCAAAGCTAAATAAGTCAACAGTAATTCGTGAAACTAAATTACCAGCCATGGCCAACTACGAAGTTATCCTACAAGAACTCAGGGATTTTCGACGAGAAAATAAGGAGCAACTAGAAAGCCTTAAGGAAGAGCTGACCAAAGTGAATAATAAACTGGAAGAAGCCGAGGAGAGGATTGAAAAGACCGAGGAGAGAATTCAAAACATGGAGGAAACTACGACCAAACTTGTACAGCTACACATACAACTGGAGGAGAAGATGATGGATATGGAGAGTTGCTGTAGAAGAGAGAATATCAGAATCTACGGTGTTCCAGAATCATCCCAACAAGACTCTCCATCAATGTGCGCTTTTGTTGAGACACTACTGCGTGAGGGCTTAGAGTTGGACGGTGTGGACATTAACATTGAACGAGCCCACCGCTCTCCGGGTCCCCCACCCCCGAACGAGGCTCCAGCGCACTCTATCGTGGTCAAGTTCCTGAGCTTCAGGATTAAAGAGCAGATACTCCAAAAAGCATGGCAAAAGAGAGGATTTACTTGGAAGGGTAAACACATAACCCTGGACAATGATTATGCCCCTCTCATCCTTAAGAAACGAAGAGAATGCGCAGAAGTGCGCAAGATTTTGAAAGAAAATCAAATACCGTTTCAAACCCTCTACCCAGCCAAACTGAAAGTGAAATTCACGGACGGAAACAAGACCTACATCAGCGCGGCAGAGGCGACTGAGGATATGTCCAGAAGAGGCTACGCTGTCAAGGTCATCAAGCTACCCGAAACAATCCGGGAGCAACTTAAGCAACTAACCTGGACCAGAGTGATCAGAGGAGGAGGCAGCAGCGCAGTGAACCTGAGACAAGATCCAGGCTACAAGGAAAAGCTCCGTGCTTTCAGGAGAACTGCAGCTACTCCCTCAGGAAATTAAGGTTTTACTTTGACCAAGTTAAGAATTCTATACATGTCTTATCTGTGACATAACAATATTACTGATATATTTCTGGGTGCAAACGTTTAAGAAAAGCATGGTCCTGGGAGATCACATTTCACAGCAGAGCCCCAGCCACTAGGGCCCCCTTCATTGTACTGATGTGGAAGCTGCCTTTAGAGGCTCTGCAGGGTCTGTTTAATAGACCCCAACCTTGGGAGTTCACATTGTTTATAGTTACTTTTGTGTTAGGTTCAGTGTTTACCATGGGGAGTGAGGTACCAGTCCATACACACAATGCAGCTAAAGGTATAACATAAATGCACGACAAACATGTAAAATTGGTAACAATTAATATCAATGGCTTACATAATCCAGTCAAAAGATGGAAAACCCTATCTAAACTCAAAAGAGATAAAGCACAAATTGCTATGATGCAAGAAATGCATCTTTCAGATGAAGAACACTCCAAATTGAATAAAATGGGCTTTAAACATGAATTTTATTCCTCTCACAGTTCAGGATGGCGTAGAGGAGTGGCAATTCTGATAACTGGGGCCCTGAATTATGAACATCTATCTGAATACATGGACAAAGAAGGCAGATACATTATGATAACGGGTAGGATCAAAGGTACTCTTACAACCTTACTAAACATGTATGTCCCCCCTGGCAGCGACTGGTCCTTTTATAAACATATATTAGAAATAATGACAACCAAAACTCAAGGAACCCTAATATGTGGTGGAGATTTTAATATTATACTGAATGCAAAATTAGATTCTTCAAATGGGAAAGGTGACTCGAGAAATATAGGAAAAAAGATGACACATTATATGGAAGATATCGGTGTCCTCGATGTATGGAGAGACATTTATCCAACCAAAAGGGAATATACTCACTATTCTCACGCCCATAATGTCTACTCCCATTTGGATTATGTATTCATGTTCAAAAATGATTTGTTCAGGATACAAAATTGTGAAATTGGGCCTTGCACAGTTTCTGACCATAACCTTGTTTATGTGCAAGTTCTTCTTGCAAAGAATAAAAGATCCACTCTTTGGAGGTTAAACACAAATATCTTAAATTATCCAAAAACTAAAGAAAGCTTGAGAGTGGCAATCAAAGAGTATTTTGAACTCAACGACAATGACGAAGTCAGCCCAGGAATAATTTGGGACGCATGTAAGGCAGTAATTAGGGGGAAAATAATAAGTATCTCTTCCCATCAAAAAAAGGCCAACCTTCACAAAATGGTCAGCCTAGAAGAGAAACTATCGAAACTGCAACAGGAACATTCTAAAGAAAAAAAACAATGGAAGAAAAAAACAGATGAACTTAATACAATGGATGTACAAAAAAATCTAATCTTTACTAAACAACAGTATTATGAAGCAGGTGGGAGATCCTTAAAACTTCTCTCATATAAACTTAGGAAACAACAGGCTGAGAGAACCATTTAGAAAATTAAGAACCCCTTTAATAATAAAATTGAAAATGAACAAGACAAAATTAAACAGTGTTTTCAGAATTACTACCTAAAGCTTTATTCTCAAGCCCGTGTGGATAATGATCAGGACATAGATGCCTTTCTCTCTTAGCTAAACCTACCAACATTGACAGATGAGCAAAATAATAGACTTCTTTCACCAGTAACTGAAGAGGAAATTCACCTGGCAGTTAAAAAACTGAAAAAAGGAAAGATGGCAGGAACAGATGGATTTAGCCCCGAATGGTACAAAATAATGGACAGTTGCCTAACCCCAATTTTATTGAAGACTTTCAATTCGGTGATGCAAAAGAAAATGGTCCCTCCTTCATGGAGCGAAGCAATAATTTCCATCATCCCGTAGGAAGGAAAAGACAGACTAGAATGTAGTAATTATCGCCCAATTAGTGTACTAATATTGATTACAAACTGTTTGCATCTATTATATCAAGGAGACTGGAAATCATTTTACCACTTTTGCCACATAAGGACCAGACAGGATTGATTGAACATATTATATGAAAGAAAAATGGGAAAGAGAAGGGAGCTTTACAATAACTGAGGAAGACTGGGAGCACATCTGTGAAATCCAGTGGGTCTCAACTGGGTCAAATATGTGGCGTGAATTTTGTTGGAAGGAGCTAACCATTTCCATGTTTTCTGAAACTGTCAAATTATTCAAGGGCATTGGGTTGAGAATCATCATCATGTACAGAATGTGTTCTCAATTGTTTTCCCCTTTCTATTTGAAACTGTGTACCTCGGTAACGTAATACTAGACGGCCCTAGCAATGGAGACAAGAAACTGCTTTATAATCTTTTAGCAGCAAGCAAAAAGGCCATTACCAGAAGATGGCTCAAGCCTGAGCAACCAAGAAATGAGGACTGGATCAACATTACACAAGAAATCTACAAAATAGAAAAAGTGACTTTTCAACTAAAATTGCCAACAAACTCATCTTATAAAACTTGGTCAAAATGGACAGAATATGTCAAGCCTATAATATCTGATTTTATGTAAAATTGTTGTTTAACTAACGATGACTGCTGCGAACGATGATGCTATGTGAAAAAGATGATGCTGTGTGGTAAAGGTACCCCCACCCCAACTGTTCCTGTTCTTTGTTCTGTATAAAATGTAAAAAATCCTCAATAAAAAGTAAATTAAAAAAAAAAACACTGAAAAGGGATTTCCTTTAAATCAGGCTCATAATTCTTAAAAATAATCAAGTGGACCTCCTCGGGGAGTCATTTTAAACTGTGTGTGCAAACTTAATTTTGAAGCCACCATTAGTCTCCACCCATTAACTTCAGATGTAACTTTCCCAGTACTGAGCAGTACAGTACTTAACTGATGCTGATGTCTTTAAGGACGGAGGCTGCCAACGTAGAGAAGATCACCACCAGGCTGCTGAAGGCCGGGGCCAAACCTGACCAGATCGGCATCATCACCCCATACGAGGGTCAGCGCTCCTACCTGGTCCAGTACATGCAGTTCAGTGGCTCCCTGCACACCAAACTCTATCAGGTAACTCACAGATGTATACAGAGATGTAGCTTAATTTCATCTTTGGCATGACTTTTTCAATTGATTATTTTAAGCTCAAGTACATTTTAAATCTCAGTTATCATTACTGAGGTTAGTCTCTGGAATTGTACAAAATCTGCTCCTCCTTTTCATACTATGTAACCTCCCCCTCATCCTGCTCTTGTCCTGTCCCATTGCAGCAAGTGGAAATTGCCAGTGTAGACGCCTTCCAGGGCAGAGAGAAGGACTTCATCATCCTGTCTTGCGTTCGTGCCAATGAGCACCAGGGCATCGGCTTCCTGAATGACCCCCGTCGCTTGAACGTGGCACTAACCAGAGCAAAGTAAAAACCTCAGTACAACTGTTAAGACATCACAGTGGATAGAAATCAGATACAGTTGACAGCTAAACAGCTTTTTAACTTTTCATGGTGACATGTTGTTAAGTGAACTGGATTTAGATGAGACATGCCCTCTATTAATTCTATGTAGGTGCATGTAGTGGGACTATTCAGACCGATGAACAATGCTGTCATTGCAATTGATTCTACAACAAAGTGATTTCAATACAGAATTTCCACCCCGTCCCTGAGCAGCAGTTTTGTGTGTGTTGTGAATTAAGGTACGGTGTGATCATTGTGGGGAACCCCAAGGCCCTCTCCAAGCAGCCGCTGTGGAACAACCTGCTGAATAACTACAAGGAGCAGAAAGTCCTCGTGGAGGGACCCCTCAACAACCTGAGGGAGAGTCTCATGCAGTTCAGCAAGCCCCGCAAACTGGTCAACACCATCAACCCTGTGAGTAGATCATATAACAAATGATGTGCAAAACTGCCAAAACTTCACTGGTTTGGTGTTCTCAGGTGTGAATATTTGCTTGCTTTCTTTGTGCTCTGAGAGTAAATTGAATGTTTTTGTGTTTCGGACAAGCAGCAGTATGCAACTGTGCACAAATGTGATGGTCTGGTCTTTTCCAGGGGGGACGTTTTATGAGCACTGCAATGTACGATGCCCGTGAGGCCCTCATCCCTGGCTCTGCCTATGACCGCAGCAGTGCTGGTATTTATTTCATATGTATTTTAAATCTTATGGTATGACTCAGGATAATAACCTTTGACAAACCTTTTTCTTTTTTTACCATCTAGGCTACATTACAGTTCAGCAAAACAAAAAACTAGATAAAACCTTGAGCCTTTTTCTGTGTTGTCTTTCAGCTGGACGTCCATCTAACATGTACTTTCAAACTCATGACCAAATTGGAATGATTGGGGCAGGCCCTGGTCACATGGCCGCAATGAATATTCCCATACCTTTCAACCTGGTGATGCCACCAATGCCTCCGCCCAATTACCTGGGTCAGACCAACGGCCCTGCTGCAGGTACAGTACAGAACTGAGATCTCACACCCTGCAAGAGTCCACCATCTGTAATACCCAGCTTATCGCAACCTTCACTTAGTGTGGATTTTCTCACATCTAGTGTTGTTGTTATTATTATTATTATTATGACCTTAGAACGATGGTTGGTCATCATGCTTGTTTTGACTCTGGTCCTGATCTTCTTTCTCATCAAGGTCGTGGAGCTATGAAGGGTAAGCCTGGGCGTGGCGGGCGGCAGAGGGTCCGTGGCTCTGGAAACCAGGGTGCCAGTCAGGGTAATGGACCAAACAGCCAGGCCAGCCAGGATGGGGCCTCCCAGTCCTTCTCCCAGGGGCCACTGACACAGGGCTACATCTCTATGAGCCAGCCCTCTCAGATGAGCCAGCCTGGCCTCTCTCAGCCAGAGCTGTCCCAGGTAACACATCACTGTCACTCTGAGAGAAGATTTATCAAGTCAAATAGACCTGTAATAGGGCATAAATCGAGTTTCCAGCCTCTTGTGGACAAGTATATAGTATTGAATTTGATATTGAGTAGTTTGTTTACACTGGTCATATTGTTCATAATTTTAATTGAACAAATCTAGAAAAAACAAAGGAGCAATAACATAATGTCTTCTGACATATTGCTCACTGATTAAGGCCAAAAATTTGTCTGTAATGATGTTTCTGTCCTCCTGCTCTTCAGGACAGCTACCTGGGCGATGAGTTCAAGTCCCAGATCGATGTGGCTTTGTCCCAGGACTCAACTTACCAGGGTGAACGTGCATACCAGCATGGTGGGGTAACTGGACTGTCACAGTACTAGAGTGTAAGTACATGAAACACAGTCTTTGTAGCTACAATGAAAAGGGAAGTATCAGGGAAGTAGTTCAGTCATGTTTCCTTACTGAAACAAATGCCACTCTTTTTTATGGATTGTGTGCAGGGCCACTGGCTGCAGTTTTATCTAAATGATTATTATTTTATTTTATAGACCTCACCTTATGTAAAGTTGGAATGTGTCCAGCTGTTTCAAGCTTCTGAGAATTCACATACTAGATGAGTTTTGTTGCTTTCACACCTCTATAGAAATTATCTATGAGTGCCACCTGCACTTTGTGAAGTCTTTATCCTGCAACTAACATAAAATTAGCTGTCTTTGATGAACGTGACTTTGTGACGGTGTCTTTGCAGTATTTTCTTTGGGGTCAAAAAAATGTTACTTGTGAAATTATCATGTTGCGGACAAAAGGTCATAAACCTGTTTTTGTGTCTTGCAGGTCACTTGAAGAAGGGAGCTAGGCTTCAGCTGAGCTTAGTTCATCAGCTTTTTAATCTGGGAAATAATAAAAACATAAAATGGATACCTGTTTTCCTCTGCTACAACCGAAGCACCACTGAGTGAAAGCGACGGGATAGCGAAACCAAACCAATGACCAGCGAGAGAAGTGAGAGGGTAGAAGACGAGAGCATGAACAGACAGGCAGGGAGATGGCGAGAGAGGCCAAGTGAACAAGCAAGAGGCAGGGGCCGATGTCCGTGCAAAGTGAAGGAGGGAAGTCGGCAGCGTGTGGTCGAGCTGCTGAGGGAAACAGAGGGGAGGTCTCATGGGAATCCAAATGAGGCTCAACTCCCACCTTTACGATCCAGCCAACCCCTTAAACCCACAGCCTCCAGGAAAGGAAGGAACGCTCTCTTCAGATGGGAATCGAAGCTTCCAGCTGAATTTGAAGAACTTGTTCTCCGAACTTGCAGCGGACATGATTACAGAAGGCCATCGCACAGGCAACACAAAATCGCCATGCTAAAAGTTGGTTGGTTGCTCAACCTGTATCTTTTGAATTTGGCTTGTCATGGGAGGAGAGCAGCAACAACAATCTTCTATTGGGCCCAAAAACCTTAGCAGCCTCTGAAGGAAACGGCGGTCGACACACCCTCTGAGAGGAAATAAAAACACGGTTTCTGTGCTTGAGTCTGAGATTTAAGAGCCTTGAATTGAAATACCGTTCATTTGCCTTGAGAACCACTGGCTCACTCACGAGGTCTTCGATTGGGTGGTTTCAACCACACGTCAGCGGTGGAGTGGCACGGGGATTTCAGACAGTTTTTTCAAGGCATGACGTGCGAATCCCACCGATATCGCGACCATCATGGGACAATTTTTCTTCTCTGAAGTACCTTTCTTATCACAGAGCACAAAATTGCAAAAAAAAAAAAAAAAAAAAAAGTCATTGAAACTATCAAACATGACCAGCATTGAATCTTCAACTCAATGTCATTTGATGTTTCAGCAAAGGCTTTTCCTTATTTTAACCTTTTGAAAGCAGGGGTTGTTGATGTCCCACCGTGCTTCATGACCAGATGTCTTTTTTTAAAACACTCTGTGCATGCTTAGATTGGCAAACGCTTGAATGCTTTGAATCGATGGAATCCTCAGGGGATTGTGGACTGTCCACACTCATCACACAAATCCCTGCTCGAGGAGAAAGAAACCAAACAAAAGGGGGATCGAAGGATAGTAGTCGGGGCTTACAGGCGATAGTGGCAATCAACCCACCACAGGCAAGGAGTAGAAAAGGAAGGTGGCTGAGGGAGAGAAGGTAATGAGTTTCCACATCTGGAAAAATGAGTTCATTGCCAGCATTTAAGAACAATTTTGAGGGAAATGTGGCGTTAGGACTGTTCAGTCCCAATAGGTGACCACACATGAGATGTAGTTGTAAACCCACGTCATTTTGATTTTGTGAATAATGTTCACATGATAAGCAATATAGCCAGGCTGGCAGCCATATTGCTAAGCCACTCCAATCTAAAGATAATTAAGGGTTAAAAAATGAAGACTTTCACAAAGAAACTGTGTCTAAAATCTCAATTTAACCCTTAAAAATCAGTGTAATCATAAAAGGTCTTCAGGTCTAGTGTATTACAATGTGTTGACACTTTACCAAACCCGTTACACACAGTGGAACTGCCATCAGTACTCATCAGATGATGGCGAGGAGATAAATGAACCGCGAATAAGAAACGTGAATCAGTGCCTATAACCAATCACCTTCAGATAAACAGCTGCAGCACAAGCATGAATGTAGTTACAATCAAACTACCAGCATAAAAAAACCTTCCAGACACCAGAGGGCTCAAGAAACCCACAAAAAGGACTTGTATTTTATTACTATTATTTTTTAATAAAATCAGGTCAGGTCATGACGAGGTCACAGAGGTTAGCAGCTGGGTTGTTTCACGAGGGACGGGCGGATGAAAAAAGCCACCTTCCTTCTCTGTGGAGTCAAACAAACGAAGGCGGGTAGAATTTCTTTTCCCTTCTGTGGACTTTTAATTTGTGCCGAGCTGTTTTGGCTGCATTATTTATTCCTTGCAGTTCCTCTTGAGATTTCCATGGATCCCGAACCCTTTTCCTGGAGAACTGTGTGAACCTGAACCTTGAGTTGATCCAAACTTTGCTTTCGTCACATGATTTGCTGCTTTGTGTGTCATTTCTGTTCAGTCGGGTGTTATTTAGCCATTTTGTGTAGTTTTACTCAAATCTGTTTTCGTAGCAACTTGCTGACGAGACGAATGAGGCGGACGCCGTTTCCTTTCTTCATTAGTTTTGTATCTTCTCCTCAAACTGTCCGAGGGATTGTAGTTTTTTAACTCTTCCAGGAAAGACGCTTTCTGAACACGGAAAGAATGTACTTCACCATTGTTTCTCATTTCAGCAGTCATGTGACAATCATGTTGCGAGTAGATGCCGCCATGTTTGACTTGTTCTGTTTCGTTGACATTGTGCTAACCTTTCATTTGTGCAATGGATTAGTTTCATATATCAACCCGCTCCACCGAAAGCCTAACATGTTATAGCTTTAAGAACCTGCTGCCGTAATATTATTGTATTGCTTTGGTGTTTTTTCCATCTTCTGAGCCACATTGACTTCCTACACGTGCAGTGATCATTGAAGAGTGATTCAGTTGTAGATTAGTTCTTGGAAACATTTGCATCCAGACCTTTGATTCTCTACGTCACCAGGCAGATGAAATAAATGGACTAGAGAGCTAAACGTGATGTAAATACCTGTTTGAAACGATGAGTCTTATTTGCAGTGACGTTTCATCACAACATGGTGGTTCCTCATGAACTGAATCAATAAAGGCTGTCAACTTGAGTTGTTTTGATGGTATGGAATTCAGATTTATTGCAGATGCTCACAAATATGAAAATATTACACTTATGTACATGGGTCACAGCAGTTTTCAGGCTGTAGCCTGTGCCGCCTTGTTCTTTTTCATGTGTTTCCTCTTCATCGCTTTCTTTTTCAGCTGTCCGTGCTTCTTTCTCTGAATGCTCTCCTGGATCTTCTGTTTGAATTTCTTCTTCTGGCTCCTGATCTTCTCCAGCTCGGCCCTCCTCTTAGCCTCCAGGTCTGGATCCTGAAAGAGCAGATTGATCCCAAATCAACAACAGGCCATTTAAATCATCCCAGCTGGTTCCAAAATATGCACAGCAGGGCAGGAAGCATCTCAGATCAGAAGCCTTAAACCATTTTCATTTTTCAACATTGGACGCTTTTACAGATGATAGTTTGATGTTTCAGTCTGTAAAGAGAAGAATTAATTCCTTCTTTCAAGTATAGATGAACAAATCAGATGTAGAGGGTGATTCAGATGTCTGGAACCAACGTGACAGAAGCCCTGCTGACTTCAATCTCACATTGACTAAAGAAGCAGATGAATTTCAGGTAAGGCTGTTTTTTTTTTTGTTTTTTTTTTTTTTTTTTTTTACACAAGTCTGTCATTTTCCCCCTGGGGGTCAGGAAAGAACCATTTACTGCTGAGTGTTGGGAAACAGTCCTCATTTGAGTTGAGTTTATAAGAGATTCTTGGTTTATAGAGAAATTTCTGTTCCAGGTAAACCCCAGTAAATCATTCATTTCTTATTAATTTATCATTTGTCAGGTTTTATGTATCCTGTACACAAATTTTCATATTTTGGTGTGTTCAGCTGACCTGCTGTGCACTGACTTAAATACTCAGGCTTGGTTTTGCTAGCAAAGAATTGGAAAAACCAAGCATATTCCTTATAATTAATACCACATCCTTTCCAAAAACCAGCATAAATTTACAGTCACATTGGTTTCGCTCTGGTAAAAAAAAAAAGTAACCTGTCAAATGAACTGAACTTGGACTTTTGTCGATTCGTCTTGGTCATGTTCACACATTAAACTTGACTAATATTTAGTGGCTAAAAAAGCAAATCCTAAAAATGAACTTACCTTCCCCTCCAAGATCAGCTGTTTCCTCTTGTTGATCTCCTTTTTCTCATCAAAGTCTGTCGACTCGAGTCTCTACAGTGCAGAGAAGAGTTTACCATCAAACTTTAAAAATCATTTTAATGAGAAAATCCAAGGAGACCATTTACTGTCCAAAACAAGTGGTGTCCAGTCTGAACATTATGAATTCTGTGTTGTCACTGAGTCACAGAAAGGAAAATGTTTCAAATTCTCTAACAACTCCCATCATGAATATCCCAAAAAGATTAAAATGACACTAACAGTCGTGCACTGGACTGAAAATAAAGAAAAGAGGTACTCGTACTATTTCACACTCCCGTCTGGTCACGTTGACCTGAGTGAGGATCTTCAGCACTTCCTTCTCCTCCACAGGATATTCCTTCAGCTTCATCTCTGTGGAAACACGACACACCAGTTCGCTTTTATACACACTGCAGATGTTAAACTGAGAATGCTTCCAGCTTCTTGGGGCTTCTGCTTTTGCACATATGAGGAGTTACTTGGCCGGCTGGCTGGAAACTTGAGCTCCGAAGATGCACATCTTGCACACATGTAGTACCTTTTAATTCAGTCTTTATAACCAAGTAACTTACGAGTCTGCTCTTCGATGGAGTGGACCAGGTGGATGTCGTACTGTGTCACCAGTGTGATGGACACACCATTCCTCCCTGCAGAGGAAGAAAACCTCGTCATGTTTGAGCTGCGTTCATTTTAGCTGTCAACGATCCAAAGTGAGACGTCACTCATGGGGGACGCTGGTGGTAAAAATGTGCTTAAGTTTACCTGCTCTTGCTGTTCGTCCAACTCTGTGGATGTAGATCTTGGGAAGGCCGGGGGTGTTGTGATTGATGACGACCTGGACGGTTGGAATATCCAAACCCCTGTGAAAGACCAGGAAGGATCAAAACAAGGAGCTTTTCTCCCGTCTACAGCCGTCTATGTTAAATCTCTCAGTCTGAAACTTTAGGATGAATGGACAGCTGAATTTGTTAGAGACTAATTAAACTTACAAACCACCCCCCATCGTCATTCCCGAGACATGCAGTGGCTCAGTGGAGCTACTTACCTGGCAGCCACGTCAGTTGCAATCAGGATTTTGTACACACTGGCCTTGAACTTGGCGAGGTTTGCAAATCGTTGTTTCTGGAGAAGACAAAAAGCAGTCGTCCATTCTGAAGGCCCATTCATCCGGTTTAATCTGCTTTAATCCCTTACACTGACAGGTTCTGTATTATCACAAGGGCTTTGTGCTCACTGTACGTTTCTGTCTTTGTCCCTTTAATGAGACGAATATGATTTCCACGTCCAACACGAGCTCATCGAGGAGCGTGAGGACTGCTGATAAGGAACACGTCACCATGCTCTCACCTTTCTCTCTCAAAGCAAAGTCACATTCTTTGTGTGCACAAAAATAACTGACCAGTAAAACGGACACAGACTATTCTTCAGATGTCATTCACCAACAACATTCTTAGATGTCTTTCTGCAGAACGTAGTTACTGACATGCTGTTGTGATGTGTGTTAGTCTCACCTGTTTCATCATGGAGTGCAGGGAGATGGTGGGAAAGTTAAACGCCTGCAGCATCATGGTGAGGACTTGGCAGTTCCTGAGAAACAATTTAGAAACAATTTATTCTATGTGATTAATATGCTTTATTCATGTGAACCACACCAAACGGAGACCACTGGCTACTATGTACGGAATGCTATTTTGGCCATCTATTACATCACAAATCACAATCCAATTCACCACAACCACAACCTCAAAAATCATCATGGAGCTGAATCAACACCAACCCAAATATGAACATGACCAGTTTCATAAAGGCTACAAGGTTTCCTTCAGAAAGCCAGGGTCAGTGGTCACTTCTGGGCTTCTTACTTGCACGTGTTGGTGAAGATGATGATGGACCAGTCGTCATGCTCGTCAGTAAATGTCTGGATCAGGTGGACCAGGTAGGCGTCCTTCACCTTCTCTGGAGTGAGGATGTACCTCTGGTCCAGCTCCTCCACCGTTCGTGTCCTGGGAACAACAATAATGCGATATTTAACTGTTCCCTCCACATTTTCTGCTGCCAGAGAGGTCAGAGCACAGAGCAGCAACCCTGGAGCTGGTGTGGATTCAGGCCAAGATCCACAGCACATTTGTGCGAGGAGGATTTGAACTTTACTTCAGCTTCTGTGATGATCAAATCGGAACACACAGCTGCAGAGGAGGAGTGGCAATCTGCTCGACAGCATTCAAAAGCCTGCGTGCTGCAGCCATGTTCAGCTGAATGAAAATTAGAAGTAATTGTAAAACCCACAAAAGCCATAAATACACATCTAACAAGAGATGTAAACATGTAAAGATGAAAACAGGGAATGAACGACTGCAGTCACTGAAGCGCATCACCTCAGTGGATGCCAAATTCTGCGATAAAGGGCAACACTTCAAGTCTGCGGTCACTGGCATTGCATTTCCTGTTCCACATCACAGCCGTCTTTGAATACATCTGCATGAGTTTGCGGCTGCTCTCTGGAAATATCTGAACCCTGCAAGCAATCTGAGCGTTAATAAATCCAGCAGAATGCTCGTTCAACCACGCTTAACGTTCCCGCTCCCGTGATGTGCACGGCTCTCCCTTACATCCAAAAGCATTTGTGCGAGAGATGCACATCAGCGATTAGTTGCACCTCAGATCAGATGAGAGGCAAACTGGCGCACGAGGCTGGTGCTCCTGGTTTACACATGACACGCAAGGTTTCTCACACAGAATGCATCTGAAACAAGGCACAAAAACTTTAAGAAGTCTGGCCCTGAGTGTTCTCTTCCACCTCGAAAAGAGCAGGTTGATAACTACAAATACACCAAATACTCCTCCTCACACGGAGCATAACGCTGTGTCGTCTTTCTTCTCCTTTACTGAGAATTTGCTAAATATTCCTGTAAAGAGCAGCAGGTTACTCACTCCGACTTGCTCTCCCAGAAGAAAGGTTTGTTCATGGCGATGTTCTTCAGCTCCTGCAGGGTGTCAGTGAGTGTGGCGCTGAACAGCAGCGTCTGTCGTTTAGTTGGTAACGTCCCCATGATCGTCTCCAGGTCTGTGGTGAAGTCAGTGCAACCCTGCTCCAACAGCCGGTCCGCCTCATCCATGATCTGACGAAACGATGAAACCACAGACTGTATTAGTCTGTTGATCTAGTTATTCTTTGACCTTCAAACATTACTAGTTTCCTCATGTTCAAATCTAAAACATAACTGTTATTGTTTTTCCAAGAGTCTACAGACATTCAAGGACCTGCACAAATCCCGCCAACTGAGCAGGATGAGATTAAGACGGGTCTAAACTCAGTCCTAACATAGCCAATCAGATCTTAGATGAATTGAGAGCTACAGCCTGGAGAAGGCTTTGAGAACTTGTCCAAGTCAAAGTTCGTGGGCCTTCCTGAACTCACCAGAAACTGGATCTTGCTCATGCTGAAGGTGTTGGAGCTGCGAATGTGATCAGCCAGCCGGCCCGGCGTCGCTACGACTACATGTGGCTGGTTGGACAGCTCCAGGGCCTGGCTCACCATGTCTGTCAGTAACACAACAGTGATGATGTCAGCATGGAGGAGAGGCTCTGAAAGAATTTAACAGTGACTGGCAGGAGGGTTTCATTCGAGTTCCTGCAGCAGTGGATAAACACCTAGCCTTCACAATAAGAGCAGTACACACAGCAGAGGTATGGCTACACGAGATCACTGACATAACATCTGATCTGTCACTGTGACCTGGGCGGTACCTGCTGCTGAGGTTCAATTTAAGTTTTACAGTTTGTATCTGCTGCTGAACAAACAGACAGAAACGCTGCATGCAGTGATGCACTGTACACAGTTACCCATTCCACCAACGATGATGCAGTCTCTCAGACCCAGAGGCTTTCCCAGGACTCGAAACTGCTCTGCAATCTGATATGCCAGCTCCCTGCATGACATCACACAACATCATCAGTTGGGAATATGGGATACTTTGAAACATATTTCTAGATATACACAGATATATAGAGTATGGTACGCATGCACTTAGAGATGTGGAAGAAATGCAATTCCAAATCCTATAACTGTACGGTAAAGTTAACAGTAAAAATCCTAAATGTACATTCAGTGGTTTGAAATAAGACTCTTTGTGTATTTTTCTTTTCATAAGATTATTCAGGATCTGAGGCTTATATGTAACTGACACACCAAGGATGAGAATATGAAGGTTGTTGAGTTTAAGACAAAGAGCAACTGTGCTTTTATTTTGAAGGACTCACAACTTGTCCCTTACTACAGATGTTTTAGATCATTAAAACACTGACTCTTAACTCCATTGTATCATTTCCAGGTATTCCCAGAGATGACACACCTGAACATGACCAGTAATGAACAGGAAGAAGAACCATCCAATAATCAACTGAAAGCATGAAGAAGCTTACATTGATTAACAGCTGATTTCTAAACCAGTGCTTTGATGAGCATTTCTTTCTATAAAATCTACACTAAAACATATATTTGGACCCGTTTATTGATTTTTTTTCCCCATAAAGCTCTGACACAACACATTACTGACCTGGTGGGAGTGAGCACCAAACAGAAGATGCCATACGGGTCCTCTGACAGTTTCTGCAGCACTGGCAGCACAAATGCTGCCGTCTTCCCACTTCCAGTCTTAGCACAGCCCAAACAGTCCCGGCCTGCAACACACACACACACACACACACACACACACACACACACACACACACACACACACACACACACAAAAAAAAACAAAAAAAAAACACCTTCATTCACCTGCTCTGAGATCTGACTTGCCGACTTACATGTCATGTGGTGACTACAGAGGATCACACTTCATGTACTATAACGCTTTCTTCATCAAGTGAAACTAACAGCCAATCAGTACATTTAATGTAGGCGCTGAAAACATTCATGTTTGCCAATTGAAAGCACTTTTCAATGCAGATCTGCATTGCTTGTCGCTACCGCTGATTCGGCCGTTCAGGGGCAGTCATGTAGATATTTACTCCAGGTAGATAGCTGATATGTTTTCAACCTGTAAATTTAAGAGACGCTGTCTTACCTTGTAGTATCGCTGGCATGCAGTTTTCCTGGACAGGAGTAGGTTTGTTGATCCCCAGCTGTTTACACTGCTGAACCAGCCAGTCTGAGAGACCCAGGGACGAAAAGTCAGCCATTTCTGATTTAACTCGTTCTGTCAGGTCAGATAACGACTTCTGTTTACTTCATTTCACAAAAGAACTACTGAAATACTTAGTTTTAATGTAGAGTACAACATCCTCGTGTGTTACAGTTGTCGCTATGTGATTACGTATCAATTCACGTGTCTGCTTCTTCTTCGTCTTCTTCAGGTTACTGCAGACCGGCTGCAGGGCTGGAGTCTTGCTGCCCTCTGCTGGCCAAATGTCGATATTATTAAAAACGAATCAGGAAATGATGGAATATCCAACCAGGTTTGGTCTCATGCCGCCCGTTTTAATCATGATTTATATATTTTTAGTCCTGGGACATTTAAAATATTATTTGAACAAAAATCTACATTTACTTTGGTGACATACTTTGATGGCTGCTACCAAAAATGCTGACCTTTATTGATAAACCAGTGAACATTTCCCTCATACCACACAAGTGCGTAGAGCCCTAACACCTCATCTGTAAAAATTTAGTAAACTCACCAGTCTTTTTTTCTATAGTTGACCCTTCAGTGGGGCAAAAATGAGCCATGGTTCCCCTACTGACAACCTAACCACCATGTTTTTGTTTATGTGTATGTATTCTGCACCTTCAATCATACACAAACAGATTGATATAGGAATATGCACCATGTTAGCACAATGTATACTAATAACTAGTTTCAGGGGCCCAGGGCCCTTTACAGGACAGTGTCACAGGATTAGTTAATAATACAGGATCTGTAGACCCCTGTCATTTCAGCTGGTGTTATAATTTAGTGGTGCATATTCACAAACAAATTGTTCATTGAATCAAATGACCACAAACCATTCTATGAGTATAGCTTCTGGGACTCTTGCCAGCTGTCTCCAGTCGGTAATCAAGTCTTGTTCAGCGTTGTGGAATCTCATGGGTCACATGTATTGGTGTAACACCAAGCACCCTAACAAACCCCGACACTCCTGCCTATCTGAATCAGCCAAACTGTCAACACTTCCAGAGTTCTCAAGATCTGATCCGGCTTTGCTTTGTCCACCCTTCAATGCTACAGCACTGTTTTCCAATGTGGTATAGAACCACTGATGCACAAAAACCTATTACAAATATACAAATAATATTTATTTATTATCTTAATACAATTTCAGTGTGAGTATTCCTTTTCTGTTGTGGGCCTTAATTTTGCCTTGTCAAATTTTATATTTGCCTGAAAATGTCAGTGATCTTTATTCAGTAATTACCAGAAGGTGGCTTGTGGTTTACAGCCTCCTCTATGTCTCCTGCTGGTCTGACTGGATTTTGTTCCAGAACTAATCAGTCTTTTCTGGCATTCTGTGCTTTCCTGCTGCTCACCCTCTGATTTTTATGAAGCTGATTTTGCTGTGTTGGTTTGATGCTTGAGAATTCAGAGGATCACATTCACAAGTTATGAAACCCCAGAAGAAGATCATCAACACACAAGCATGTGGTTGTGAAAAGGGCAAATGCTGTTTTTATGTTAATAAAGGCCAGACAATGAGAATAAGTGCTGTCAAGTGCTCTTTGAAAACAGCATTTAAACTCAAATTCTCTGTCTAGACTTTATTTCTAGTGCAGATGATGCCTCGTTTGTCCCATCATGCCGGTCTCTGTCTTTCTGTCATACCTGCCACAGTGAGTGTGAGGAAGACATCATGAGTTTGATTCAGCCGTTGCTTGACTGAAGGAGAGAAATCTTCAACAGCAAGACCCATCTGTGTGTGCATACTGGGCTGCCAGAGATGATTAATGCCCTCTGTGTTAAAGGCAGAGGCCTGGAGGTTCAGCTCTATCCTGCTCAATCTGTCCAGCTGTGCAGCAAACTGCCTGAGATCAGCTGAGTAGTGTCTTATAATGAACATGAGGGTTGTTTGCATGTAAGGCAGAGATCTGGTGCTCCCTGTTGCCTCCCTGCAGCACAGAGGAGCAGTCAGCTGCATCGCTGTAAAAGGCCACTGAGCAGCACGATTAGTGCACAGGAGCTGCTCCCATCACTCTTCCACTGCATTTGATGCTCCGCTCTCCCGTGTTCAGCCCATATTCATGCAAATAAATGGTTTATTTTAAACAAGCGGTGACGCCAAACCAACGCCTGTGTGAACTCTGAGTGTGATGATTTTCACAAGTTTCATAAGGACAACTGTGACGTGATTTTGTATAGGACCAAACTCTCCTGGACAGGGAGATCAGATGTTGTACCTGGAGTCTGCTGGAGCCACTCTCTCAGTTGGGTTCACAGGATCTAATGCTCAGATGACCACCAGGACTTTGGTCTTCACCTTCCACATCTGTTCCAGGTGTCCCTGCAGGCCCTGGTTCTTCTTGATCATCTTGTGCTCCCTCTGTCTGATGTTACCGTCAGCTGGCATTGCCACATCCATCACAACTGCATCTTCTCCTCCTTGTCAACCACCACAATTTGACTGAACAGACCCCTAAATGATACACACAAGCCTACATCAAACCAGGTACCAGCACATGAGAAGATGAGAAGTGGGCTACTAGAACAAGTAACACATGGACAAAGATAGAATAGAACACATGGATAGAGTATATTAATGTATTCTATTAATGCATAATATTCCAGGAGGACTTACTCTAAGTGTAGTACAGTCAGTTTAATGAGTTTATATTTTTCCAGTGCCACCAGCATCAAGATATTTAACATTCCCATGTCATTGTATTCATCATAGTGTTTGATAGGCTTTCCATATAGCTTCTCATTAACATCTTTGTACCGAATATTTTCTGATTCACTGTGAAATCAACACAGTGGGCACAGGATTGTTGCTCCAACAGTTTATTTGCTCAAGTTTTTTGTAAACAGCCATTTAACTTCTGTTCTTCCACCGGTTATTTCAGATGTTTCAGGCTTTAATTACGCTTTCAGGGCTGTCCGCAGGCCACACACCGGCGTATATTACATTCTGCATTCTGACATTTTAAGTGGGAGGTGGGGGGTGGGGGGGTAGATATGTGGTTTACATTGTGGCCGTCAGATGGCGCTGAAGAGGCTCCACAATCCCTCCGAGGGAATTGAATGGGATCCCTGTGTTATATGGCACAGAGGCGGGAGGGGAGCGCCGCACAAGTCCTGGGAGAGGTTTGAGCCAAAAGCACTCTGCTGTACGACTTTCGTCGACATTCCTCCGTCTGTCCGGCCCGCAGAGCTGGACCACACGGGTGACGGTGCGTAATTGCGCACAGGGACAGCAGATCCGCGCTGTTGCTCGCCGTGGTAACCCGCCGCGGACAAAGGAAGGCAGGCAGGCTGGAGTACAACTGACTTGCGAGGAGAGGAGTACTGTTGGAGGGGAAACGGGGGAATCTGGAGTCGGAAGTGATTTCTCTTTTTTTCTCTCAGAAATGTAACTTGCGTCCAGGATTTCAGGGGAAGAAGCGAATCAGTTTGGAAACCGAGGAGAAAAAGAACAAAAAGTGGAGCGGTGAGCGGAATCTGACCACAAGACAGCATCCAGATCCTCGGAGCATGGGGTAAGTTAGAGATATGTGTCTGAAATGTATAGCTCTGTCTGGAAGTGATTTGTTCAGATGGCGAAATGCTTAAAAAGTGAACTTTGTGGTGACTTGCGGGGATTTTCTGAGCCCTGTTTGATCCGGTTAAACCGCACCATCTCTTTCTTCTAAAGCCCGTCGGAGCAATCGATCAGAATATTAACATGTTGTCTTTGTTTACACTCTGAGAAACATTATCGAGGAGATAAATTATTTTTATGCGTTGACCCAGTTTCACCAGAAGTCCGTTGTCGTTTACACCCTAATGACAGCTGTGACCGCAAAGAAGGTCGAATTCACATGATATCAACTCCGGCTGATGCACGGACTGTTTGCTTAAGACTGAGTCAAACCTTGCCCAGTCTCACTAGATGTGTGTGTGTGTGTGTGTGTGTGTGTGTGTGTGTGTGTGTGTGTGTGTGTGTGCGTGCGTGCGTGTGTGTGTGTGTTGAATTATACATGCAAGGCTTCAGCTTGGATCAAACACACCTGAACCTTGCTCACGTTACCGTGTTCATCCTGTCTGCCCTCAGGGTCCGTTTAGTGACACTTTGCGATGCTCCTTCAGTGACTGAATGAGAGCAATATTATCTTAGCTGTCTTTATCAAAAATGGGCTAATATATTTTTGGAATTACATTATTCATTTATACTTTTATACTACTTTTGTGCAAAGATCATTATGTTTCAGACCAATTTACACAGTACATTCTTCACTATCAGAAGGTAATGCATGCATTTTTCGCAAAATGCTGTTTTATTATGGTCTTCTCATGTATTTATGTGCAGCTTAAATGGCTTATGAAATGAAAAGTAGAATCCATGGGATCCCCAAATTCTCCAGACCAGTGAAACTGCCCAGTGATGCGGTATAATGTCAGTGCTCACTTGTTAATTAATATTAGAACAACAGCTGCATCCCAAATCTGCAACTGGATCCCTCTGAAGAAATGATAATGTGTCCTCCCAGTGTCCTTAAGACCAGGCTGAACCTCAGTCTTGGTCCATACCCAAAGTGGACAGTGACTGAAGTGCTTTAAGACAAATGATCTGTGAGGTGACAGCACCCGGGCACCCAGCTCTCACTGATTACCATTTTGAACAAAAGGGTCTCTGAGCGAGCTCTAACTTCGCTCATAGATCAGTGTTTATTTATGTAACCCTCTGGGCCACATCCAGTATACCCAGTTATGTGTTCCATATGTATGCAGATGTGTAAATGAGGATGGGACAGACTGAGTGCTGTCAGCACATACTACATCTCAGTCGTGCAGACAGTAGAAACATCTGCAGTCCAGTGGGGATGCTGGACTTTTGACAGCAGCCTAGAAACAAACATCTGGTCTGATGGTCTGTGTTTGATGCATTTACACTGTCAGAGCTCGGACTCAACATCCAGCCTGCATCGTCCCTGTGTGGTGACAGCCTGCAACTCTTCCCCCCTCTTGACAGAAGTGAGCGCCAGCAGGTGGAGAGTCTGAAACAGCCGCTACAGGTCCATAAACAAAATGAGCGTTAGGTGCTGTCATGCTGTGTGCGGCTTGTCTTAAAGTACGCATCATCTGACCCATGTAGGCCCCCGTACAAATGGTATTTGTAATTTGATGGACGGACAGTCTCAACTTAGTGGAGACCTTCTGTTTGTCTGTAGCAGGCTGCTGACATAAGCAAAGTGTAATTAGTGTCTGGCTTCCATTATGTACTACCTGCAGTGGCTTTTCCATTCATCAAGATTAGTGATATATTTTTCAGAAACTGATTAATCTCATGAAGGCAAATACCTGATAAACACACAGGGGCCACATTCACCAAAGGTATCTCAAACTCTGTGCATAATAAAAGCTGCACTTCTTGGTCATATTTAAGGAGCCTCTGGACTCAGACAGGCTTGTTGAGCAATTAGTACATACAGCACTGGGTCTACAATGAGACAGTTTCAACAGCTTTTAGTGTGAATAGTGTTTTAAGGCTCCATTTTTTAAGGTTCTTTGTGCAGGGTTTAGTGGCATCTCGTGGTGAGGTTGCAGATTGCAGCCAACTGAATACCCCCCGCCTCACCCTCCCTTACCAAGGAGAACCCACAGTGGTCGTGAAACTCACCAAAAAAAACTTAAAAGGCACTCTTAATATCCAGGATCTGCTCTCTCTGTAGATATAAACTCTAAGGAAACAAAACAATGATTCTTATATTCAGATGATTGTACACTATTTCTGCAAATTGTTCCCCCTAAAAACTGTACAATGATCCTCTTGGTGAACAGTGTTTTTTTATTAGAGAAGTATTAACTTTTCTATTTGAATATAGATATAAAAATGTGTTTAAATATAATATATTTGATAGTTTCCACCCTCAGTCTTGTTCAGGTAAGATCCTGTGTTGCTGCACTGTGTTCATTTCACTGGGACGTCACTAAATGATACCTGACAAGCTTCACAGGTCATTTTTTTTCACTGTGTAACTTGGATCCTCTTTCCTCTTATCCTGCTGCAGAGGAGTTGTCTGCGAGCTGTAAAATGTTCCCGTTACATCGAGAGAGGTACAAACACGTCATCTGTGTGTGTGTGGCTTTGCATTGGAGGGATGGGCTGCAACTCCAGTTTAGTTTCTGATCTCCTCCCATAATACTGAGATCCAGATGACTGTTATTGATACCTTTACCTTCCATCAGCAAAAGCTGCTGAAGGACATGCATAATTTATGACTGTGTGAATCTGGACATTATTTGTCTAAAAAACACAGGCAAGTGAAACATTTAGTAAATTTTATTGCCGCTTTTAATGGAAACTTCAACATTACATCATGAAATTGAGAAAAAGCTTTTCTGTATTTGTTGCTTTTGGCTCTGGTTTGATATTCGGATACAACATCAGGATCTGTACTTTTTATACTTGGGGGATCAATCCGCCCATCCCTTCTTCATCAAACATTTATTTGCCTCTGATCCACCCTCATCACATCCCCACAACGTGTATCCTCTCTCTTCAGTGTCTGTGGTTATTCTTCAGAGTGGAGCTTTCATGCTTGTCATCAGTGCGCAGATGTTGTCTCTTCTTGCTGTGGTTGACTGGTGTCTCTTCCATCATATCGTCCCTCTGTCAGTTTCTGCGTATACTGTTGGATTGTTTTAACTCTTTAACAGTGCGTCATGTTTTCTGAACTGTTACGTTTTGCTGTCAGACCTCGATTTTCAAAGTCACTACAGCTGTCAAAGCTACAGTGGTGCGAAAAATACAGTGTTTTCCTTTGACATGCAGTAGATTGAAAGTATTAAATCACAACATGGAAATCCTTAAGAGACACAGCACCTCAGCTGACTCAAGTCCAAGTTAAGCACAACCCTGCACTGCAAAATGGATATTGCAGCCTATTGCAGATAGAGCCTCATTTTAAGCCATTCTGTTGAAATGCACTACATATATTTTTTATGTATGAAGTATATGGAAAGGTAGGTCACCATATGATCATCTGTCTGCGTAATTACAGAGGAGTCATGTGAGAGGATGATGATTGCTGCCCCATATTATCTCCTTTACTGTTGACTGCAGCCTTAACGTCACCATGCAGCCTTCCTCCACAGCACAGAGGACGTCTAAACTTTGGTTTCAGCGGGAACATAATCAGTTAATCTGCAGCTTAATACCGTAAAAACTGTTCAGCGTCCGCGTCCTCCCACTGGCCGAGGAGAAACCAGCTGCTCCGTGGGGAGAAGAGCCTCTTAATTGCTGTTTTGAAGACGTCTGCGATTGCATGAATAAACAGTCATCTCGGCTCACTCCCTTTCTGTTCACTTCATTTCACCCTGTTTTATTGGCATGAAAGTGAATCGGAAAGTGAGGCTGGGGATGAGCGACCAGCTTTCTCTGCAGCTCTACCCCCTGACCTTCATATCCTGAAAGAGAAAACACTCAGGCTTTTTGTCACCTTCACAGTGTGAGATTGCAGTAAGTTATCAGTCAAACGTCTGCGAGAGGAGCTGACCTTCAGATAAATGAAGTGCCTAGCTGTCGTTGAATGCAGCCAGAGGTCACGTTTTGGGTATTTTTCCAAGTGTTTTGTCAGTTAAAGGCCTGTGGTCAAAAACTGACAACCACAATACTTGTTTCGCTCCAAGCCTTACTTTGCAGCAATGTAAAAAAACTTGTGCAGCGTATATGTTGTGCTATGATTTGTTGACTTGTGCAGCTCCAGCATGCGTTCGCGCCTGTGCTCGCCATGCTGTTTTGGTACGCAGTTGTAGCGTGTCATGTTGCTGGACTGGGCCACACACTTTCGCTGGCTCAGGAATTTGAACACGAGGCTTACTTACTCTCAGAGGTCAGAGGAAGCGGACCCTTAAAGGAGAAATGCTTTTAGAGGAACAAAGAGAAACTGCCAAAACGGAAAGCAGAAAAAGAAGTTTTCCCGTCTGTGAGAACCCTGAAGCCCCCAGAGGCTGAAAAACCACAGCAGAGCTCCAGTTTTTTTGTGTCTTTAATGCGCAGATGGTGAAAAATGATGCTCCGCTGAATCACTCAGCTGACACTTTCATTTAGTCTGAATTTAACTCTTTTTTCAGGCTTATGGGTCAACACGTGTTATCCAACCTGACAGGCTGAGCGAGGCTGGCTGTGAACACTTCAGGATTACTCTAACTGTAAGATTTCTATAGCCAGCCTTGTAGTACTTGATTGCAGTTCTCGTCCACTCAACTGTACATTTGGCTCTTCTCTTGTTGGAGAGATACTTGAATCTGAATAATATAATGAAAGTTGTTGCATAAACTGAAGTTACATCATACCATCTGCAGCCCGCGCAATGTCTCCAGTGTAACAGCTATATTGCAAAGCTGACTGCTTAAAGCCGCGCTTGCATGTCCATACATCCATTGCAAGTTTTTTCATTATAATTGAGCCTCTTGTCCATAAAGGCCATGAAGAGATCCCTTCTTGAAGTGATTTTAATGTAAATGATGGGGGACAAAACTCACAGTAAAACAGCATTTCAAAGCTCAGCCGAAGCATCAAATAGTTGTCTTCCAAAGTTTGTCTTTTTAGTGCAATATTCTCCCGTGTCACTGAGCAAAAAAACAGTCTGTGGAAACAAAGAGAGGAAATTTTGTCCTTAAACCTTGGAAGATACCCAGTTGATATGACTAAGTCTTACTGAAGCTTCGTGTTACTTTCAAATCCATTTTTGCACAGAACAAGTTTTTCGTTTTGTCATCACTTTCATTAAAGTCTTGTTAGGAAGGGAGCGTAAAAGACTGCAAAGCCCCTTGAGGAAAAACTGTGATATTGGGCTAAATCAATAACCTGACCCTCAGTGGTATAATACAATCTGATATCATTTAATTTTTGTTTTTAGCAGGGAAGGAAGCAGGGGAAAGCAGCAAATCTTCACACTTTTGAGAAGCTGGAATTATGCTTGCACAGGGTCTGTATATTGTATTCACATACATTTTCCAAGGTACGGTAAGGAATTTGGGGAATTTTCAACATTTATATTGATATTAAACAATTTCAATATTAAAATCGTACAAGATGGAATATGACAGCTGTGCCAACATATCACATCGGCCACCTGGTGGAGGAGACTTTGCAGATCTGAGGCGCTCTCCCCTGTTCCCTCCATCCTCCAGATCCCACCAGCATCAGCTGCCTCCGAGTGCAGCTGGTTCGTGGTTGGAAACACTGACACTGAGGCATGCAACAGGCCTTTTTGGAGAGACGACTCTTTTTTTGGACAGGAGTCATAGGGAGTGTTTTTCTTAATGAACGTTCAGTACAGCGTTAAATGAATAATCTCATTTAAGTTCAGCTCAACTACATTCAAAACATTTATACTTATGTCTGTTTATGATATAGTAAAAGGTTATTTCTATTTGAATGTGACATTATAACTACAGCCTGAGCAAATAACCCAGATAATTCCTGTTATTCCTGTTCATTCCCATGAAAAGCTTTCACGTTGAATATTCCTGGAATTTTGCAACTCTGTCTGGAACCAGTGAAAGTTTGGCCTCCTTGCTTGATGAATGACCCAAATGATTAATTGATTACCAAAACTGTTGTTGATTAAATTGATGTCATTTGATTAATGGATTCATAGACAAATTGCTTCAGCGTTATTGACATGATTTGTGAGGTCCCTCCTGAGCCTGGATTAACTGTATATTGACATTATGAGCATCAAAAGTGAAATGTTTTTTTCCCAGGGCGGTGGTTGATGCTTTTTCCTGCTTCTCTGGCTCAGGGAGTCATCAGCCAATCACTGTCAGTCGTTAGTTTTGTTCCCTCTAAGCAGACATAAATGTGTGCTTACACAATGCAGTAAAACACATACGATATAGAAGTAATATTGTGTGACATCACAGATTTAACCCCTAGATTCATGATCACTGATCATTTCCATGAGTCTTGCTGCTGTTATTTAATGAGAGATAAGATGAAAAACATATTTTAGCTTGTGCCAGCATTTCTTGACTGGACTACCACAGAATCTCAGACTCATCACAGCTGGATGCCCAGCTGCATGTCAGGTCACACAGGACCGCTGGTGCCTCGGCCCTGACTTCACCTCTTGGCCGTCTCCTCCCTCATCAGATCCCCTGCTAGCTTTCTGATTTGCTGTTTCAAGTATGAACCCTGGCTTTTAAGTACCAATAGGATTTTTGGCAGCAAGTTTTGCCCGCAGAGCTTATAGGCTCCAGTATCTGCAGTTTGGGGAGTGTTTTCTCAACTACAGAAGCGACCGGTGGGGTCTGACTGCAGGGCAGACAGGAGGGTGCAGCTTCTGCTTCAGAGATCAGAGATTCAGTGTGAAAGAGTTTAGAAGTTATTAAGAGGAGAGATGAAGAGAGCAGAAAGAGAGGATTAGAAAGTGATGACTTGGGGCAGCACAACTGTGTGTGTGTGTGTGTGTGTGTGTGTGTGTGTGTGTGTGTGTGTGTGTGTGTGTGTGTGTGTGTGTGTGTGTGTGTAATAGTAGACACTGAATAAGAAATGCAGTACGTTTAGAAAATTCTTCAGCGAGGGCCACTGGGTATTTTCTTAATTGCTGGTGATAAACTTATCAGAAATGTAAATATCATTATGAAAGTATCAGAATATTTACATTCCGATGTGATTCATTGTCCTTTTTAATTATTAAATATTATCCAATTTAAAACTTGAGTGGCTGTCCCGCAGGAACTGAGGACATTGCATGTTGCTCTCTGTGCAGTCATGTTTGAAGGTTCTCTGTTTGACTTTTTGCTGCTGTGACATTAAAACCAACAGTGAGGGTGGAAATCATTAGATTTTCCTTTCAATATAAGCACATTTTGTTAATCAGCACTGTGTTTGTGTACGTTTTATGCCTCTGTGCCGGTTGCAGCCATGGCTGGAGGCATTGCATTTTTAGGTTGTCTGTCCATCTGTCCCATTCTCACAAACACGATATCTTAGGAATGCCCTGACTGAAGTAAATGAGTAAATTTTGGTGGTCAAATGAAGAAGTGATGACTTTTTATATTCAAAAGATCAAAAGTCAGCTTCACCGTGACATCATGATGTTCAGCAAAAACACCTTTCTGGTCATTATTCAACATCATAACTCAGGAACAGAAGGGGAGACTGTGACCATATTTCACATTTGGTCAGATACTGAGTTGGTGACACTGATCTTGTTTGTCCACCTTCAAACTGTGCTGGTTGTTTAGATCTTCTGTGCTGCCAGGTTGAAGATGTGTGTGAAGCCTCCACGTTTTGGTTTGTAGCTTCTTTGCAGCAACATCCATATTTGAAGCACTGTAGTCTCAACAAGCTCATTGGTTCTCCTGATGTTGAGCTTCAGCTGATTGTTGTTGCACCATGAGATGAAGCTCTCTATTAGTCCTCTGTCCTCCTCTGGAAAAAACAGTCTCTAAGTGAAGACAGCATGTTTCTCACTGGAAATTATTCACTGGAATCATATATGTCAATATTGTGATAATTTAACGCTTAGTAGCTTTTATTAGATACTTCACTTCATGTGTTATGTGAGTGTGGACAGACATGGATGTAATCTTGATGGTTGGCAGAGACAAAGAACCATGAGGTGCTAATTCTGGTTTGTCTTCTGATCATGACTTCAAAATATGTTGATTTGGCTCAACAGAACAGTTTTATTTATGAACATTGAGCAGAACACAAACACTCCAGTTCATTAAACTACATCCAGACTAAACTACTATTAAACTACATCCCTCAAACTTTCCTGCTCACAGACATGTCTTTGTTCAGGTAACGCACGTCCGCAATGTGCCGTCCCATTTGTTGCACAGGGTTCAGAGCCCTCATCTGGATGCTCACACATAATCTGACAGTTCACTTGGTTCCCCTGTATTTCCTGGATTAGTAACTTGCTGGCAGACATTTAAATAAAGACAGGAAACTGTTCATTTATGATTTTTGATGGATCTTAGATTAGAGGTCTTTACAGAACCACTGTGGGAGACTATACTTAGTCTAATCATGTCAGGAATGGTCCTGTTGTATTCTGATGGGTCAGCATACACAAGTGGATTCAAGCTTTATTAGCTCTGATAACATGTTGTGTCATAATTATCAAGAAGGAAATGTGTTGCAGAAACTATGAATTACATTTTTTGATCACATTGGAGTCCTCAAACGAGTCAAAGCTGTTCTGCTCTGGTTGCCCACATATTGGATCACATCTAATTATCCCTGGATCTTTTCCGACCTGGTCCATGTGTCTCTGTCAATGGGTTCAGGGAGGTTTTTCAGGGGGCCCGTTAAAGAGCAGGTCCAACATTTTGAATTCTAGACTGGCAACGGCGAATTGAATAATCCATAGTTAGACTGACAGTGGCAACTGTTTTTAACATAATCGTGTAAGTAAACATACTGAACATTCCCCAGTTCCAGCTTCTGGATTTGCTGTTGTTCTCTGTTTCACATCACAGCAAATTCAGTATTTTTGGGTTTTGGACTATTGAAAAGTGATCTGAGGATGTCACTGTGGGCATTAGGAAACTGTGATGTATATTTTTTCCGAGACTGAGAAAATACTGGTCAGATTAAAAGATAATGAAAATAGTTTTTAGCTGCAGCTCTGATAGCGACCTGTAGCTCATATCATTAAATTCCATTTTTCAAGTTCCAGTATTTCCCACTTTGTTGGCTCATTCTTGAGTCTTCTACTCCTAATGTCTGATATTTCCAACTTGACTTGAAGGCAGCATAACTTAAGACAGACCCGTGTGTAGCTGTCCATTCGAACCAGTTGTTGAACTCACGTCTTTCCTCCATCACTGTCAGTTTGCCTTTAGATGAGATGTGATTTCCGTTCTACAGGAGGTAATGAACTGTTATTGAAGATGCCTGAGCAGAAATTTCAAACTGAGCATGGAGGCCTGCAGTGAAAGCAGCCACGTAGGTCAGAGGAAGTGTATTAAGGCCTCCTTGTTCTCTGATGGCTCCCTGCAGAAAACTCAGCCCTCATACTGTCTGCCTTCCAGCTCGTCCAGATGGAGCTATCATACAAGTCTCTCTGTTTATGGCCTTTGCTGCAGGCAGCAGCCAAATACTGTTGTAATATTTTCCTGTCTCTGAGAGAAATGATTTCATCTGTATGAACGAGAAGCTGACAGAGCGCCTGCATGCTCAGCAGAAGCCTCTCCAGGAGACGGACTGGACAAGAAGAAGGGCTGCTTGTTAAGCTCAGTCCGACATTTCGTCAGATCTCTCGTCCTGTATGTTCACCCATAACCTCGAATTCATCTGAATGCATCATGGTAATTAATTTATCATGAGGGTGGAGTGTATTTGAGGGCCTCAGGGCTGCATGCCTCCTCCTCTGTGTGGTGTCGTTGCTGTGCCTGTGTGGGGAATGAAGAGGAGGGTTAGTGGATTAAAGCTTCAGCCATCAGCTCACACTCAGCTGCTTCATTCCCCAATACTCTGACAATGGCAGGATATCAATTCAAGGTTTTCTTAAGGCACACTTTCCGAAGTTCCTTTGAGGCAAACGTTTTTTTAAATCCGTCAGTTGGCACCACGTCAGAATCGTCAGATGATCCAGCGGTGACAGCACCTCTGCGAGAGGCCGCTGCAGACTTGTGTGGTGTATGAATACAGACATGCACAAGTGAAGATAAAATGTCCTGGAGAGGCATGGAAAGTGGTTATGCCCATAGAGGTTTGAACCACACTTGAGGATTCAGGCCCAGTCCCCCGCTGGCCTGCCTGCCTGCCTGCCTGGGCTCAGATCCCAGCAGAGCTTTCTCTCCTGTGTCTCCCAGGTTCTGTCTGCCTGTCTTTTTCAATCTCCTCTGCTCCAACCCTGAATACAAACAAACAGAAAAACCCCAAGGAGAGAGTACTGGCTGTTCTCCTTAAATGAAAAAGTGTTTTTTTTATAACGAGCTGTCCAAACAAAAGCAGCTCTCTAAAGCCTCTCCGGTAGCTAAAGTTTCTTTTTGTACATCTCTACTTCAGACACTATTGACACGAAAAAGTGTAGACAATTCTTTTTTTGATATTTTGTCATTTTATTAGAGAAAAGTAGAAATTAGAGAGAACATTAAAGCAGGAACACAGAAATTTCTTAGTTGAATCTTCTTGGCTGTAAGAATTTGCTTCCTCTCTTTATTCAAATGTGAAGTGATTAACTGGTATCTTTGGATTGTTGGTTGGACAAAACAAGCAATTTGAAGGCATCACCTTGGCCTCCGAAAAACTGTGATGAACATTTTTCACAATTTTCTGGCATTTGACAGACCAAGGGATTGATTCATAAATTGAGAAATAATTATCATTTTAATAATTGTGAAACTAATCCTCACCTGCAGCTCTTGTTCTCACGTTAAATGACGTACACACAACAAGATGTTTTTTTTTTTGTTTTTTTTTTAACAAAGTTCTGGCTTGTTAATGCCCTCACGATGCTTTAGTAGTTCTGTTAATCTGTTTGTTTGGTTGACAGGTGCCGTGTGAATATACTGCAATTATATTGGCCGCCGTTATCTAAAATGAAAAGAAAATCTGCTCTCAGCCTTTAAACATAAATAACAATAAAACATTTTTAGCAGATTTTAGCAGTTTGCAGTGAAACCGTCTATATCCCTCCTTATATTAAACCTCAATTTAAAAGTTCACGAGCCTCCTCATTACGCATGCACAGACTTCAGAAACACACTGAGACATACAAACACAGCGTAGTTTCGATTCTCAATCCTGAAATCAGTGTATGCCTCCAACAACACGTTGTCGTGTTTTTGACCCCCTTAATCACTCAGCTGTAATCTGAAGTCCACTCTCCCTCCACCCATGCGTGGATGCATCACAGTGAGCGTGTACTGTGATGGAGGGGGGTGGATGGGCGGATGTATATCTGACCTGGAATAGATTAACAATAATTGATCCAGATGACCCCCTCGTTGGATTCAGGCCTCTGGCTCACACCGGGAGGTGGGGACCCTCAGCACACTCACAAGCAGGAAAATCACTGCTGTATGAGGATTTACACTACATTTACAAGTACGACACTTGAGTATAATTTAGAGGTATTTGTACTTCACTTGAGTATTTCCATTTATACTCACGCTACATTTCAGAATGGGCATGTTCAGGAATGATCCAGCAACATGACTGTATGAGGGTTTTTAACATTTATAACTTTTGATCTTTAAGTGTATTTCTGCGCTTTAAGTTGCATAAAATGTAATTGAGCATGTTTACACGGTGGTACTGCTACATTACTGAAGTTAATATCTTGCACTTTTATTAGACATAAATGGTGCCTTGTCTTCCTGTGGGGTTAAAGATAATGTTGTTTCTACACTCAGCTCCTCAGGGAGGCAGATATGAACAACTGTCTCCTTCATCACGCGAGGCTTCACCCTCACGACACCTGATTTAATTAAGAGCTGCACAGTCTCATGTTAATTGGATCAGGTGTGTGTGACGAACGAGACTCTCGGTCTCTGCGCTGCACTACTCTAGACGAGGCTTCTGTGACTGCCGAGCTGCTGCACTGTGTTTGCTCTCCTTCACCTCGGGAGGAGTTTAATCCAGTTTTAATCTGCTCATATCATCAAACCTCGATGTGATGCATCCTGTCTGAGCTGATTAGCTTGATGGGCTTTTCGCAGGGCAAAGGCAGGACGAACCAAATGAATGAGGGGACATTAATTTCTGTGTGATCTGCTGTGACGGCTGGGAGCTGATGAGCAGTCAGTCATCGTTTCTCATTAAGATGAGAATTATGACTGAAGCTGTTTTGCTTTGATGTTACTTCTTATTTATTTTGGCTTGTTGGCTTATTGCCTTTAACGTCCTGGTTATCAGTTACTCAGCTACATAATTAGTTTTATTGAGTGTAATTAAGTACTTTCATGGTGCTTGATGTTGTCTGATGTTTTGAACAGGATTTCACCTCCTGACAGTGAGGTTTACCAGAAACCTCTGCTGCCTGAAAAGCTCTCTGGCAGTGTCTTTCTGAAACTTTAGAAAAATGGCTTTGCTGCTTGCAAAGATTTACACACATTCAAGGTTATATAACAGTCTCTTTACTGTTGCCACACCTTAATTTCACTTGATAAATTGTTGCTAAAATGGCCTTGCTCAAGGGCAGTTGTGCAGTGGCTGTTAAAGGTGATTGAGATGATAACTCATGCACGTAAATGCTCAAGCAGGGGAAGTTGATGCAATGATTGAATGCTTGGAAGCAACATTCATGTTGCCCTACAGATGCCCTATTTGGTTGTTGCCTTTGTCAGGATGCAGATGGAAGTTGAAGGTTTCAAGTACAAATAAAAGTCTATTTTTCTGGGTATTTGTGACTTTTGCATCTTTATTTCTTATACATGACTGAAAGCAGTTCTGCAGAGGCCACATTTTCCTTGGAGAGTAAATGAATAATCCAAAAACGTTTCAGCCACAAGTTTGTAAAGCTGCAATATTTTCAACGTGAAAGCATTTAGCATAGCGTCATGCACACTACACTTTGCAGCACCATTTTTTGGTTGATGTTTCCAGTACAAAACCATTGTATACACAGTGAAACTCCAATAAACAACAGTGACCTCTCAACTCAAGTCACTTACACTCATCAATGCAATAAAAATACTGGCATTGCATCAGCAGGACATTAATTACAGCACCATTAATGTTTAGAAGAACGGTTTGGCAGCATTGAATGCCTCCCTGTTGGTGGTTGTTCTAGTTGCTGATTGTTCTCAAGTTTTTTTGGCAGATATTTTGGCTTGTTGCAGACGGAAAAGGTGTAAATATAAAGTTTCATGGCTTCATTCCATTGAAGTGTCCTAGTTAGGATGTCAGAGAGCTGGTATACCCAGCAGTGGGACACTGGAACTGATGATATTTATTGCAACCTTTCCTTATAAACATGTCAAAATATCTACTGTGAAAAAGGTCCATAGAAAGAGCCCGCGTAGCTAAAAGTGACTTTCTAAGCAACAAGTAAATTGCTTGTGAAACACTTGACAGCGCTGAACTAATTAGGCTGATGCTCGGTGAAGTAGGGTAAAACTAAATGCTGTACCTTCCAAGTCAAAGCCATCGTAAACCAAGCTTGTTAGCTACAGGCCTGCTAGTCTCACAACATCATTAACTTGATTATGAATGAATGCCAAAATATGTTTTACTTTGAGTTTCTTTTCCTGTACACGTTTTAGATTTGCCTGCACCCAAAAACCATTACAGTTAATTTAACAAATCAGTTTATTTCGGTCCTCTCGGAAATGTGTGTGAAAGAAAACTGTGCTTTTAGCAGTCAAACAGTCAAACCGCAGAGCTAAACTGCCTTGAACTCAAAGGTCGGAAGAATTTTATGAAATAAATTCCTGTGTGCTCTGATTTAACTTCATCTAAAAATCAAACCTCATGCTTTCTGTGTGTGTCCGAGTCCTTGACCAGCTGTCATGTAAATCCAATTTATGTGGCAGCAACCAAGCAACAGTACGTCTCTACTGGAAGATGGATATCAGAACATTTGAACTGAAACAAAACCAATGAGTCACATCTGAAGTGCCAAATGTATCACAGATGAAAGGTTTAATAGTTTGCTCTGCATCATTTTTGTCCAGTGACTCCTTGTCGTTCAGTAACTTTGAGCCATTTCTGCATCATCAATCAGTCATATTTATTGTATGTCTAGCTGCTGCCATCCTGGGCTGAATCAACTTCTTGGCTGCGCCGCTATTGTTTATTGTCAGTTGTAGCCTCAGCAATCTCTGCTGGAACAATAACTACTATTGTTTGTATGCAAATGTTAAGTAGTTCCGACCAAATCCAGTGGGAACAATGCTTCATATAGCCAGCGCTGACCTATATAAATGGTTATTTTTTTTGCATAGACAAAGAACAGAGCCTCCTCCCGGCACACATTATCCTCATTAATGTCAGTGTATAATTGACTTCCGATGGGAATGGCTCATTGAATGCATTAACATTATGCAAACTCTATTAGCCGTGTAATGTTGCATGAATTCACCAAAGAGCCTGCGTAGTCCCTCATTGTCCTGTGAGTCTCTCTCCACTGTTAGTCCCCGCAGTGAGTGCATAGTTCTTCAAAGAGAGCAGGATGGCTAATTGGACTGCTAGCAGTTAGCAAGTCTTCAGCTTCATTTGCACCAATAGCCTCATTACATCAGGAGAGCATCAATGACCTCGAGGTCCTTGAAAAACACAATCACATTTGGAAATTGGGAGTATTTTTGTATCTATTTATAGCCTTTTCCACCATCAGTGTACACTCAGTGGAACAGTGGGGTCCCAGAGCGCCAAACAAGCTCATGATTTGCACTTAGATATATGATGAAAATAAAATTATAATGATAATCAGTTCATTTTAATGGAGAGTACAGATTTTTTAGCCTTTTGGCTTTGATCAGTGTACTAATGCATGTGTGTTATTTCCACTTTTTCATAAGGATAACCATGAGAGCATTTTAAAGTAGCACATGAAAGCTCCTTAACTGAAATGTATTAGAAATTATACCATCCAAAAATAATGCTTATAATTAGTACACTTATAGGCATGTTGTGTATAAAACAAGCAACATCATGCAGGTGAAATGACAACAAAAGACGAATTCTGAGAGCTTCTCACTCAAGGATTCATAAGAGCAGAATCAGATGGTTTGGTTTTATTTGTCAAGGTTTCAAGATGTCTGCTGACACCACCACAAAAAATAGAGATGAATGGAGGTTGTGGTGCTCAGAGTGTTGAAAAACACATTTCAACAATGTCCGAGTAATTCAGGATTATCCACAAATTGGTAGTGAACAGTTTTTGTTCTAGAAACAAGCCATGGAAATGACAAATTATCACATTAACTGCAGATTGTTTGGGAGAAACCGTGACATCATTGCTGGAAAGAGATGTCTCCGTTGTCATTCCGCTCTTTGAGCTCCACGGACAGATTTCCACCTGCTTATGTTATAGTTTGATAACATACAGTAAATTTCAGTGGCAGGTGTCTCAAATTCTCTGCAAGTAAAACTGCAGTGATCAAAATTATAGGTTAAAGAGGAATATGTTATTTTTTAGGTTGAACTATCCCTTTCAGATCAGTGTATTATATTAATAATAATAATAATAATGGGTACAGTTTGCACAGAAACCGCTCAGCTCAGCTTCATATTCAGAGTCCCTTTTCTTTTTAGGCCTGATTGAAGTTCACTTACATCTGTTCTTCACTACAAAACAAAGGTAGAAACTGTTACTCAAAACTTACTAAAAGAAGGATGGCATGTTATATTTATAGAGAAGTCATCAGCTGGGAGATTACTCCTGCACCAGTGCCAGCAGGTGCTCAGGGGATGATAAAAGCACCAATGGTGCTAATGGAAAACAACAGCACTGAATGCAATAATGCTTTGTGGCTTGTCCTGTAAACATGTTTTGGAATTTGCTGGCATGCTGAAAATATCAAAAAGTATCTAAAAAAAAATATGACTAATTTCTGTTATTTTCCTGACTTTTACATAACAGGAAATTACTCATAAATTACGTTTCAACAGGACATCACATCATTTTTTTTAAATGTCAAATCTCAGTTAAAGATTACAGACTTGGCCATTCTGGACAGAAAAAGTACCTGAACGCATACCAAGACATTTGTAATAAACTTAACAATAATGAACATTATTATAACTATTCTTTAGTGTTTTCCCTTCTAGGCCTAAACCTTCTTCACGTTGTTATTATTGCTTTCATTGTTATTGCTCTCTTCCTCCAATGTAACTTCACTTGTGAACACACATCGCATAGTGCTGCCTGGTTGTGCCTCTGCCTGCAGTCACGTGGGCTCGCTGCTGGAGAGAGTGCTGTAACAGCCACAGGTTGAGGCCCAGTTCATTTTCCTCCCCGGTGTTTCATCTCTGCAGCCTTGGGTTGAAAATCTAATTTTAGATATGTTTTCTTAATAGCTTTGGTACTTTAGATACTATCAAACATATAATTAATGCAGCAGAGGCAGCTTCAGCAAAGATAACTAATAAACCCCTTTTCTTCTACAGAGAGCAACACATGGAGACCTACCTGCCTAGATATGTAGATATACTCTAAATCATCACTGACACTAAGTTAATATGTTCTGTTTTATTGTTGTGTGTTTTAAAGGGAGCAGCCCATCTTCAGCGCCAGAGCTCATGTCTTTCAAATCGACCCAGCCACCAAACGCAACTGGCTGCCAGCCAGCAAACACGCCGTCACTGTGTCCTTCTTCTACGATGCCAGCCGCAGCGTCTACCGCATCATCAGCGTGGGTGGCACTAAGGTGGGCACCCACCTTAGCATGCTTTCGATGGATGGATGTGCAGGCCAGAGGCTCTGCGTGTTGTTTGAGGCCACAGGAGGCAAAGAAAGGCCACAAAAGAGCCAGTTGGTGTCAAAGGTCGTGGGGCTGCAGGCTACACTTTCTTCACATAATGTTACCTGTAATCATTTTCAGGCAAAAATGCAGAAAACAAGTAATTCTGCAGAGATTATTTTAAGAGGAGAAATGTAAAAAAGGCGGCCAATAAACAGTTCTTTTAGATAAGATAAAATAACATTTTATTAATCACCCGTAGGGGAAATTAGAGAGACCACATTTTTCAAAAATTTTTTCCAGCATTGATTGATTTTAGAGTGGCCTGTTTAACAAATTAGATTTTTCTTGTATTGATTATTGTATATCTGTCCGATAAAGCGAGCACCAGATGCAGCTGGACTGCGTGAAAAATCAAATCAACCTTTTGTCGCAGAGACATGCTGCACCTTGTGGCACTCTGTAGTGAGTTAATAGTATTTTCTCATACTGTCTTAGTATTATATTGGTGAAGAGACACTTATTTTGTACAGTATCATATCCTCCAGCTTGTGTTTTATTTAGCCCACTGTGTTCACCCTCTGTAATGCCGCATCCACAACAACAGCAAAGCACCTGGGATTCCCAACGTGAACAGCAGATTTTGTTAGCACCTTCATGAAACTCAGAGAGGAACTGTGCTTTGTAGTTATCAGCATTAGTGCCAATTTACCGCCATGAGACTCGAGGCTTTTGGAGAGGAGACCAAAGAAATCTTAGTTTAACAACAAATCCTCCTTATGAAGCTTTTCACTCCAGAGTATCACTGAACAGATCATCACAGCAAGCTTTTCCACTCTGGCCTGGTTGTTAGATATTTTGTCCTAATTTTCACACACATGCTGTCCAGCAGAGGCTTCATAATGTTCTTTTAGCTGTAAGTGACACAACTGCAAAGGCTCCAGATTCTGACTATAACTTGTTGGTACTAACGTTCCCATGTTGTTTATTATTGCTAATGAGCATAAAGAAAATCACTGAGCTCCAAGCCGACAGCAGCCTGTGTGCTGTAACGAGCCGCTGCACAGTGAATCGTCGGCCTCTTGATAATCAGAGGAAAATCAGCATATTTGCTGGTCAAGCACTTACAAATGAAAAATAGCAATGAGTCGTGATGAATTTGGCATTTAAAGGTGATAGAAATGATTAATGTTCTTCTTGCTGGTTGTGGTTGTGAATTCTTTGTCCTTGAAAATGACCTTCATGCTCTTTAAGCACGGACTCGCTCGGTGTGCATGCAGGTGCAGCACACCACAGGACTGAAGCTAATACAGCTACATAGCAGCTGCTCTCAGTCTGGATTTTCTTTAAAATCAAATCATGAGGAAATTTGTGAAATTAAAATATGGTTGTAAATACAGCAATAAGTTTGTCTTAATAGCAAAAATGTATAATAGAAATCACAAAACTGAAATAATGTTAGTTGAGCCTCAGTAGACAGTGCACATATTTAATACAACTTGTTCATATCTGTCTCTGTTCTTGCTCTGCTTTTGTATATATCCTGTATTTCTGTGCAGGATTGTGTTATTTATCACAACAATGCCCCACTTTTCCCACTGGATCATTTATCAGCTGTATTGTATTAATTATTTATCACCTCTTTTCTCTCTGTGGGGCCAGGCCATCATCAACAGCACCATCACCCCCAACATGACCTTCACCAAAACCTCCCAGAAGTTTGGCCAGTGGGCAGACAGCCGGGCCAACACTGTCTATGGCCTGGGCTTCTCCACAGAGCTGCAGCTGCAGCAGGTAAGCACCATGCTCACACACACGCACGCACAGACACACACACACCTCGGCAACATTCAAACAAATATACTTGAAAGAGTCTCTCATTTGTTAGGTTTGACACAGAGAGGGTGTGAGGGAAAAGCGGGGCTGTGTAAGCAGGAGAGGACAGTGATGTGATGATCAAGGACCCATTTTCTATTCATATTAACACGTCTTTTATCCAGATTCTGTCACTGTTCGATGCAGCTGGAGTATATTTACACACATGAAACGTCTCCAGCGTACATGTGGAAACACAATTTGTCTTTTCCTTTCCATGATGCAGGTTGTCATACGTTCCCTCTCATGATGTTTATTCATCTCCAAGATTTTTAATTTTGCTGTGAGAGAACATGACCTTCAGAGAACATCTGTCACACATTTTATTTATTTATTTATTTTTTTACACATGACTTCAAGATGCGCTCCAATGAAAATCAAGTTTTTAACCTTGTTAACATGATCATGGGATGTTGGTTTATACCATTCTGGCACATCGACTTTGTACAGCTGCTTCTTTTTCTTTTTCTTATTCTTCTCCCTCTCCTCCTCCTTTTTCTTCTTCTTTCTCCCTCCTTCTACTTCTCCCTCTCCTCCTCCTCCTCCTCCTCCTCCTTCTTCTTCTCCCTCTCCTCCTTCTCCTTCTTCTTCTCCCTCTCCTCCTCCTCCACCTTCTTTTTCTTCTCCCCTCCTACTCCTCCCCCTCCTCTTCTTCTTTCTTC